>JAHWFO010105917.1:1128951-1250494 GCA_023313115.1 Rhysida immarginata
AAAAAAAAAGTAGTTCAAAAGGTCACCACCAGCATGGAATGGTGCTCTATGCAATATTCGTATACGAAATTAGACACGAAGACACAGGTTAACAAGTCTTTAATCGTTACTAAAAATAATTTTAGTCATGCATAGAGCGCCATTCCATGCTGGTGGTGACCTTTTGAACTAATCTTTTTTTTTGGTGGGTATGAACTTCCCATGCCCTCTTGTATAATATCACCAAGTATTATAGCTTTTGGTCTAGTAGTTTTTTTTTATGGCCATGTCAAAATGTAACTTTATTTATAAAAACCCTGTATATAGAGGTCAGATAGAATCTCAGATTTAAGAAAACAGAAAAACTTGTAAATAATAATAATTATAAACTGGAGATAATCTCCAAACATAGGTAATAATTTTTCGATTGAAAAAATGGAAGGAAAAATTCTGCGACCCGGATTCGAACCAGGAACCTCGACTGTCAAGGTGTCGACTTGTGACAGCTTGGCTGTCCAGGTGTCTGCGATAGCCCAATTGGTAGAGGCGTAGACGTGACAGTTGAGGTTCCTTGTTCGAATCCAGGTCGCAGAATTTTTCCTTCCATTTTTCAATCGAAAAATTATAGAGAAAACGTATTTTCTTTAATCTGTGGTAGAACTGCTAGAAGGCCATAGTTAGAGAGCGCCATGTATTGGGAGCATTTTAAAAGAATTCTTTTCGGTTTTTCAATAGGATTTTACTGTATTAATTCTAATCTTTTTTCATGTGTTCATTTTCACTGTATATTCATATTCAGATATTGCAAATTTCATCAAAAAGGAGCCCAAGCAACGCCGGGTATATCAGCTAGTGTATGTATATATCTGTAAATATGTATGCTTGTATATATGTAAGTTATTAACAAAAATATCTTCCTTATTGCTGTATGCTTATTATACCAATATATTCATTCTTTTAATACAATGTTTATTAATTGGCATATAACACTGGTTAACAATGAAATTGCTTCTTAGGTGAAAGTACCCAATCCTGAGTGAATTTAACATGCTGAACACAAATATCACATTGAAAAAACTTGATTGGCTCTCGTTGAAGAGATACTGATGTATTGTCCATTTTATAGATACTACTGGAGAGGATTAACTATAGAGCAAGTTAAGGCTGGCAGATCTGTGCTGACCTGAAGGTAGTGTCTCTGTCAATAGGTTTGCAGCAGGGATATACAAAATACTACTAATAGGACAGCAGAACAATCGATTTGCACTACGTCAAAAAAGACCGGGCTCCGAGAATATCTTTTAAGCCTGGAGAAGCGAATGTACAGCACCCACCATTGGCAGAACCACACAAAAACATTATTCCTCCTTTAAATATCAAGCTCAGTTTTGTTGTTAGGCTCATTTCCACAGTGTAAATGGAAAACGAGGATCTTTTATGCCAAGGGAGTGGATCAAGCACTCTATGACCTAAGACAAGTCAGTTACTGACCTAAGACACAGAAATTATGTGAAGTCAGGAGAGTACCGGGGTCGAGAAAGGCCGAAAGAGAAAGACCGAGCTCGAGAGAGAAAAGAGGAGTGATCTCACGAGGTGAGCGGCTAGCGCGTGTGCTCTGATTGACAATGGACAGTAAAGGAATAATACCGGAGTGGACGTTTCTTCCAGCAGTGGAACTGTGGGATTAAGCAAAGGCGAGCTTGGAGTTCCGACGAGCAATGAGCAGAGGAGCCCCGATGACAGTAACGATAACTGTAAGGGAAATGCATTTTCATTTTTAGCACGGCGGGTTCAGCTGCTCAACAGCCTCTCGGACCCTTTACTCTAGTGAATTTGTCTCGGCTTGTGAAATCTCACAAATGGAACTGTCGTTTTGTTTCTCTTGCAATTGGGAAACGCTTCGAATTTGGCCTGGGTATTAACTCGTGTCCAAGGGGTATTGGAGGCATATATACACGGAGGACAGGAAGACTAAATTGCATTTAAGGCACAGAGCAGCTTTCTTTGATGAAAGAGCAGCGGAGAGTTTGTGACTATTATACAAATTGATGTGTACTCAGTTTTATTTCTATTTGTGTGCGGAACGGTATGCATAATTGCTTATTGAGAGGCATGCTAGCGAAGACATTTAGCACTGTAGAGAACTAAGTTAAAATAGTTGTAGGATTTAAGCAGATTCTGCTTTAGTTGTTAAGGGGCTTTGTGATACATGTTTCATATTCCGTATTAAGAGCAAAAAGAATTATTGAGTAGACTAACAAGGGAATCCCTCGAACATGTATGTCACAGATTTCCACCAAATTGAAATATGTTACTCAATTGAAGCTACAATAGATGCTTGCAAAATAAGAGAGTGCGAAATTTTGTTTCTTTCAAAATAAACCACGAAAACGAAAAAATTTGAACACACATAGTCATACAAGGATTCCATTGTTAAAGCGATGTATTA
Source organism: Rhysida immarginata (assembly GCA_023313115.1). Taxonomy (NCBI): domain Eukaryota; kingdom Metazoa; phylum Arthropoda; class Chilopoda; order Scolopendromorpha; family Scolopendridae; genus Rhysida; species Rhysida immarginata. The sequence goes on from JAHWFO010105917.1 coordinate 1,131,380, forward strand.
ATGCGCTTAACGGAACTTCTTTCTTCCACTACTCACAGCAATAAGCACGAATCCACTTCAGATGAAATATACAGCAGCAGACGGCAATTGAATGGCTTCTCAAGTTTCTAAACAAACTTAGTTTTTAAAAATAGATTATTACAATTAGTTAATTGCCTTCCGGCCTATATGCCTTATGCCTGCAGTGGGCCGTCTGCTAGATCGAACTCTGTGCTCGTAGGTTATCCTACCAATTGGAGAAGATGGGCATGCTTAACGACAACCAGTTCGGTTTCCGTTCAGGACGCAACACCATCATGGCCGTGAAAAGTGTACACGCCACCCTCAACCAAATCAAAGGAACATTGTGTTATCATTTCACTGGATATTTCAAATACCTTCAATAACCCCAATCACGACAGCATGAAGCACGCCTTACAAGGAATCAATTGTGCAACATACTTAAAACATATTGTTATGGACTTTCTGGACGAGCGAGAGGTCATCAGTAATGGTATTACCTGGAAGATGGAGAGAGGATGCCCACAAGGCTCCTCTCTGGGCCCAATCCTCTGGAACATTTTGATGGAGGGATGGTTCTCAGCGGTAGAGCAATGCAACCTCGGGAAAGGCAAATGCCAGGCCTTTGCAGATAATGGCCTCGTGATCCTTTCAGCCTCCTCAGCTATGAAACTTTAACAAATGGTTCCAGTGGTCTGGGAGAGCTGCCAACAATGGGCTCGGAGGTGCTCCCTGGAGTTTAACCTGGATAAGACCAAATGTCTCTTCATTCCTCACGCCAGCTCATCAGACCTCCAGTTATCAAGCTTGAAGGGAACGTGGTTCCCATCGAAACTTCCCTGAAATACCTCGGCTTTATCCTTGAGAAGTCGGGTCTATGGCTAGACCATGTTGCCCACCTGTCTCAGAGAGTCAGGTCGATCGGTAGCAGACTGTTCATCTTTGCTACCACCATCCTCTTGGCCCTAGTGCTATGGGGCCTGACCAATAGGGCCAAGAGGATACTATTGCTTAGGATTATCAGGCCCATGCTCCTGTATGGAGCAGAGGTTTGGGGTTTCAGGGCAAAAGGCAGTCGTATCAGAAACCGCCTCTGGGCTGCTCAGCGCCCCTTCCTGTTGGCCCTTGTAGGAGCCCTAAGCATCCTGGTAGAGTGTCCCCCACTTCACTTGGAAGCAGAAGCTCGCTACAGGGTACAACTAGCAGGGAGTAATGGTTACCTGGGATATGAGCCACCTCTATCAGCTGCTGAGTCGAGACCTCCCTGGACCTATACTACCATCCCGATACACAGTTGGCTATCTCCTAAATACGAGGCTGACTTGGAAATATACACAGATGGATCACACGTAGGTGAAAATACTGGAGGGGCTTTTGTGGGTTTTAGAGGCAAGGACATTATAGGACAATCCTTTTTCAGCCGTCAGCCCACCTGTTCTGTCTTCCAGGCTGAAGTGCAAGCCATCTCTGAAGCTCTAGTGTGGCTGGCAGAATTCAAGGGAGCAGGCCACGACCGTATAGCCATCCTCTCTGACTCTGAGTCCGCTCTGATGGCTATTGTCAGCAATAAGACCACCACTAAATAAGTGCTAATTGCTCAGCAGATTTTATCCAAGTTGAGGCAGCGCTTCGAAATTTCCTTGGTCTGGGTGATAGCCCACATAGGAATACCTGCCAATGAGGCAGCAGATAACTCAGAGGTCCAGCCCTCCTTCCAGAGCTACAAGAAAACTCTACGCTCAAATATTATCACGACTTTGCAGGAGCAATGGTCCTGAGTATCAAAGGTTTATAATTATATTCCTAAGGTCTCAACGGTCATGCTGAACCTGTCTTCATATGCGGTCCAGTTCATTACAGGTCATGGACCCTATTTATATTACTTGCAGAGGTTTAAGCTAAGGGAAGATGACCCCTTGTGTCCTTGCGGCAAAGGGTCACATAACCCGGACCATATTTTGGCGGACTGTGAAGACCCAGTCATTGTAAAAGCACGGGAGGAGCTACATGCATCACTCAAAAGAAAGGGTTACGCCATTCCTTACCAGAAGCAAACCTTGATGAGTGCCAACCTGTTAACAGACCTAATGCAGTTTGCGAAGTCTGCAATCCTTGCTCACTCTTTCTGAAAGGGGGTTATTCCTCTACTATTACTTTCTTTTTGGAATCACTCAATATTGTAATAATTACCAATATTTCTCATTTCTGCCACGTCTTTAGGGGGTAATAGTTCATTAAAGTATACATTTGTATAAGTGTGTATATTTATGTACGCGTGTGTGTGAGAGTGTGTGTGGGTGTATGTTTTTATGTATTAAAAAAAAAAAAAAAAAAAAAAGGAAAGAGAGAAAATTGTTGTTAGACCACCCAAATTGTGAGGAATGGCATTATATGTATATACGTATAGTAAAAGGCGACTCGTTTATTGCATCGTTAGATAACATTCTGTGAGATTGCTTGGACAGAATAGTTTTGTTTTTTGTGATTGAATTTTCACCGTCGTTGTTACGCAAGGTTCTCTATAAAGGTTTATCCTTCCCTTCATGTGTCTGCCTTATGGTCCCCTGGACTAGGAGGGCAGGGGCATCCCCCCAAACATCAAAGTACAACGTCAAGTAATGCCTACAGAAATAAATAACCATTTCCTTAATTTATTATTTCATTTTATTAAGTAATTTGGCAATCAAACACGGGTCTGGCTTCATGTACAACGTCGAGTAATACCTTGCGTTGGTGAAGGGGTATGTATCTCGATGCTTTATAATTTTAAATAAAAATAGTATTCATGGATGCCTATATCATCTTATAAATTATTTTGAGACGAATAATTGTGCAGCAAAATTAAAGTTCTCTAACTGCAATTCTTTGGCGATCGCCGCTAACAAGTTCGCTTCCCCTCTTTCCGCCATGTTTGTTGAACTCTGCGCACTTCCGGAGCGCTTCACTGCCTCGTAACGCTATCGCTTCCACGGTGTACTTGCGCGCAAAAAAGGCTATGTGGGGGTTTTATTTCCATTTATTCCCATAGCCGAGTTCGGGAATTTCCGCCTGCTTTAGTACGGAGCCATGGTGTCATCCCGACAACAATCAGTTGTATCGATATTCTTTCGGAGATGGTTGTACGGGTAAAGAAGCTTACCCCTAGTTATTTCTGTAATAACATTCTGGACTTTGGATCTCTCCCTTGTAATCTCATCAGTGTAAGGGAAAACTAATGTTGTTCCCATTTACCTAAGGAGATCTTTTAATTTGCAAGCACGAGAACGTGCCACTGTAAAACGATATTAGACTCTTATGTTAGACTAAAAAAAAACACTTGGTGAGAGGAATGGAACAGCATTCAAGTACACATTATTAAGAAACTGTAGCCAATTCAGCTTTTTCTTAGTCACATTCGTGTTCAGCACATTGAATTCATTAAGAAATCCTTATTTTTCATCTCGGAAGCATCAACTTTTTGAAATTTTGTTGTCCAGTGTAATTGACTTAAAATAATTGATTGTAAATCTTCAATGATTAAAAAATTAATTGACAAAATATTGTTGGTAATAATAAAATTATAACTAAATTTTATAATTCTCTAAATGCAACAACAATATAGAACCTTCTAGATAATTACTTTAATTACCTTTTATATAATTTTGTAAGTATATACCTTTATTAATTCATATGTTTATTATATAAGCTGTTCATCCCCATTCCTCCTCCTCCCTTCCCTCCATCTTTCACTTCACTCATCCAAATTCCATCACCCCAATACCTATTCATCCAACAAATGACGTTACCTCAGTTTTATCCAATCACCTTTAAGCCCATACTTATTATGTTCTTTGAGACTATAAATATCGAGGCATGTTATTCTCTCAAATGACTACTGGAAGATGTGATAATCTTCTTTCTCCCTGTTTTTTTTATTTCGTTTGTATTTTGTTTCTGACAATCGTCAATCTTATTTTCTTTTTTGTATAATATGGAAGACCGCTTGGGTTGGTTAGGCTTCTTGACTACCTCAGTGTATTTCGTTTGGAAGTTATTCTGGTTCGATGAGCTTTGTGAAAGCGCTGCTTTCGTCCCATCTGATAAAATGTACACTTCACTGTTCGATTGTCGATTGTCGTTCTCAAATGTATCCTTGAAAAAGCCGAGAAAGAAAGGCAAAACCGGCCAGGATTGCTAAACATTATTAAAAAAAAGACAGTACAGAGCATCCTAATTTTATGAAATATTAGCACGTGAATTCTACTTGAAGGGGTCGACTAAAAAGGTTGTATTACTAATATAAGTAGTATCCCGCAATAGAAATATGCCACGAGGTGCAGAAGTATCACCAGAGGAAATAAATACCATTTGGTTCCTCAAAGGACAAGGGCTGTCCCAGAGAGCAATTGCATGGAAGATGAATCCTCCCAATGTGCAATTAAGAATGTACTACGTCGAGGACCCGGTGGAACGGTGTTAAAGCGAAGTGGAGGAAAACGAAAACTCAGTGAACGCAGCATCCGGCGCATTGAGTACCTTGCAACATCTGAGAAAATTTTCTGCAATCAAATCAGACAACAGCTAACTGAAACTGTATCAAGATGAACAGTGTCTCGAGTTTTGCAAGCGGATTTCAACATTCAATATGGAAAACTGAAAAGAAAACCACCATTAACGCAAGTCCACTAAGCTAAACGGTTCGCAAAGCAACATCAGTTGTGGGACAGTCATTGGCATGCGGTTAGTTTTTCAGATGAAAAAAATTTAATTTAGATGGACCAGATGATCAACAGTGCTATTGATACTCCCTACACCGAAATTCAGAAGTGCAAATGAGCCGACAAATGGGTGGTGGGTACGTGATGGTTTAGTGTGGCTTTTCTACTCTGGGAGAAACTGACATCGTCACAGTGTGTGGTAGACCAAACCCACAGAAATACGCTCACTCACCAAAAGTCATGGCACACTCCTCCAATCAGGTTCCCTGTTCATAATGAGACAGATCCCGCTGCTTCCATTCTCGGAATGCAGGTGCACAGGTCTCTTTGATATCACAAAATCATTGTAAGCAAAACTAGCCGCATTTGAAAGGGGGATGATTGTTGGTGCCAGACAGATGGGTGCCTCATTATCAGATATAGCCAACACCCTGCAATTCTCCCACACAACCGTTGCAGGGGTCTGTCGAGAGTACACCCAATGAGGGTTTACAACCCATGTCGGACAGCGGACGAGCCGCCCACGCCTCATTGATGCCAGAAATGTACGCTGGGTCACCGGGCTTACCACTGCTGACCGAAGGGCGACAACGGACCAAATCACCATATGTTACAACCAGGGATGTCCCACAACTGTGTCCGTGGCGACCATTCGGCGAACCTTGGCAGCTGCAGGTTTTGGGAGCAGGAAGCTACGACGGGTGCCACTATTGACAGCTGCACATCGTCGGCAACGCCTAGCCTGGGCCAACCAACATCGACATTGGACCGCTGAGGACTGGCGAAGGGTTGCCTGGTCCGATGAGTCATGGTTTCAGCTGTATTGGACCGATGTTCGCATCTGTGTCAGGCGCAAGTCACACGAAGCCATGGACCCAACTTGTCAGGTGGTGACCACTCAGGCAGATGAGGCTCCATACTGGTCTGGGGTGTTTCGTCGTGCCATGCAATGGGTCCATTGGTGCATCTAGCATCCAGTCTGCATCTACTTCCTACGTCGATCTGCTTGGGGACCATCTGCACCCTTTCATGAACTGTTTTTAACCCGCGGGCGACGGCATCTTCAGTAAGATAATGCGCCTCCACACATAGCCCTTGTGACACGGCAGTGGCTAGAGGAACATGCTACCGACTTCACGACAGTGATTTGGCCTCCACGACAGTGATTTGGCCTCCACGTTCCCCAGATTGCAATCCCATTGAAATTTGTGGGACACCATTGAACATTTGTGAGGAGTCAATCCTCAAAACTGGTAAATGCAGCATCGTTATGGAGTGCAGTGGAGGCGGCATGGCTTGCAGTGTCTGTGGATGTGCTCCGCGGACTGGTAGACTCTCTTCCACAATGGGTCGTCGCCGTTATCTGGGTCAGAGGGGGCCCAACACGTTATTAGGCAGGTGTGCCATGACTTTTGTTGAGTGAGTGTATATAAAATAACATGATCTGAATTATTCATTATCGCCGAGCCGAAACCGCTGAAGGTATTAATATGAAATTAAGTTTGTAGTTTTATTTTATATTGTAGAGACTCAATAAGAGAGGATTTTACGAAATTCATCCCCAAGAGGGTAAAATAGGGATTGCAAGCTTGTATGAAAATCTGCTTTTCCATATTGGGAAGTCGTCTTCATCTAGCAATTATATTCATTAACACTCCCTTCAAGCGAACCTTACGCAGTGTTAATGACCTTCTTACTTCTTTTGACCTCTTCCACGACAAAAGGCACAAATTGAAGTGTATGAACATTGTACTATAACAGAGTTTTACGGCAAATTCATTTTTTCCTATATGTTCTTTGATTTTTTCCTTCTTGCCATTTTTTTATTTTATTTGGACTCATTATTAATCCAGCTTTTATAATTCTTATCTTTATATGACCATTATATATTGTACAGATTCTCATGCTGTATGGTTTTAGAGTACTGTCTTTATTTGTATACTTTTTCGAAATTTTGTAAAATTAAAAATTATATTTAATCTTTAATTTTATTATCCATTGAATTTTTACCTGATATAACGTTGTACCTGTCAGTTTCTACTTATTTCATGTTTTTATCTTATTGATAACTTCATAATTGCTGTTTATGTTGATCATGTAAAAGGGTATTTCCGTATTTTATCAATTTGAATAAAATTGAATCTATATAATTAAGTAGCAGAAGAATGGAGCTACTTATTGGTTTTAGAATGTCCCTCCGTCCGTCCCTATCATAATTTCTGCATTTTCAATAAATGTATCCTCCCGAGGAAGGTATAGTAAAGTAGTAGAAGCGCTGAGGTCGTCTATTTTTACCCTTTTATCTGCACTCTTTAACCATTCCTCATTTTTTAATCGTAAAATTGATTTTCTCGAACGTAATGGTTATAAAATGCAAAAGAGCTCCATATTCTTTCGTTTTTCATCATTTCCGTTCGAATGATATATCGCATGCTAAATGTTGCCATAGTTCTAAAGGCCAATTGCTGCTACCCCCACAATTCCGACCCATTGGGACAATTTGGCCCAAACTTAATAGTACTGTAGATCTTGTTTAGAGGAATCTGCATACAGAATTTCGCTCCTTTAAATACCATCCCCGAAACTCCGACCCCAGTGTGCCAATCAAAATCAAACTAAATAGTGAAGGTATACATGACCGTAGTAAGTTATATTCCGAATTTCAACCTTCTATCTCAAAAAATGCAAATATTATGAAAGGGACAGACTGACATTATGAAACCAATCAGTAGTTCCATTCTTCCGCTATTTAATAATACCATAACTAAAATTCCTTCTTGGTATGTTTGCAAGATTTTACTTATTTCTGCTGCAATTTTGCAGCGGGTTTCGATAGTTTCTATATATTGATTATCGCTTTTTAAGTGTTATAGGCTCCAAGATATTTCAATTTGTTCGACTCTATTAAACATTGGCTTTCGGGTGAACACTTTCCCGATGATGAAGCTGTACGAACAGCAGTCACCGCTTTTTTTCAGTCAGCAGCCCAAAGAATTTTATGGTGCTGGTTTTGAAGAGCTTGCGAAATGATGCCACAAGTGCCTCCATGTAGAGGGAGATTATGTGGAGAAATAAAAGTAGTTTCCAAATCAATACTCTTATTTGTTTCATTTCTATATCCATTTGTAACTTACTTATTGACTTACTTTCGTATTTAACAGCACCTCATAAATAAATGAATTCTATAAATTAGAAAGGGTCTAAGGGCCACAATTAGCAAATTTGAGTTATATGGTTTAGAGAGGTCTAAGTACCAAGTGGAACAACGTTTGTAAAAGGGTTATAGCTTATACGTTGTTTTTTGTAGGTTTTAATGCGCATTACTTTGTAAAACATATTTATAGACTTTTCTCTGTTTTTACTTTCTATTTTATAGTATTCAACTATTCATCCCAAACGAAAACCTAGTTAGCCATATCAAGGCCTCTATTTCTTTGACTATGGATTTTATGAACCGTGTTTAAATGAAACCCGTTTAAGTTAAGTAGGTGTTGCAAGAAGAACGCAGAGAACAGGAGACGCAAGCAAATGGAAAGAGTAATATTTATTGAACAGTATTTTGTATACGTTTCTCAAAAGAAGTCACCCAAGGCGTTTGGGGAGACGGGAAATTCCGTCCACGAAAAAGAATGGCTTCAAAGATAAGGGACCAATATGCTGTTTTCAGGACTGATCATTCTCCACGATAATGCACCCACGCATGTCGAAAAAGTTGTGAATGCACTAGCCAAGAAGAAATGGGAAGTTCTCGAATATCCTCTTTCCAGCCCGGAGTTTTCCCCTTCTGACTTTCATCTCTTATTCAACACCGATGAGGAGATGCAGGATGCAGTTACGGACTGGTTCAAACAGCAAGCCACATCTTTTTTTTGCGGACGGAATTTTCCGTGCCTCAAACAGTGGGAGGCGTGCATAAACGCCATGTGCGATTTCTTTTTGAGAAACGTGTGTACAATACTATTTTTTCTATTTGCTTGTGTTTCGTGTTCTCTACCTTCTTCTTACAAAACCTACTTGAATCGAAGGGGTTTCATTTGAACACGCCTGATAATTTGTTTTCTTCAAGTGGTTGGTTTAAAGTATACTGGATTAAATTTACACTTAAGATTACCTTTAGCCTTCCACGTTCTGTAAGAATAAGAGGTTACAAGATGAAAAAAAATAAGCTTTTATAAAGTAATTTGAAATATATACCTTGGCAAGTGTTTTTTATTTGTAATATGATCAAGAGAACGCTACCGTCAAATTCGTTGTAAAGAACTTAATGGGAAGATTTATTTCTTTTATGTTGCAATAAATCATAATGCAACAATAGTGAATAATACTTTGACTCAATATCGTTAACTTTAATTACTCTAAAACAAAGGGAAGTTAAAAATGTTGAAAAATAACGAATAAAATTTATATCCTGGACGTTCGATTTAAAGTTTAAGAGAAGTGTAAATTCAGAATTTTATTTTTTGAAAGTATACACATGGATTCATAAAATAAAGTATTGATATATAATTTGCATTAAGTATTTATGTTGTTGAATAAGTAGAAAGGCAATCTGTAGAAGATATTATGATAAAAGCTGCCTGTAATTCCAAAGTCATTAAGCAATGAGGAAACAATGAGACAAAATTTATGACTTTATATCATATCTTTTAGTTTAAAAGACCTTAAATATATTTTGTACTTCCTTCTGAAGAACCTTTCATTTAAATTTAGCTATATACTTACTTTCATCCTATAATAGATATTGCATTAATTACCGATTATTAATTAACTTCTTCCATTTCTCTAAAACTTATTTACCTTCTTTCGGTTAAGGGTCTTTAAGCTTATTCCTAATTGACACTTGAACCACCGTTATAGAAAACTGGCCTACTCTTCAATTACTTTGCGTTCACACTTGAACGAATTTTCTACAACTCCAACCAAGATGGCGACTTTAAGGCAACGTGAGGACGGCATATTGTCACAAGTCGAAGTACCGTTCTTACACTTCCCACAATCCCGTTTCCAGTGCTCCTCGAGAAAAAACGGCTGCCAACAAGTGGCTATCTTGGTTGGACGTAGAGATAAAGGTCCTCCTTGACATTTGGAATGAAGACTAAGTCTGCCGTTTAGAGGCTGCTATCATGCTAGACCAGGCCAAACAATTATAATCGTATAGTTTCTGGTGTTCATCACTCCTCGTGTCCGGTAAAACATCACATAATGTGGAGAAAATTTCGTTCTTCTATAAGGCGTATTCAATAAGTTTCAGGTTGCAGGCCTGTACTGACTATTGGTGTACAGGATCTTAGTGAATTTTATGGAAGACACACGTAAGATTTGTGGTGAAGGTTTACTGTTGCGGTATAATGTTTTAAAGACAAGGAAACCCGAGTGGAATAAAAAATATTTTTATCGGGTTCTTTTCGTTTTTTAACTGATTATGCAATGTTTGTCCGTAAGCCGTGGAGCCTGCAAGTCAATAAGACCAGCTATGGAGACCAACGAGAGAAAGGCCCGGGCACTGAAAAGTCATCTGACATCGGGGTCCGAGCAACAATCCTTCATTGTTTCCAACAAACGAAAAAACACCGATTGTTAAGATCCAAGATAGAGACCATGAAGGATGCATTGTTGCTCGGACCCCGTTAGGTCAGGTGACTTTTGAGTGCCTAGGCCTGTCTCTCGTTGGCCTCGCCTGCTATAGAATGATCTTGGCCCTACGGTCATGTCGCGCTATGGAAGATGCGTACTAAATTCTTGGGAAAAACTTCTTGGAAAAATAGCCGAATTCCGTAATCAATAATGCACCCGTTAGTAAAAATTCAATATTGGATGAGGTTTGTACTATGAAATTTGTTATCATTTCTAGGAGGAGCTTTAGCTGTGAAGCATAAAAACATTTGTACATTCCTTAACAAAAAATTAACCCCCCCTCCCCCGAGTAAGGCAAGTAGCAGACCCTGCAGTCATCTAGTTTTATCCCTTTATCTGCACTTTTTACCTCCTCCCAAGTTTTTTAATAAAAAAATTGATTTTCTCGAACATAGTATGTAGAAAATGTGAAAAAGCTCGTATCTAGTTTCCTTTCTCATAGTTTTCGACAGAATGACATATTACTTGCCATATGTTGCCGTAGTTCTAAAGACCAAGTGACTGCCACCCCTGCAACTCTGAGCCTACTTGGAACAATTGGGCTTAAACTTCTTAGTAATGTAGATCTTGCTAGAGGAATCTGGATACTAAATTTCACTCCTTTACGTATCTAAGTAGCACATAGATCTTTTGTCCTCTCTCACTCCCACCCACATAATTCCGATCCCAGTACACCAATCAAAGCCAAACTAAATAGTGAAGGAGGACATGTCCATAGTAAGTAATATTCAATTTTAACTTTCTACCTCAAAAACTGTAGAAATTATGAAGGGGACGGACGGACAAAATAAGACCAATAACTAGCTCCATTCTTCCGCTACTTAATAATATAGATTACTGACTGATATGCCCGGCGTTGCTCGGTCTGTTTATGATGTCCATGACTAGTATCACGCTAATGACTAATGTCTGTTTACACATAATTTAGAGTTCTTTGTTCTCAGTGGGATTGAGGAACTGGGATCCCCTACAGATGTTGCCGATTATAGTTTTAAGGTCTTTGTTGTTGTTAATGCGAACTTAAAGCCTTTGTTTAGAATTTCCATTTCTAAAATACGTGAAGAAACCACAGTGATACGGAAACAAAAGTCGCATTCACATCCTTTCACTTAAGGGAAAGTGACTTTGTCTTTGCTTTTGAAAAGCAAAGAAAATAAGTTTTCATTGTGAATGAAACCGGAAGTGAAAAGCTCACTTTTGCTGCTTTTGTTACTTTTGCATCTAAAACTGCGTCAGCCATAAATAGCATGATGAACATATTGAAATTGTTTGAAAAATAGAAAGTGACTTATTTATTGTGAAAAATGTTTTTTATTGTTTTCTATGGTTTTATTATTCCTAAATTTATAACCAAAAAAATTTACAATGTTAAATACGTTACTTACGCCTTTAAATTACAAATTTTATCGGTGGGCAATCATCGAAACGAGCGAAGCGGCGATTCAATATGGCTACCACTAAACCGGAAGTTAGTAGCTGTAAAGCCAGAAAAGTAAGAAAAGCAGAGGGGAAAGTGGGTACTGACTTGCTTTCAGAAAAGTGACTTTTGAGACTTCGATTTCCTGAAAATGACGTCACTGAAAGTGACTTAAGCAAGATAAGTGAGAAAAGCGAGAAAAGTTAAGAGGTTGTGAACGCGACTGAAGTTATTTATTTCCCTTACGCGTTTCGACATACCGTCATCGTCAGAGGCTAACAGGTTCAATAGGTACTGTCTCAGCCACAGATTAAGGAGAAAACACAGATGTGCCAAGCCCGTGTTAAAAAGTGTTGCGCCTAAACCTAGCGGTGCATGCGGTAAACATCAATGTCATTTCATATTGATTATTGTTTCTAAGCATATTGCCGTAGCTGATGAACAATTTTTTTTGGCAAACTTCTTTTGCGGTTACTGAAGTTAAATTAATCAACAAATAAACAATTGAAAAAAATGGATAATCTGAATAGCAATAGAATGGTGACGGTATGGTGTGGATTTACGGCATCATTATTCTCGGCCCGTATTTCTTCGAGGAGTTGAGTTTTAAACATTCAGAGACATGCTCGATCACCGGGGTAGCGATATGCTTCGCTGTTAGAGAACAGAATTGTTCCAGCTCTGCAAGCCCTTCAGTGCCTTGCACGCACAATGTTTATGCAAAACGGAGCTCCTTCACACAATTGCACTGTGTTAAGGGTATTCTTAGACGACATTTTACAGAACGTGTCATCTGCCGGCACTTCGTCTTGTGTGGCCTGCCCCATCCCCAGACTTTACTCCATGCAACTTTGGGCTACGGGGACAGTTGAAACATCTGGTAAGTCGTGACAATCCAAGAACTTTACCTGATCTTAAAGACAGCATTTCACGCCACGTGCGTAACATTTCGCCGCACACATTTCGGTCAGCTGTGGAACATGCCGCCTTGCGATTTCAAATGGTATCTGAAAATGATGGTCATCGTGTGGAACATGTTATGTTGTAATTTGTTGTGTTTTGTACACGTGTAACTAAATGTAATTAGTTATTAAATCGCCCTCTGGTGGCGAAATTCGTAACTAATTTTTTTTTCTTTGCTGAAACAAATTTCCATCCTTTTTATTACGTCCTCCACAATATTTCACAGTTTTCTGCTGACTGGTTTCGCCTATAGGCAGCTTTGAATTCGGGTTCTTTAATTATGGTCACACGGTACTTTTGCTGCTGTTGTCAGTCATTTTTCTCGTTTGGTTCCCTTTATCTTGTCTTCGTCTATGTAGAATTAGCTCTAACAAAAATTAATGACTTATGAAGAACGGTCAATCATTGGACCTTCCTCGTAAACATAAATCACACCAGCTATTGGAGATGTTACAGAACTCTTCCCTATATCGGCCTTCGCAGATATTCGACAACCAATGAAGCGTAGCAACAAAATTAGTATTGACGTCCCTATTACACTTACTAACATGTCCTGTTTATGCATTTTTTTCCCTTTTTCTCCAATTTCAGCCTCCGACTTCATTCCCGATTCTTCCTCCCCCCCCCTCCTTCTTCCCCGTTGATGCTTTACTCTATAGTTTCTTGTTGTTTCTTTGCAGTTTTCCACCCGTGATACAGTCGCTGCCCGAGACTCTCACCTTCAACAAAAGAAAAAAAATGCTTTAGATTGATAATATTTTTACGTCCTCCGATCCCTCGGTGGAATTCTTGTTTTTCAATCGTAATCGCAGATTGCTTCTGACACGCGAGCCATTCAATATCGGAGAAGATAAGATAAGCAAAACCTCTGAAGTAGCTGATGTTGCTTCATTCATTCTAAGACTCCGTTACGCTACCTATTTGTATGGCTTAATGATCCCGGGTACGGGCCATAATCCCGACACCCAGAATCCCGACGGCCAAATTCCCGACACCCAGAATCCCGACGGCCAAATTCCCGACGGCCAAAATCCCGACAAGCCACGATCCCGACAAGCCACAATCCCGGCAAACCACGATCCCGAATAGCCACAATCACGAAAAACCGAACTCCCGACTTATATGTTTAGCTTTATTAATATTTTTAGTTTATTTTTATTATTAAAAATGTTTATTAAAAATATTCAATAAATTGCGATTCAATAAAATATTTATTACTTTTGTTCATCAAATAGCCACACACAAAACTAACACAAAACTTTAACGTCTGCAATCAAAATGAGACGTTATATGCAATACCACGAAGATAGTCCATCAATGGTCGGTTTACTCTGTCTCTAAATACTGCCATAAGTTTTCTGTCACGTGGATTTCAGCAGCATCAGCAATCCGCGAAACCGAAAGGAGCTGATGACGCGGCTAGAAGACGTCAGTTTTAGAGAGCAACTCCGAAAGCATCACGTGGTAAAGGAGAGGAGAGAAAAGAGAGAAAGTGTCATGGCAGCGAGAACGACGGTCGGATATGTGCGTCAGGGACGATTTAAAACGACCAAAGGACCCGTTAAATCACTTGGAAAGAAATGAGCGTACGTGCGAGGGAACGAGAGGATATTTCTTCCTGCACGAAACGACAGCTCGTATTTTACGGGCAAGTCCACGACGAGATGGCGACAGCGGCCGGCGAGCGAGGCAACGGTTACCGTCGTTGGAACGCTAACGGAGACCTATTCCAAGGTAATCAACGAGACGGAGAGGAGCCATGGGAAAATTTACTCTTTAGAGCGGTCGAGCAACCCCTCAACAAGTGAAATATCGAAGCCACGACGACTACGAGCCGGGAGCGACTCAACGAGCTGCCTCCAACTTCCGTAGTGTCTTCCACAGCTAATGGACAGCTCCCGACGCTGAAGAACGAACAAGTTTTCCTTCGGTGGCTGTTTCACAATTATGGTAGGACTTTAAACCTTATTCAAAGTAACTCTATATTACACGATAGTGCCTGCCTTAATATTACAATTCGGCTCTCTCAAATTGAACTACTAATAAAACTACTGGATCGATTCCATTGAAATTTGGTAGGGTAATAGAATAAGCTATCACAATTTGGTAGGGTACAAGAATAAGCTATCACAATTTGGTAGGGTACAAGAATAAGCTATCACAAATAATTATTGAACATAACTTTCAAACCATGCTCATGAAACTATGAAATGTCAAAAACAAGATTGCATTAAGGGTCGTTTTAGGAGACTAATAGGGTGTATGGTCACCTCTAACAGCAATACAGCTCTCACAGCGATTTCTCATGCTGTTTATGAGGCTGTTAATGAGGTCTTGGGGCAAGGAACCCCACTCCTCCACCAGGGCAGTTCGTAGCTCCTGGAGGGTTCTGGGAGAAACCTGGCGAGCTGCAATTCTCCTGCCCAGTGCATCCCAAACATGCTCTATCGGATTCAGGTCTGGAGATCTTGCTGGCCATTCGATCCTTTGAATATCCTCCTCTTCGAGGTATTCGTTGATCAGTCTTACCCTATGTGGACGAGCATTGTCATCCATAAAAATGAAATGGGGTACAAAGGCACCCCTGAAGAGCCTTACATAGGGTGCTAAGATGTCGTCCCTGTACCTCTGAGCAGTCAGAGAGCCTCTCTCAAAAACGTTGAGGTCTGTGCGTCCATCCAACATGATCCCCCCCCCCCCCAGACCATGACACCACCACCACCATAATGGTCAACTTCCGTGATGTTAGAGGGATTGTAGCGTGCTCCTGGTTCTCTCCAGATGAAAACTCGCCGGGAATCCGTGCTTAGACTGAATCTCGACTCATCACTGAATAAAACACAGGCCCATTGTGCTTGGGTCCAGGGCTGGTGTTGTCTGCACCAAGTCAGCCGGGCTCTCCGGTGTCCTGGAGTGAGCGGGATGCAGACCGCTGGTCTTCTATTGTTAACAGCGGCAAAAAAGTGATGCAAATTGAGCCATGATAGTTCTGGGCAGGAGTGAGCCGTGTAGTAATTAGCTGTCTGGCTGCTTTGTTTTTGAAGATTTTGGGCCTGAGAAATAATTAATTCAAAACCATTCCTCAAAGTTAAACTGCGTACAACTGTACAAAGAAACAAGAAAAAGGATCAGGAATCATTTTCCACAAAAATAAATCAAAAATACGTAACTAAAATGAAAATACGTAACTGAAAGACAATCGAAACGAAATTGAAATTGAAACCATGATCGAAAAATTGTTTATAAAATATAATAAAATACTTCAAATACAAAGTAAACGAAAAGATAAACTTATCACTCCGTGATCGGCGTGTGAAAGAATTATTAATCAGTTACTCTTCTGTTTAGTCATTTCTTTTGCATCATCTTCACTCAGTTTCGGCCATGACAGTTCTGGGCATGGAGCTTCCCAATTTGCTTCAAGTTACAACAATAGGATTCGGGGTCTATCTATCTATCTATATATACTAGCTGTTTTACCCGGCGTTGCTCGGGCTATTTTTTGATGAAATGTTGCAAGTTCTGTGAGTTAATATCCAGAAAAAGAACACATGAAGAAAGATTAGAATTTTTTAGAAAGAATTCTTATTTTATATTTTGCTAAAGGGCCGTATTTGGAGACGCCATCCATTGGGAACGTTTTCAAAGAAATCTTTTTGAATTTTGAACATGAGTATTTTCTATTTAAATTGAAAGCTTTTTTCGTTGCTCGGGGTCAAATTCGAAAAAAATTTGATTTTTCAAATTCGGGGTGGTGCCGAACTCATGTCTCGGCGAACTCTCAGTGGTATGTCTTCCAAGAGTTCTGGTAACACATGATGAAGAAACATGTTGTACGTATGCCCAGTTAAGGAAGTGGGCATCATGTATGGGCCAATCAATTGTTCATGCACAATTCCACACCAAACATTAATTCTGTAGAGCTGTTGATATGCACCGAGAAAACGTGCGTGTAGAATCTTATGGGCCCACAGGTGTGCATTGTGTGAATTAAACATTCCCTCTCGTGTAAACATGGCTCCATCTGTGAATAATACAGGTGATGTGAATGTAGGGTCCATGTTATTTTGTGCTAAATACCACGTTGCAAATGCTTCACGAAGAGGATAGTCAGTTATCTTCAGTGATTGGACCTTTTGCCGGTGGAATGGATACAGCAAATTCTCGTGCACAACTCTCCAAACATAAGTGCGGTTCACAACCAGGTTGTGCGCTACTGCACATACACTTGTTGTTGGGTTATCAGCAAATTGTTGCAGAATCTCGTCCTGTAACGCTACGTTCTTACGTGGTCGTCCTGCGTTGCCCATGTTCCTGGAGAAAGATCCTGCTTCACAAAGTCGCCGATGCAGATTCGCAAATGTCTGATAGTGAGGCACACGTCTGGTGGGGTATCTTTCCTGGTACAGGCTAACTGCAGCTCTCCCATTCCCATTTACTGCTCCATACACGAAATGCATGTCAGCCAATTCTTCATTTGAGTACGTCTGCATGCTGTGCTTGCAATGGTTCCAATTGACAACTAAACTTTACAATTGCTTTCTGTACTAACCATGTGTCTAATTGCATACTACTGTATGGATTTAAAGGAAAGAACCATTATTCTGTGGTGGGTAAATTAATGTTATTCAAAACATTAAGCAATACTGTCTTTTTGCTACTCCGAATAAGCTGGATGAAACATGGGAATCTTTGTACTGTAGCTGACTACAGTCATTTTAGAATAAAACGTTATTAACAAAAGATGTTCACATTGATCCCCTCTAACGTTTTGCCAATTTTGATGGTGTAATTTTGAAACACCCTGTATACAGATAACAGGTCCCGTCTTTAGGTCCAAATAACGACTCAAGGAGAACAGATTGGGGGGAAATGAATATTGATTATTTGGTTTTAATGTCCCCTAATTCAGAATAAAAACATTTCGCGTCCCTGGAGGTGAAGGGGTAAATTTTGAAAATTTTAATTTTGTAGGGGTAGGGGTTAGACCCCATGTGTTATTTAGAAAGTTGTAGAGCATCATGTAAAATGTGGGTTTAGCAAAAAACGCGGTGAAAAAATCTCATCCCCTGCCCCCTTTATTGAGTGAGTAAAGTGAAAGGTATGGCTAGCTAATGTAGACAAAAACAGAAAAACTCATTAGAAACTTATTAGAACTTTATTACTTATTAGAAAACAGTACATTTGAAAATGAATGAGAATGAATGAGTCGTTACCCTGAAAAGCTAATGGTCTCATCAATTCTCATTAATTTTCCAAATGTAGGCCCTACTGTTTTCTAATAAGTATGGTTTTTGTCCACATTGGCTAGCCATACCTTTCACTTTACCCACTCGATAAAGGGGGCAGGGCATGAGATTTTTTCATCGGGTTTTCTGCTAAACCCACATTTTACATGATGCTTTACAACTTTCTAAATAACACATGGGGTCTAACCCCTACCCCTACAAAACTAAAATTTTCAAACTTTACCCCTTCACCCCCAGGGACGCGAAATGTTTTTATTCTGAATTAGGGGACATTAAAACCAAATAATCAATATTCATTTTCCCCCAATCTGTTCCCCTTGAGTCGTTATTTGGACCTAAAGACGGGACACCAATTATGAAACACCCTGTATATATATACATCCATTTTTATATATAGAGATTTTTCCCCTGAAAAAAATCCTCGTCGTCCTCGGCAGAGACCGAAGCCACATCTACGGGAATCAGAGCAACACCACCTAGACAGAAGGCCTGATAACGGAAACGTCATACACTGTTACATCATCATTAGTCGACCAAATTTTGGGCTTATTATTGGTAGAAATATGATTAACAATGGTCGACTAATGATGATTGTTTGTTTGTTTTGTTTGGTATTAACGTCCTTTTCAACTGCCATGGTCATTTCAGGACGGCGTTATAGGGGCCGCAAATTTTGCCTCGCAAGGGTTCTTTAACGTGCAGCCGGCAAACGACTACACGGGACCAACGGCTTTACTTCCCTTCCGAAGGAAGTGCGTGATCTCAGGATTTCCCCCTGAAAAATCCTCGTCGTCCTCGGCCGGGATCGAACCCGCGTACTCGGGCATCAGAGGCGATCACGCAACCGCTGAGCCACCGAGGCCGATCGACTAATGATGATGTAACAATGTATGGGGCTTCCGTTATCAGGCCTTCTGTCTAGGAGGTGTTGATCAGAGGAGATCACGCCATCACTGAGCCATCGAGGCCAATAAGGAAAAGTAAAGTCGTCTGCTAGACAGAGAGTAATGCCCACGCAAATGGCCAGAGAGCGCCAGTGATAAAAAATCACGCTTTAAACAATGGAGTTTCCCATCCTGTATTACTTCATCCATGACCATAGCCAAAGTAATTTTTTATGGCCTATTGTTGCAGAAACTTTGCTCTGCATTGTAGGACATGACATACATTGTTGGTCCGCGCATATCTTAGGCTCATGTCAGACAGCCAAATTCTACCCTTTCCCCATTGGACCAACCTGACACTCGGCACATTAAACCTTACCCTGAACCTAACGAACATCTGGTGCATGTATGAGCTCAAAAGGATAAGTGGTTCAAAAGTTTTAAGAACATTTACAGACGCACCCTGAATTTTTATATAGACCTTTCCGTTGAAACCGAAACTGGAGTAACTGCGCAGAAGCCGGACAGCAAAAAACTTGCGTTTCCTGCCTTGAAATGTGCAAAAACTACTACACATCCGGAAGAAAACGGACGTTTTTTTGCTGTCCTGCTTCTGCGCAGTTATTCCAGTTTCGATTTCAAGGAAAAGATAAGCAAATTCTGGCGCCATCTCTTGAGTAAACAAATAAACATAAACTAAGATATATGATTTTTACCCCTTCCCCCTACTTTGGGGACATGTAAACCTTACTCTGGACCTAAAGAATATATGTTGTGAATATGAGCTCAATCGGATAAGTGGTTCAAAAGTTTTTAGAACATTTACAGACGCACCCTGAGCCTGAATTTTTATATATAAAGATAAAGAAGGGTGTTTGTGGGTCTGTTTTTTATACAAATCTACAGTTTTATTCCGATCTTGATGAAATTTCGCATACTTGACCTTCGAAGCATGAGGAAGGTCACTGTCTACCTCAGATTTCGGAAAAATAATAAATATCGATAAAAAATCGATATTCATGGTTATGGCAAGGCATATTAATGAGAAATATCTCATGACCAACAATGCAAGGCAAAGTTTGTACAACAATAGGTATCAACAATGGTATCAGCACGCAATTCACAAACACACTGCATGAACCAACAATATATATCTCATGACCAACAATGCAAGGCAAAGTTTGTGCAACAATAGGCCCATTGTGTTCGCATCAACATTGGTATCAACGCGCAATTCACCAATAACAATGAGCACAGAATGATGATGTAATGTTAAAGCAATCTTTCCAAGAATTATAACAATGAACATAAAATGATGATGTAATATAGATAAGTTTCAATTTGTAACAATGCATAGAATTCCTGTTATTCAGGCTTTTCTTAGAAAAGAGAGTTCTTAGTACTTAACAATTTCTTGAAAATCTTTAAAAATGATGAGTAACTGGAGATAATGGAGACTTAGCAGACTATTGAGAAAGAGTGGAAAGACGACAGTTAGCTCCGTGATGTATTGAGCAAATGGGAAGCAAGTAAATAGAAGAAAATCACCCGGCCAAGACAATAAAAGAAGTCACGGATATCCTGAAGTACTCTAATAACCCAAGGAATGCCCTTAGATTAGAGGAAATAGAAATGTAAAAGTATGTAAACAACTCAGAAAGTAAGATATCTATAGCTGCCGCCACATAAGTTGAACGACAGGATGACGCCATTTCTAACGTCTGCCAATATTTGTTAAAGGGAAGTAAATCGCTTAGCTATTCCATGAAACATCCGCTTTCGTTTTCGAAACATTGTTTTCGTATTTATATTTAGTTTCTATTTTCGTTTTTTCTTTTAAATAGATAAATGAAATTAATAAATTAAAAAATGACGCAGAATAGTCGACTCGAATGCAATTTGTTTTATATTATGACTTTTAATAGTCTTTCCACGCTTCAACGATATCTCCACCATTACTATAGTAGAACAAGTGCATCATGGGTAAAATCCAGACAAAGCATATTGATGAGATGACTTACTGCGCATGTCAAAAACATCGTTCAACGCCGTTCATGGCGGCTGCTATATATATCACAATCTGCAAATTAAGGTGGTCGTTAAACTATCCCATTCCACCATTGTTGTATCAGATTAATGACACAGATCACTATAGAGGGCGAACCATCTCATCGGGTCGGATTAGCAGCCATTCGCAATGTTTAAAACCAGCGTTTATTATATTTTAGCAATTAATTTAAACCATGGTCAATAAGTAAGACCATATAAATTAATCTTATTTGCTGACGATAGAAATACGAATAAAATTAGGTCCCTATCAGATACCACTAGTGGCAGAAAAATTCATTAACCCTGGTTTTTTGCCTAGTTCAACGACCACCTTAATTTACAGATCATGATATTAACTGAGATGTGTGTGGCTGGCATTCGGCTTTCTGATTGGTCTAGGATTTGAAACAATTGACAATTGTTTGTCAAGCAACACCGTAATGAAGATTTTTGCGAAGCAGCATCAACAATGACTGCAAGTCTTTCGCACGAGACATAGTGTATCTTTTATTTTTTGTCTAAAGGCCGTTTCACATTACCATCTCTGCGAACGAAAATCGACTGGCGGCTAGCGACACGGCAGAACAAGACGTCATGGCGAAAAATGGAAGGGAGAGCGCAGAAAAGACTTTCGCACAGGCCTTTTACAATCTGGCAGGCCGTGTTTAAATTTAACAAACTTTTACCACTCTCGGCGCTTCGCGCCTCACGTCGGCCCTGCGGGCCTCATTCAATGAGGCTCATTGGTCACTGTTTTCCGTTACTCGAACGCCTTCGGCGTTCTGTCTACGACGTCCCCCTCCGGGGGTAAATAATTGATATATACCCCAACCTATTTGGTTACAGGGGGCAGTTGGTTTCCCCTCGGCCGGTTACAGGAACTTGCCATGACGTCATGTTCTACCGTGTCGCTAGCCGCTTCTGAAAATCGGACGAAAAAATATCGGACGGCATTTTCGCAGCCCGATGTAGCTTTCATATTACATGCGAAACGAGGTCAACGAGAGACAGGGCACTCAAAAGTCACATGATCATCGGGGCCCGGGCAACAATCCATCCTTCATTGTTTCCAACAAACGAAAAATTACTGATTGTTAAAATCCAAGATGGTGACAATGAAGGATGAATTGTTGGCCGGACCCCGATGATCTTGTGACTTTTGAGTGCCCTGTCCTGTCTCTCGTTGGCCTCGCATGCGAAACGACCGACTGTCGGTTGCCTGATGCATACGATGCGAAAATCATGCGTCCAGTTCGATTAGATATTTTTCGCATCGGACCGATTCCACCATATGCGAGAGCCAATCAAAAATGACGTTTAAAGCTATTGTTTACGTATGCTCGAGGAAGAAGAATATCGTTGTCTGTTTGTCTGTCTATCATTGTTCAGTGTTTTTCTCGGATGGAATGTTTGCAGTTATAAAAGAGAAACTGAAAATGAGTTATGTTTAAAAAATATCTAATTGTAAATGTTGAGATTAATTAAATTAATAAAGTTAACTAAAATAGCTCCATATTATTTCGCTGAACAACAGTATGCTTTTAAAAATGCTAATATTCTTTCTTTGCGTAACAGAATGCACCGTCTTGCAAGCAATAAACGTTTCTTTCTTAAAATTAATGATGATGATGATCGATAATCGCGATACCCGACACACATGGCAGACATGTTTGTTTTCTTTGCGCATGCCGACAGCGCTGTCAATGTGAAAGCAACCTGCGAATTTCGGACGCCTGATTCGTAGACGGTTGTCGTGTGCCAACGAGATTTCTGCCATCCGAAATTCGGCCTATATTTTGTCGTCCGATTTTCGTTCGCAAAAGTGGTAATGTGAAACAGCCTTAAATCGGATTTTTGCCAGCGTTAAAAATTGTGACGTCGTTATTTGCTTTGTTTAATGAAGATTTTTTGCGATTGTTCCGTGAAACAGTATCAATCAACAATGATGCAATTCTTTCGCGCGGGAATACAATGTATCTTTTCTTTTCTACAGAGTCCGCCAAAAAAATCTTACGCACTTTACTAGATATCATCTATAATTTTTTCCGTAACAGCAAAATCGAAAGCTTACACCCCAGTATTATTACATGTATTGAATGAAGACGATCCCGATATAGACATTGCCACAATTGCCACCTAGACTTACGAGATTACTTATAAGGGTTTGCTAGGAAATGGATAGGAGCAACTGTTCGCCGTACTCAGAAATATCTCAATGCTGATGATAATCACTTTGAACAGCTGTCGTAATTATAGAAGCCTGTATACATTTAATGTTACAACTTTTATATAGTTTTTCTTTTGCTGATGTGTGTATACATTTATTGGCGGACTCTGTATACAGAAGGTTTTCGAATAAAGTGTACAAACTTTGGGGGGGGGGCGTAATAGAGGGAACAAATCAAAGCAACATTTCCCTCTTTCATTTTTTTTCTCTGGGGCATTGTTTTTGTGATAAAAAATGTTGAAATCCTACCTGCAGGAAGCAGTTGTTTATATTCTGTGGGGACAATTAAAGACATTGGTATACGATATACCTGTGGGATCCGATGAAGAGCTGGTAACCAGAATCGCCGTAGCTGCGGACCAGATTTGCGAAGAACCAGGAACATTTGAACTTTTTACGGTGACGTTGTAAAGCATGCATTAATGTCAGAGGGAGTCAATTTGACATTTGCATGTTTCATAAAAAACAAGTCACATTATTTTACTGTATGCAATGTTTTTTTTTATTACGTGATTGACCATGATTTTGACATGTTCCAGAAGCAGTGGCATATTACGTCTACGCGACGTCCAACATTTTTTTTATCTCAAAAACAATGCCCCAGAGAAAAAAGTCAAAGAGGGAAATGCTGCTTAGATTTGATCCCTCTATTACCCCCCCTCCCAAATTTGTACACGTTATTCGAGAACACCCTGTATACAAAAATATGAAAAAACTCCATTTTTCTCCGAGCGACGCCGGGTACTTCAGCTAGTTACTTTTAAATTCTCAACAATATTTTGACATATATCCTCTCTTACGCCAATTGAAAGACTTCATATGAGCCACTTTTGTTCTTTATTATTGCTTCCTTGTTTATATCAATTGTCCTATCACAGCATAGCCAATAGTCTTATTGTATCCTTTTGTATCCGACCATTCAAAAAAAATTATCGCTGTAATCCATCTATTCAATACTAGGAACCAGATATTGTATATATAAGGTAACTAGCAGAAGACCCGGCGTTGCCCGGGATAACAGGAATTCTATGCATTGAATTCTATATTGCACAAACTTTGCCTTGCATTGTTGGTCATGAGATATTTCTCATTAATATGCCCTGCCATAACCATGAATATCGATTTTTTTATCAATAATTAGTATTTTTTCGAAATCTGAGGTAGACAGTGACCTTCCTCATGCTTTGAAGGTCATGTATGCGAAATTTTATCAAGATCGGAATAAAACTGTAGATTTGTATAAAAAACAAACAAACAAACCCACAAACAAACCCACAAACAAACAAACAAACATCCTTCTTTATATATATAGAAAGATATTAAAACCCCCTCTCTTTGGGTGGAAGACCTCTTTGGGTTAGTCAGGCTTCTTGCCTATTTCAGTGTATTTCATGTGGAATTTATTCTGGAAGGGTGAGAATTGTCCCACATGAACAAATGTACACTTCACTGTTCGATTGTCGATTGTCCCTCTCTTATGTAGACTTGAAAAAGGCAATTAATAAAACCGAAACTAGTCGTCAGTTTCTTTATCATGCAATATTGTAAAACCTCTATTTTTTCTTAAATTTTTCTTTTACTGTCGGTAAGAAGAGTACGATTGTCCTATGTTGTCCTTTTCACGTGCTGTTCTTCATTTCTAAGAAAGTCTTAAACTTCTGAGGTAATTGAGTATTACATCTGATTGTAGTTTAACGCGATATAAGTATGAATCCCTGATTTGTATCTATGAAAACAATGCAAAACCTACATGGTAAATAACTTCCCGTATAATAAAGAATGGTCTTCAAGGTCTGAAGGCTTTTTGCTCAGACTAATCCCAACCGTACCTCCTCGTGGTGAAGGCTGGTAACACACTTTGGTGTGGCTAACACGGCTCTGGGGACCGAGTGTCCACCGGAATAAGTGGACTCCCCATCTGAGCCAACGGTCTCCTAGGAGAGCGGAAGAGCTCTGATGGATAGGGCACCCACTTGCCCTTGTGCTTGGAAACTGATACTAAAGACGGATAAGCTCGATGAGCCAACGGCATGTGGATGTGGAAGGCAAGGGGAAACCACCACATCATAGCCTCCCAAGAACAATCAGCATGCAGTTACAACAACCGAATCTGACCCCAAGTCTCCGTCAGACCTTGAGTGGTCATGGGGCAATAATCTGCGGAATGAATGTGAAGAAATGTACGGTAGCGTCCTGGAACGTGAGGACTTTGTCCGAATCTGGAAAATTGGATAATGTTATACATGAAATGGAACGAATGAAAATTAGTGTCTTGGGTGTGGCTGAGACACGATGGACCGGCCAGGGTAAGATTAAATATAATGAACATCCAGTGCTCCATGCTGTTGGAGGGTTTTGCATGCATTTCGGACAGAATTATTACGGCATGATTAAAGGCTAAACCACTTGCAATTAATATTGTACAAGTGTATGCCCCGACTTCAGAAGCTCCAGATTCTGAAATAGAACAATTTTATGCAAAATTAGAAAATTGTGTCAAAGGACACAAAAATCATGAGATAAATATTGTGATGGGAGATTTTAATGCAAAAATTGGAGAGGGACGTGATGGAAATTGTTGGACCACTTGGACGGAATGAGCGGGGAGACCGATTGGTTGATTTTTGTGTAGAAAACCAATTTATAATCACTAATACCTGGTACCAGCAACATCCGCAAAGGCTTTATACATGGATATCCCCGGCTGACACAGAAGGAAATGTGGTACGAAATCAGATAGACTATATTCTTATTAACAATAGGTTCAAGCGAATTGTTAAATGCACAAAGACATATCCTGGAGCTGATTGCGGTTCTGACCATAAGCCTGTTGTCGCCTTCTTGGAGGTGAAGCTTAAACGTGTAAAAACAACACAAAGGCAGGTTAAAGTTAATGTAGAGGAACTAACGGTAGACCCTAGGAAAGCTATGACGTTCTCAGTAGAGTTTAAAAAATGTTTAGAGAAAGTAGCGGAAATGGAATATGAAGATGCCGATTGTGTTTGGGCGCAAGTGAAAGCTGCGCTTATCAACACAGCGAATACAGTGCTTGATAGACAAGAAAACATACAGGTATTGGACATTGAAACTGAAACACCTGGTAGAAATCCAAAATCTTAGTTAATAAGGTGTTGGGGCACCGTGGGCAGCCAGCACAGCAGTAACACGTCTTGGGAAGGATCGGTAGAGGTCCTGCACAGTTTGCACCCCAAACCATTACTGATCCACCCATTACTGATCCACCTCCGTGTTTGACTGTGGGTGCCAAGCATTCT
This sequence comes from Rhysida immarginata, assembly GCA_023313115.1. Taxonomy (NCBI): domain Eukaryota; kingdom Metazoa; phylum Arthropoda; class Chilopoda; order Scolopendromorpha; family Scolopendridae; genus Rhysida; species Rhysida immarginata. The sequence continues at coordinate 1,157,775 of JAHWFO010105917.1, forward strand.
GGGTTGTAGGCATCAGAGGGGCTCCTCCAGACGAATACCCTCCCTATTGTTTGGAAGACAGTGTAGCTGGACTCGTCCGAGAATATGACGCGTTTGAGGTCATCCAACGTCCAGGTTTTATGCGTCCGGCACCACTGAACCCGCTTGGAAGCATTTGTACTACTGATGAAAGGCTTCGGTATAGCAACCCTGCCATGGATGTTGGATTTATGCAGGTAACGACGGATTGTCTTCGTGCACACAGGTTCCTGGAGGTGTGTATTCATTTCTGCGGTGATTTCTGCTGCGGTGGTTTTCCGCTTTCGTGCAACAATCCTGGTCAATGTCCTGACGTCTCTTTCCGACAATTTCCGTTTTCCCCTGCAGTTGCTCCTCCTGCACGTGGTTCGTCCTTCCTGTTCATATGCATACATCACCCTGGATACTGTAGCACGTGAGACATCACAAAGTGTGGCAGTTTTGGACACAGATGCACCTGCTAGACGCGCCCCAACAATCTGCCCTCTTTTGAAGTCGGATATGTCTCCCATTATAGCGCTCTGCACAGACAATTTGAAGCTTACTATCGAACTTTTCTACTGGAGTGACTACCAAGACCTCTGACACGTGATTCATTGATATGCATACGATTAATTACCTAGCAGAAGGTTCTATTCAGCCCTGGGGGTATCCAGTGCTATTTGCGAAGGTGTTTCAGTTTCAATGTCCAATACCTGTAGGAAGAGAGCCATGGATGACAAACGAAATACTGGAATGGATGGACAAACGACGACTTGTTAAATATGACAAGAGTGAGTATGCACGAATTGATAGAATAATTAAACAGAAGATTATGACTGCTAAATCAAATTGGCTCAAACGACAATGCGATGAGATGGCATCACTTGCGAGATCCCATAAAGATCGAATCCTACATAAGAAAAAAAAAGAAATGTGTGGGAGACGGCCCATTGTCAGTGGTGCGGTTTTCGATACAAATAATGCTGTTATACTTGATATTGATGGGAGGAAACAAATATGGCATGATTATATAGAAAAGTTCTACAACGATGATAGGGAAGATATTACGGTAATTAATCAGGAGCAAACACTTGATGGTCCTCCTATATTGATAGAGGAAGTTGTAAAGGCGATAAGATCTATGCCAAACTGTAAAGCGATGGGAACAGATAGCGTTCCTGGTGAATACTTGAAATGCTTAGACGAAGCTGGAATCCGACACCTGACGAGTTTATTTAACGTTACCGAGCTGGTAGGTTACCATTAGAATTTAATGAAGCAATTATGATACTCATTCCTAAAAAGAAAGGCACGTACGATTGTAATCAACATCGTACACTTAGCATCCTGAATCACACGGCTAAAGTATTTCTTAAGGTTTTTCTTAATAGGATTGATAATAGACTTGCAGGTAGGATTGGAAATACGCAATTTGAATTTCGGAAAACTATGGGAATGAAAGAGGGGATTTTTACATTATCCCAATTGCTTGAGAGATCTCTGGATGTGAACAAAACTGTATTCCTATGCTTTATTGATTATGAAAAAGCGTTCGATCGTGTGAGACATGACGAACTCTTCAAGATCCTTCTGGAATGTCAATTGGATAATAAGGATATGATGTTGCTTAAAAATATTTATTTTAATCAGATTGCTAAAGTGAGAGTTGATACTGATGAACATACTGACTGGGTTCACATAAAACGGAGAGTCCGTCAGGGGTGTGTGCTTAGCCCACTTCTGTATAAAATATATGCAGAACTAGTGGTGCAGAGAGCCCTGGAGGATCATGAAGAAGGAGTACATTTGAATGGAGTTAATATTAATAATCTACGATACGCCGATGATATGGTAATCATAGCATCGTCAGAAAAGGACCTCCAGAACCTTGTAAGTACAGTTGAAAGGGAAAGTATGAAACGCCTCACTGTAAACTGTAAAAAGACACAGGCAATGACAGTTAAGAAAAATAACCCACCGAAAATATCTTATCAAGTGTGGAGGTCGGGTACTGCAACAAACTTCCACGTTTACTTATTTAGGACAACAATTTACAGAGACGAATGATCATACAATTGAGATAAAGAGGCAAAGCAGAAATTTTGGGATATGCGGAAGACTCTAACTGAACGGGAATTAAAATTTGATCTACGCATACGTGTTTTGAAGTGTTACGTTTGGCCAGTACTAACATATGCTTGTATAACGTGGACATTGAATAAATCAATGCGAGATCGATTGAATGCAGTTGAGATGTGGTTCTTAAGACGAATGATGCGAGTCCCCTGGACGGCGAGGATGAGTAACTCGGAGATCCAAGTAAGAGCAAACACGAAAAGAATGTTGTTGACGACGATTATACAGAGGAAAATGCGGTTCTTGGGACATTTAAAACGTGGCGATAGAACATTTGAAGTCCCAAAGGTATGCTGGAGGGAAAGGTAGAGGGTAGAAGGGGTAGAGGTAGACCACGGAGGACTTGGATGGAGGATATTAAGGATGTAACAAACAGGTCTACTGGTGAACTGCTGCACATGTGCCAGAACCGAGACTTGTGGCGCATGCTGATCGCCAACACCCGGATCGGATAGGGCACTGAGGAGAGAGATAATAAAGAATATTGATTTATCTTGGATATTTTGGTTACTTATTATCTACATTAATAACTTTTATTAAACCTCCGATTGGTGGATATTTCGCCAATGTGGTGTTAAATCGTTGACTCTTGAAACATTGACATGTCTTTGGTAGGAAACCTGTAAGCGTGTTGTGTCGAAGACGTGTAGCGGTGTACGGGAACCCATCATGATGCCCGCCGCCACCGCCTTCACCGCCATAACGGTGATGTTCAATGATGTTAGCGAGGCTGGATTGTGTCCTATGCTTTCTCTAGATGTGAGCACGTCGAGAACCAGAGTTCAGGCTATACCGGGATTCATCCGAGAACATGACCTGACTCCACTGTCTTTGTGTCCACGCTGCATGTTCGGTGCATTGAGTCAACCATTCCCTACGGTGTCCCTTAGTCAATGGGACGCACCTCATCGGTCGTCGAGCATACAGGCCAATTGAGTGGAGTCTCATGTATTCCGTTTGCCTGGAAACATTAATCCCAGTGGCCGCTGACAGTTCTCTGAGAATGTGCCTGGCTGTGCTTCGCCTGTTCCTACAGGCATGTAAAGCAAGGTTGGAGGCTTGTCTGAGTGTGGTGACCCTTGGACGACCCTGACTAAAGTACTGTGGGTTTATCATCCTGTCGGAACCATATCCACAGTCTGGAAATGACGTTAGTTGACATTTCAGCGCCTGAGACGCTTCAACCTGGGACCAGTTTGCTTCCAGTCGTCCAATTATCCCTCCTCCCATTTGACTTTCTAAATGGACACGAAGAACCATTAGCAACAATTATTGAATGCTCAATTGTCAATGGAAGTTAGAAAAACACATTCTTTATGGCATGTTTACTATGATCTAAGTCGCTTTCGTGAAGATGATTCCGCAATAAATCTTGGCCTGTAAGAAAGCCCATGTTATTACATAATTTCCTTGTACTAATTGTAGAATATTGGATGTTAGATTCAGGGAAGGTTCCTTGATCATGAGCCTAGCATGTCGCTGACTGGTGGTCTGTTTCCACTTTCTCTGCATTTCATTAACTAAAATTATATTTATTTATCTAACTGTGGTTTGTTTAGAGATACAGTAGAAACGTTCTGGACCAATCGGTGCCGATTTTGCACCTTGTTTAGCGAGAGTGTCAGCTACCTCATTACCAACTCTACCTTTGTGTCCCGGATCCATTCCAACGTTACGTGGTTGTGGAGAACCAGGTCCTACAAAGATTGTTGATATTCCAAGGTTAATTTAGATTTTATTTTGGTAGTTTTAATGGCCTTAAGGGCTGTCTGATTGTCACAGAGTATGAAGATCTATTAATATTAGAGCCAGTCAAATGAAAACGAGATTTCTAAAGGCTTTGGTACATACCTGAACAAATTTAGAAATAAACAGCGTGGGCGTTAAGGCAAGCACCCGATCTACCCACGAGTTGACGGATTCCCTTCTCATAAAATTCCCTTGGCTGCTGAAGTAGAAAAGCCATGATCTCCTGTTGGACCTCGCGTCCGATGTGAATCGCCGTCCTTTCAAATGTCGTTTCAACGGTCCTAAAACGTTAAAATGGCACGGTGCCATGTCAGGACTATAGGGAGGTTGCTCTAGTACATTCCGTCGCTTCCCTTGGATGCTGAAGAAGGCAGCTTGGCTGCCGAAATACGTATTCATCAGAATAAAGTCGTTATGTGGATTAGTGGTTTCTCTGTCTGTTGTTGATAATTGGGTAATTTTATCAAAAACATGACAGTTTTGACGTTCACTCCCCTCCCCGACTGTGGAAACTGCTGGCTGCTGCAGGCGACCTTCATCTTCCTCCATTCTGCCAATCGACCGAGCCGGCCCCTGCAATCGAGCAGGTAGGCTTCCCGTTATACTGCCCTGTAATTATCTGCAACACCATGTACGAATGCGCCCGTATGCTACAACGCACCTCCATGTGCATATTCTTGCTATCATCTCTATAATCTCGCTTTCATTTGACTGACCCTCATACATATCTGTAAACAATTAATAATGGCCAACATCTCCACCTGGATCACCGTGGTTCAGCAACTCAACTGCCGAGAGAGGAGGGTCTTGGGATTGCAACAATGAACTCCCAGGCCAGCTTTGTCATTATGTCTGGAGCCATCCATATGCCATACTAGATTCAGTTAGACTCGAAAAGACTTCTTGTTTATTCCATTTAGACCAAAACGAAAGGCAATTGCTTTATAATATCGGTGTTCAATTTAAATAAATAAAAATTTGAACATTTCTTTGCTTAATCTGAGTTGTTTAGGACTCTTCGCTTGCTAAAAATTGAAATTAAATAAACTTCAAAACCAATTAGTTGCAGTTTTTGTGACGCATACATTACTTTAAAAGCTTATTTTTTCTTTATTTCTTTAGAGTTGATTTACAGTGAGCTGGCCGGAGTCTGTATGGCTAGCTGGCCGACATGTGAGGTCTTCGATGGGGATGTTAGGTTACAGATATTGAGTTTCAAATTATTATAACATATCTTTTTAATAAAACTGACAAAATGATATTTTTATGGAAGTTCATGCTTGAGTTAGAACGGATGGGAGGTTGGTAGTAAGGTTTCCAGCAGGTAAATGTATGTAATATTAAATATCATTTAAAAAAGGGGTTAAATTATGAGGGAAATTATAAATAATAAAAAGTTTTAAGGGGGTTAATATGTATTTTATTAGATAGAAGGGAATTTTTTAGTAATTTTTTTTAAAAATTGTATTGTGGGAGATGAGCGGATATGTTCAGATAAACTGGCCCACCATTTGATGCCTATATAAGAGACGCAACGGCGTTGGTAATTATTTCTGGTTAAAGGAAGTCAAATCAGGTTTGACAATCGCGTGGGATAGGGGTTAATGTTTTATTAGTAAGATATTTCAAGGGGAGCAAAAAAAATTAATTAAAGATTAATGATTTTGTAGACGAGAGAGCAAAATTGAATAATATAAATTTGATAGATGGATGGAATGCTCAGGACTTCGAAATAATGGGAAACAGAGTTAGGTAATCGGTTGTTAAGCAGGGTTCTTAGAAACCATTTTTGTAGGCGATAAAGGCGTAAGAGATTGGAGTTCGTAACGGATCGCCAAAATTGGATTCCGTAGCAGAGGAATTAGGGAGTTATATAGAAGGATTAGTATATAGGGAGGAAGAAAACCGAAATGAGATATCATTCCCTGTCTTTTATTAAGTTTTGCTAATAGAGTATTAGCAACACCACCTCTACTCAAAGCCTGAGCGCGAAAATTTCATACATTGTTACATCATCATGCGGAATCATAATCGTAGAAATACGATTAAACATGACTTTTAAGCAGAGATGGTGTTGGTTTTAGTATGTAAGTCCCAAGTAAGATCATAGCTGTCTGGGTGTCTACGATAGCCCAATTGGTAGAGGCGTCGAGGTTCCTGGTTCGAATCCAGGTCGCAGAATTTTTCCTCCATTTTTCGATAGAAAAATTATTACATCATGTTTGGAGATCATCTCCTGTATACATTTAATTATTTATATGTCATTTCATCAAACCATGGTTAGATAGGAGAAATTCTCGATCTGTGAGCCGGGTGCCCGCCTCCCATTGAGCTTTCAACCGTGACAACTTGGCTGTCCGAGTGTCTGCGATAGCTCAATTGGTGGAGGCGTCGACCATGACGGTCGAGAATTTTTCCTTCCATTTTTCGATAGAAAAATTATTACACAAGTAAGAGTTATAATAAATAGGCAAGTCGGTAGGAACATTTAGCTTATTCCGTTGAAAGAATAGCATATTATTTGGGAATAATTTCAGAATACTGAAAGCGAAACCAAATCCCTGGCTATTTTGTTCAAGAATTTAAAACGAGATGGCGACTCCACACTTTGATGTTAATCTATGCCAAAATCAATAGATTTTAAGATTCTCTCCCAAAACGATTTCAGTGCACTATTAGCGGCAGCTGTTGGGCGCTCTCTGAATCACTGTCATCGGTAAAATTCATGTGAAAAGAAAGGCATGGTTTTTAATATGTGTCTGTTATAAACCACCTTATCTGTTTGTACATTGGACATGACCGGTAACATTGGAGAAGTCACGAGTCCTTAGACCTTATTCATCTGTCTATTGATTCTGCCTATGCTTATTATTCCATTTTTATCACGAATTCAATAGAAAAATCTTTTTTCCGAGAGAATTTTCTACTTTAGAATTTGCCTTCGTAAACTGTAAAGCGTAATTGAACTACTTATTTCGAAAACGTACTATGTAACAATTTTTTCAATTTGCGTTTTCTCCGCCATATTGCTTCCTTTCTGTTTTGTTGGAAAACCTAACATATACCACGTCGTCTACGCACTAATTCACCGAATGCACCTCTAAGAGGGCATTCCTTCTTCAAAAACTGCGAAGATCTGAGTTCCCAAAGTTCATGGTATGGAAATAATCGACTTTAAAAAATGGTGGCCACAATACTACAGGAAGCAAACTTTGTCATACAGGTGTTATGGGAAAAAGGTACCAAAAGATCAGAAAGTAACCATCCATATCAGCAACCACAATGAGTTCAGATATACTGCGGAGAAATTAAACATCTTGTGTCTTCTAATGAAATCTCTTGATATTGATTCTGATTTTGGATTGTTTTTTCCTTCTCTCTCTCTTGTTTTTAAATGAATGGTGAATATAATGATGATACTTTCTGAGATTAGTTTATAACCGTCTCAACCGGTCCGGTTGTTTAATTAATTCAGTTTGTTTATTATTTCCTATTCTAATACTAATTCTATATTTGTTACTAACTTGTAATATATTTATTTGTTCATATTTACGGAAAAGAATATCCGACTAGTTTCGCCTTTATTTCCGGCTTCATCAAGGAATATCAAGAGAGGACAATCGAACCGTGAAGTGTACATTTGTTCAGGTGGGACTAAGCAGTGCTTACACGAGTCTCACCCTTCTGGAATAAATTCCACATGAAATATACTGAAATAGGCAAGAAGCCTGACTAACCTAAAGACATCTTCCACATTATGAGAAAAAAATAAAATGGACAAGTGCGAGTTGAACTCCCGTGGAGAGGGTCCATACGATGAATATGTTATCTACCATGTTTTTTTAAATCTGACCCAAATTTGTTTGTGGTAACTAAAAAAAATATGTATGAGACCGGATTGTAGAGGGAAATTGCTGAATATATTTCTATTGTTGAATTATGTCTTGTCGTATATTCTTGAATACGTGGACTAAGACCGAGTGATGGAATGTATTCTGATATTTCATTTTTTGATTTGTCCTTAAAATTAATATTGAAGTCTCCTGTTATAATAATCTTTTTGTGTGCACTGATAGCATTCCTAATGCATTCGATGACAATTTTCGAAAGGCATTATGGTGATTTATCTACGGTTAAGAATTGAACACCAAATGCTTTGAATTGGAGGCATTCACAATGGCCATCCTCTGGACTATCTATGAATAAACCTTCATGGACGTAATTACAATTTATATATGCTATAGCGCCCCATCCTGGGTTTGCATTAGATACATTAGGACCGTCTATTTTGCACAGTTGCTCAAAACCTTCCAGCTCAAAATTGTCGCTTCGGGAACCCAAGTTTCTACAAGTAAGGTGATATGAGATGAATTAATTATACAATCCGCTCTTACATCTAGTAAATGTTTACGTAATGATTGTACATTATGAAAGATTATTTGAATTTCGTCTCCTGGTGACTGCAAAAATTCGTACTGGGGTATCAATTTATTTTCTATCAGTCTCATCATTTCCAAATGAACTGGACTTGTTCCTGATACCTTTGCTGGGGGGTTAAAATCACCATCTGATGTAACCAAATAAAGACCACAAGTTGATGTAGCTCGAGAGCAGGCTAGGTATAGCATTGATCGCTTTACGTTTCTACTTAAATGAACAACCACTTTTTCCATAGTGGAGCCTTGAGATTTATGAATCGTCATTCCTTCAGCTGGTACTACTGGAAATTGAGATTGATATACTTTTAGGTTTGACGACTTCCATTGCTTCACTGTTTACGTAGAAGTTTCTAGCGGTGTCCACTGAAATTCTATATATTCATGGTGATTTCGAGTATGAACTTCAAATTTATTCCTTGTCACAATGCCGACATTGTTATCAAACTGAAACCATAATCGCAAAGGCCTTCTTACATTAGTGGTTTTATAGCGACCATATTCTATAGCCTTTAGTAACCCAATGGTGCCATTAATTAGTCCGTCAGATGTATCTAAATCTACTGTTATCATATATCTGGCACTTTTATATAGATATAGTATTGTAGGTAAACCGTATTTCTTCATTTTTGATAATGCGTTCACTGATTGTAATGCTTTTTTTTGCTGTCGGATTGGGTGCACATGAAACTTTGTCTATAGCTTTAACAGAACAACCTTCAGTATTCATTTGTGATAATTTTTGTGTGCTGTATCTGTCCACTTCTTTGTTACTTGCGAATAAATGTATAGCACCATCAGCTTCGGCAGGTAAGCTACTAATTTTAAAACACCGCGTCTTGATTAGTTGAATATCAACACGATTCATATTACCAGTAGCCATATTATTTAATGCAACAGCAAAATTAAGATCATCCCTCTGACGCATCATTTTGGTCATAGGAAACAGGCAAAATGGTCCCCACAATGGTGCACCAGCTAGAACTGCCATCGGATTATGCCCTGTATTAGGCTGAAAAATCCAGTTATCTCCAACTGGCGGCAATTTGTTAAAATCTCCTATAGAAATAATAGATTTATCAGCAAACGGGATGTCTGTATGGAAAATTTGCTGTAATCTGCGATTAATCTGATTGAAAGTCCTACTTCCCAACACAGATATTTCGTCTAAAATGATTAATTTAACTTTACAAAGCTTACTGGCTAATATGTTAGCAGTGCCTGCCGACATTGCCGGCACAAAATGACATCGGCAAAGAGAATGCGTCGTGAACAGTTTGTCCTCCAATACCAAATGCGGCCTTGCCAGTAAAAGCGCAAAGTAATATTTTTATTTCGTCTGGGTTGACCCCTGGCTCACGATTAAAGATCAACATTAAATATTGATAAACGGCCTATATCAATAAGCTTTTACCAACTCCAGCACCACCACCGACAAAATAATAAAATGGAGGCACTAGTTGTTGCGTGAACAGATTTCCTAGGTGCAAAACAAAATTTATTTGGTCACTATTTAACGTTCTTAATAATGCGAGCACATTATCTTCGCTCATTAATGACCGTTGAGCAATTACTTTACATTTTAAGTCATTGCCTTGGTCCCCTTGTAATTGTAAACAATGGTCGGGATCAATTTCTTGGGTCTTCAATTCATATTCACCTAAAGGGCAGGCTCTTGCTTCAGCTAGATTGCCGTCATTTTATTCATCATTTTCTGCATTACGAACCGCTGCTAATAACGCTTCAAATTCTTCTGGTCCTCCTTAGGGGTTGAACTGTACTTTCTGACTTTATCATATCGCAATTGTTGAGGAAAATTTCTTCTAAATTTAGTTCGTCATTTACAAGCTCAGAGACCTCATTCCGCCAAGGTACAGTACGTATAACATAATCTGCTCTCTATAAAAGTTATCCGGGTCCTGTTCACGATTGTATCGACGAAAACGTATTATTTTAGGTTTAATCTTCTCCGTATATAACCATCATTATTTCATAATTTTATCCAGTTACCAGTTGTTCTATCTTGAGTGTTTTCTTCAAGATTTTCATTTTCACACACTTTTGATGGCTTAGTTGCATAAGTATAATAAGCAGCAAAATATGCCAAACTCATTGTATCGAAATTATCATCATGCGGTCGATTGATGTAATGATCTAACATATTCTTCTGAAATATATCGGTAGATGAAGCATTCAATGACTTTAATGTTTCCAACCTTAGTTGCTGGCCTTCTCCTGGCGCCATTGTAATAGTAACATCCTGTTCATTATCTAATAGAGTTTCTACGTTTTCAGGGTTAATATTTTCTTCTTCTTGTGCCAGAATGTCACATATATAGTCTTCAAGGTAATTTTCGTCATCAGATTGGTCATCACAAATCCACTCTTCATCATATTTAATACCCATTTTTTTTAAACAAATCAGTTTGTACTAAATACTTTGCAGCTTCTCTAACTACGTCTGCCCGGATTCGTTCCTTTCGACCGTGCCTATAACACATTTTCCGTTTTAATTCTATTGTGATAATGTGATTATCAGATATATGTCTAGGCAACGCTGAAATCATAGTATTTACATCTACAGGCACATTAAGAACTCCCCCTGCTAATCCATGTTAGTAGCCAAGACCCTGCCCTTTTCTTACTATTTTGAGAAATATATGCCTTGGTGAAACCAACCGCTTATCAAAGTGGTGTAAGTTTTTGTTAAACGTCAGGAATATCAGGAAATAGTAAACCGTTTCTTCGGAATTTTTCCTGCTGTTAAATTGCTTTGACAAGTGTAGCAAAATGTATAATTATTATTATTAGAGGATGCTCTTGAATTTATATCTCTCATGACTTTGTCTGGGAACGAAGAAAGATGATTTTTATTTAATACCTTCAGGGAGTTTTTATGCAACAGTCTTCCGCAACACGAACAAATGCTTGTATGGCCATGTAAAATGGTATCAAAGAATTGTTTTTTGATTTTGTCCCAATCATTTTTAATATGCTGATTTCGTATATTTCGAACTTTAGTTTCGTGAGTAGCGTACTCGGGATCTTTACGTAATATACGACGTGCTCGGTATCACGTACCTGTTCTAGCCTTCCCCCTGACGCGAAACGTGGCGTGACACAGTGTCACGTTCCTGTTCATGTTTCCTATAAGTAAGATCCTGACGTGAAATACGATGCGATACAGTGTTGCGTTTTTGTTCTGCCTTGCGCTTGCGAGATAGTGATCGTTGCGGTATTTTTGACTCTTTGTCTCTTTCTTTTTCTTTGCTTCTAATGTCATCGTTACATCTTTTTCGTTTGAGGTTATTCGCTGCTATCCTTGACGATTTTCTTTTACCAGCAATAAGCGGAGTGCTTTTCACAGAACCGAAATTACTATCTATAGGGGTGTTTTGAACATAGGAACAATCAGGATATTCCGATGTTTCATAGGGAACAGGAATCGGAAGCACTGTTTTGCCTGAAACATTTATTTGACTGCAGTTCGATAGTTTATTGTTTTTCTGGCGCTTTTTCTTCTCTCTTTCAGCAATACGTTTTCTATCTAATTTAGTGCCACTATATTTGTTTCGGGGACGTCCTCCACGATTGGTAACTGTAGACGGAAATTCTGTTAGCCTCTATGTGTTGTACAAATATTTAAAGTATGATTTCTTAAAGACTGGACATTAAATTTAATATTACACGGCTCAAGACCTAACAAAATTGAAGTACTAAATGCTAATGCATATAAGCCGCAATCAATAAAATTTGACTGCTTTTGTACAACAGGAAATATGATTTCATTCTCTGGAATGTACGGAAACAGTTTTTTCAAATATTTTGTCTGTATTTCACTTAGAATTCGATACCAACTACCATAAACTTTGAGCGTATTAGATGAGTAATAGACACAAATCCAATGCCCTACTTTTGAGAAATCTTCGGAATTAGGCCTAAATAAAACCTGAAGAAACTAACAGGCAGAGCTCTCTGGGCTAATTCGTCTATTATCATCGCATAAACACTTCGGTTTTCATACCCATGAACTACTCTAAGTAAGGAATTAAACTCCTCCACGACATCTTCTTCAACATACCTACCACTGTCCAATAGATAATCATACAGTAACTGAACACAAGATATCTTTCTTTCTCTAAAGTCTGATGTGGTATACGAGGCGGAACTGACGACAATTGTTCACTCTGCTTTGTTGTTAAATACCTGCCTGCCACCGTGGAAGCGGAGCTAACAATTGTTCACTCTGCTTCGTTTACATGCCTGCCACCGTGGAAGCGGAGCTAACAATTGTTCACTCTGCTTCGTTTACATGCCTCGGTTAAACCACGACCTACTGGATACAAACGACCGTTTAGCTGATTTAGCTGATTTCCATTGTTGTTTCAGGCAGACAAAAATCACCTATATTATTGTCACAAAGCATTGCGACAGCGTTGAGTTCCAGTATTTCTAGCCCTATTCACAAGCTAAGAAATAATGCTGGAATTTCGACAATGTTCAAAAGCGACAATAGGTGGCGCTCGCAAAGAGAGAGAGACGTCTGTCTTGTTATAGTCTTGGAGACAGGAAGTGCGCGGCGGAAGGAGCGCAGACGGCGGCGCAATGGAGAGAGCGGGAAGCGAGTTGTTTTGAAAGGGGACTTGGCTTACGAGATCGAGAGGGAAAGGTCGCCTTTATCTTCACGGAGGAAGAAACGCTGGAAGTCTCCTCGTGCGAGAAAGAGAGCAAGAGAATGCAGGAGCAGCGAGGCGACAGCGAATGTCGGCATGCGAGGGAAAGAAATTGAGCAGGCATACGGAGAGGCGAGTTCGCCCTTAGCGAGCAACGTGAGTGCGTCGTTTATTAATGCCTATAGTGACTTAGTCTATTCTCTAGAGACCGACGGTGGAGATAAAATTACGAAGAAGGAAGACAGTGCTCCGTTAGTGGATTCCCGAGGCCATTCCAAGTTCCCTACCTACCTGTCCGTCGAACGCAAGGAAGAAGGACCGGAGAACCAGCTCACGAGTTTTGCGGAGCCTACTCCACGCATTTGGGAGAAGGACGTGTGTGCTCCAACAGAGCAGACGGCAACATTAAGCGGATTCTCATCCAAAAGGTCCAGCCTGCTGTACGACTGTCCAAGCGTGACAAGGGACTGCGGTTTTGCGCTGGTCGGCGTCTTCAACTTGAGCCTGAGAGATTGTGCGCCGTTCTTGTCCCGAGAGGAACTGACGAGCTTCTCACCAAACGAAATTTTGGGAGGAGTATTTCCTTGGTCCTTCCAAGCCTACTTGAGGGAGAGTCTCGGCTCCTTTGCCCCTATCTCGAGGTAAGCCATGATCCTTTACGCATTTAAAATTTTTCGTTTTTGCACGTAATGCTATTTCGTGCAATTACGTTTAAATAGTGTTACTCGCCTTATTGCTCGCTCTCTCTAAGCCGTATGGGTTGTTTTAAATTAGACCTATTAAATTGGAGCACGTTTTATTGCGCTTAGAGTGATATAGTCTATTTTCTTTTGGTCACTATCTGGGCATAAATGCGAACTGAGTTTATTTCTTTGTTTGTTGTTGTGTGGGTATATAGGGTGAAGTTAAGTTGATAAATAAGTCATCCTGCATAACTTTCTTACAAGGGTTAAAGGATTTTAAATACGAGTCCAGTGGCCTTAAGGGGTTGGTTTAACTTGTGGGTCTGGCTGCCCGTCCATGTTGATATTAATGGCACGTGTTTTGTCGTTGCAGCTTCCCTCGGCTGAAGGTACAGGACAAGCCACGGTCAGCATGATCGAAACGTATGATGCTGCCAGCGATTGCCAGGGTGCCCGTCTATAGGACTTGTACAGGGACAGGCGTTCAAGGAGGTCGGATTCAATTCTCCCCTCACCGTGCATTCCTGTTTTTTTTTTTTTGAAGACTAATTCAAGCAAATTGAATTGTCAATGAACAAGGAAGTTTATGAACTGTGATAGACAGTGTAATTCTTTGTCATTCATTCAAGTTGTATTGCGGCGTTTTCCTCGTGTTAGGGGAATCTCCGCCTAATTGGGTTTTTTTTGGTCATTCAAGTAATCCCATTGCAAAGTGCCCTTCGAGGGCTTTGGGGTGTTTGTTTAATTATATTTTTTTTTGTTTGTGGGTTATTAAAAGGTTTAAAACAAATTTCATGCTCCTTGTGTACGTTTGTTACTCTAGCTAATTTTCCACTGCGCGTGTACGTGACAATTATTATTTCTGTAATATAGATCCCTTTTTTCTCAGCTAATACAGCACGCACAACGATGAATGAGGTATCAAAGGAAAGGTTTTTGAACAGGCTTCTGACATAGTACATTCACATTCCGTCAAAACGCGTTTTTCATTAAAAATTGCAGTTTATTATATAACTAGCTGATATACCCGGCCTTGCTCGGACTCTTTTTTGATGAAATTTTATGACCAATTAAAGAACAAAATCCATATTTTATGGCCAATGTAAAAACTTGCGAGTTTGTATGTTAATTTATGAAAACCAAATAACAAAAAAAAAATCCAGTAAAAATCCGGAAAACATAAAACACCGGAAAATTGAATCCAGATAATCCAAAAATAAACTAATCAGAGAGTTAATCTCGTGAACTGCCGTCACCGCACCAAATTTCATTACTCTAGACGTATTTTTACTCGCGAAATACTGGAAATACTGCGAGAAATCGCATATTTTTACGGAGGGCCTTAGGGGGGCAAAGAGGTAAAATATGAAAAAAAGCAGAAATAAGTTTTTTTGCAATTTATGTGAACTATTCTTGGTCCAAATATCTAAGTTGTACGTGAATTTACCACAGAGTGGGGTTGATCGGACACAAACGTCAAAATTAGGTCTATTTTGGGATTTTTTTGGTTTTTGGCCCCCTTTAAAATCGATTTTCAAAAACCAACGAATACTTCCTTTTTATATAAGTCTTTTACATCCTCGTGCGCAATTTTGAAGCTCTCTGCATTTCTGCATTGGAGTTAGGCGGCAAAAAAAAAAACAAACGGGGAGCCAATTCTTGGGCCTCCCTAGCCCCCCTCACAAAGCGAAAATCGAGAAACCCAGAAATTAATTTTTTGGAAATATCCCTAAGAAGCTTCCCTCCGAGTTTCGTGGCTTTATCTTTATCCCCCCCGAAGTTGCATCAAAATATCAGAAACTTTTGTGAAACACCCCAGAAAATCGTTATTTTTCAGTTTTCGCACACATAAAATTCAAATATCGAAAATCGGTGAAACTACTTTTTTGGCACGGTAGCTAGAAATCTTCCTGCAAAATTTCGAAGACTTGCGTTCATTGGGAGCGGAGCCAAGCGACCGAACGTGCAACTCCTTTCTGCCCCCCTGGTGGGGCAGGGGTCCGAATTTCGGAAAACCCCGTCTTAGCACGCCCCTATGTTATCCGTCTTGTGCGATGATCCCGAGTTTCGAGTCGGTGGTCCCAGTAGATTTTGCTGTGCGATGATCTGTCAGTGGATGTCCTCTTTTATATACTGTATATAGATTTGTTCATTGTTTATCTGCCTGCCGGGACTTGACACGTCGGTGTTTTTCCACCATACCGGCCCCAGCAGCACACTGATTGTATTTCCTTTCTAACTAAATAAAAGAAATAAATATAAATTATCAATAAATCGAGCTGAGAAAAATATTTAGTCGTAGTTTTCTTAGAATTATTTACAGCCGGAATTACAGAATGTTCGGAAACACTTGGTAAAGCGTCATTTTTCTTTTCAGGCTTCTTATCTCGTTAAAGGACAACTCCACTCAAAAAATCGATCTTTTTTTGCAGAATATCATTATTTGAAACAAATAGCAATAGAAAAATTTTAAAACCATTATTTCACTAGCTGAAGTACCCGGCGTCGCTCAGAGAAAAATATAGTTTTTTCATATTTATGTATACAGGGTGGTGTACAAATTTGGGGGGGGGGGTGATAGAGGGATCAAATCTAAGCAACATTTCCCTCTTTCATTTTTTTTCTTTGGGTATTGTTTTTGAGATAAAAAATGTTGGACGTCGCATAGACGTAATAAGCCACTCAACCCGTAATTCTGGAACAAGTCAAAAACATGGTCAATCATGTAATAAAAAGAACAAAAAGCACATTGCATACAGGACAATAATGTGACTTGTTTTTTATGAAACATGCAAACGTTTTCCAATAACTGTTCTAATTGACTCCCTCTGGCAATGAATGCATGCTTCACAATGTCGCCGCATGGACTGACGTAAAAAGTTCAAAAGTCCCTGGTTCTTCGTGAAACTGGTCCGTAGCTATGGCAATTCTGCTACCAGCTCTTCATCGGATCCCACTTGTGTCTGGTATACCAATGTATTTAAGTGTCCCCGCAGAGTCCAAACAAGTGTTTCCTACAGGTAAGATTTCAACATTTTTATCTCAAAAACAATGCTCCAGAGAAAAAAATGAAAGAGATAAATGTTGCTTAGATTTGATCCCTCTATCACCCCCCCCCCTCAAGTTTGTATACGTTATTCGAAAATACTCTGTATACAGAGTCCGCCAAAAATTTATACACACTTCAGCAAAAGGAAAAACTACATAAAAGTTGTAACACTAAATTCATACAGGCATCAAGCGATGAATATTAATCCTCTTTGACTTCTACAATTACGACAGCTGTTCAAAGTGATTATCATAAGCGTTAAGATATTTTTGAGTACGGCGAACAGTTTCTCTATCCATTTCCTAGCAAACTCTTATCAGTAATCTCGTATGTCTAGGTTGCCATTGTGGCAATGTCTTTTATTGGGATCGTCTTCATTCAATACATATAATAATATTGGGATGTAAGCTTTCGATTTTGCTGTTACGGAAAAAATTATAGATGATATCTAGTAAAGTGTGTATGCATTTTTTTTGGCGGACTCTGTAGAAAATAAAAGATACATTGTATTCCCGCGCGAAAGACTTGCATCATTATTGAAAACCTTATTGAAAACCTCAAACTAAGTTATGCCTAAAGCTACAAAATGGCAGATCGAAATTGTAATAAATTTGACATAACCGCCACAAAAGAAATGATAGTTTTATATAGCCGCAACGAAAGCCATATATGTACTGTATATTAAAAGCAGTTAGACGATAGGTCCGCCACGAACGCCATCTATTAAAAGTAATTAAAAGTAATCCGACAAAACTTCCAATTTTGAATTTTTCGATTTCTCAGCTATTCCTTTGGGTTTTCCCTATTCTTATTTTTTTAAACCACCCCTGTATTAGAGGAAACAAAACAAACAAAAAATTATTCAAATCAGTCAAGCCGTTTTAGAGTTTTAGCGAGACTAACGAACAGCAATTCATTTTTATATACGAGGCATGTTTTTTAAGTAAGTACCGTTTTGCGATTCCGCCGCCGCAGCGCTACGGTCGGCGTTCCGCGCATGCGCGCTAGTTAACTACATCTCTTGTCTACGCACTGACGCCATTACAGTCTGATTCTTCATTGTATACGTTGTTTACTGAGTGTTTAAGATGCCTCCGACAATCGTGAGTCCCGCCGATTGTGAAGTACGGGCTGTTATACGATTTCTTAGTGCTAAAGGCGTAAAACCGATCGATATTCATCGTGAGATCTGTGAAGTGTACGGACAAAACATTATGAGTGATGGAATGGTAAGGAAATGGGTGAGAGCATTTAAAGATGGCCGCACAAATGTGCATGATGAAGAACGGAGTGGGCGTCCTTCGGTCGTTAATGAAGATTTGGTGCAGAAAGTGGATGAAAAGGTGAGAGAAAACAGACGCTTTACAATTTCATCATTGTGCGACTGCTTTCCTCAATATTCTCGTAGTGTTTTGTATCGCATTGTGACCGAGAACTTGAATTACCGGAAATTGTGTTCACGTTGGGTTCCAAAAATGTTGACGGATTTGCACAAAACCCAACGTTTAGGCAGTGCATTGACTTTCCTTGAGCGGTACCACAATGAAGGTGAAGATTTTTTAGACCAAATTGTTACTGGTGACGAAACATGGGTGGCCTACGTCACACCAGAATCGAAACAACAATCCATGGAATGGCGACATTCATCATCACCCAAAAAAGTGAAGTTTAAGCAAACAATTTCTGCCCGGAAAATCATGTGCACAGTTTTTTGGGACAGAAAAGGAGTATTGCTAGTGGAGTTTCTGCCTCGTAATGAGACAATCAATGCAGCGTCTTATTGTGAGACATTGAACAATCTGCGTCGTGCAATCCAGAACAAAAGACGTGGCACGTCGAATAAGGGTATCGTTTTGCTGCATGACAATGCCCGTCCACATGTGGCTAATCGGACCAAAGATCTCATCAAATCTTTTAAATGGGAAACTCTAGATCATCCTCCATACAGCCCTGATCTGGCGCCCAGCGACTACCATTTGTTCCTGCACTCGAAGAAACACCTGGGTGGTCAGCGTCTTCAAGACGATAACGAAGTCAAAACATTTGTGATACAGTGGTTAACAAGTCAGGCGGCAGAATTTTATGAGGAGGGTATTCAAAAACTGGTGCCACGTTATGACAAGTGCCTCAATATTCACGGAAATTATGTAGAAAAGTAGATTAAGGTACAGGCTTTCATGTAAAAATAAAATTATTGCGATATCTTGGCATGTCTTTTTTTAATTCCAAAACGGTACTTACTTAAAAAACATGCCTCGTATATAGATTATGAAAATCGCGTTTAAAGTGTGAAAAATGCGATTTCGGGTCTTCTCCCTCTTGCTCCATTTTGTATTAGCTGACTATTTCCGATCGACGTCACGGCGCGACTAGGCTCCAGTATCATAAACATTAGAGAGATACTCTTCCACAGCAATCCCTAATTAAATTAAATCATGCCTTCCAATTGTTCCGTGTATGGGTGTAACAACCTAGTTACTGATAAAGGTTTATCTTTTATAAGTTTCCTAAGTCGGAATTAATAAGAACGCGTGGATAAACTTTTGTCGGAGAGAAAATTGGCGCCCTTCAGCGTACTCAAGTATTTGCTCTGCTCATTTCGAAACCTCATGCTTCACTATCGATCCGATAGTTTTAAATCTTTGAACGTGAAGCGAATAAATTACTTAAAGCAGGATGCTTTCCCTACTCTTCGACGTCCAAATATTTTTGGAGTGATTCAGGAGCTACTTGAACGATTTGCTCCTTTGAAGCTCCGGAGAATAAAGAATAAATATAGGATAAAAGTTCAGAATAGCATACATTTCCCAACTGTTTTGTCCAGGCCAGCCGCCTTCATTTTTGGAATTATTATTACTGTATCTGCTCCACGTAATAAATAATTCATTTCCACTAATTTTTGTGTATTTTAAGCGAGAAAAAAATAGCTTCGTGCCTCATGATAGAGCTATAACGGCCAAACCGATTGTGCCGCCGCGGCAGCATCCGATAGGAGCTACTACGAGTGGCCCAGCCGACTCGGGAAATTGCGGAACGCTCTTCAGAATTTTGTACTTCCTAAAATCGCATGATTTGCTTTCATATATTCTCCCACTATTCTACGCTGAAAAATGCCTATAATAGTATAATAGATAGTTTGTGTAGTTTATTGTCGGTATTTGTACTTTTCTGGATTCAGCCGCGTCGGTCTCTGCATCGGTTGGGCGAGATACGCGAAGAATGATCACGTCCCAGCGGTTCATAACAGTATGGCTGAACGTCTGTGTCATTTCCGAAAGAAACTTCTTCCATATCTTTTAAGGAATAAATTTTACATGCGATTCATAACTATTGTTGGTGTAATCCTCTTGTTCATAAGCGTAAATCATCGTAAAATATAGCTTATGTATAAAAATAAGTAAAGACGTTAGTCGCGCGAGGACGTCACTTCCTGTTTGACTTTCACAATTTTCGTTCGTTTTATTTGATTTGAAATTTTTCATTTATGCCACGTTATTATATAAATATTATATCTTGAACTTTCATTTTAAATAAAGTTGTATATTAGGCTGGAGTTGTCCTTTAAAGAATGTTTGCGCAATATTGAAACGCCATGGCTTGTGCTGGTAAACTTGCCATATCTTGCTTCGTGGGCACATAATCACAGTCTTTTATTTATTTATTTATTTATTTATTTATTTATTTTTTAGTTAGGTATAATACATCGGAGCTCGTCTATGACCAGTATGGTAATAAATCGACAAGTTAGGTCTTAGGGGGCTCCATGATTCAAATTACAAAAGTCATGTATCACAATAAGTACATTGTGAAATTTAAAAGTATATAATACGTAATAAATAGGGATTAGTGTCAGTTGTTAGTAGTGTAAGATTGTTTAATTTCATAAATATATAATAATACATCTTAAAGTCACAAATCATTAATTATATATAGATAATAACTATGGTAAGAAAGGTTTTAAAAATTTCAATATACATGTAATTAAGTATCTATTTCATAATACATTATAAGATAAACATTAAGATTTATAATTAGTAAGTAAATGAGATAAATTTAATTATTATAAAAAATTGTCACAATATATACACTGAGTGGCCAAATTATTATGACCACCTAACAGTTTTAGGCAAATGAGCTATTGCGTCACAGCGCTGCCGCTAGAGGGCTAGATAGCTATAAAAAGGGAATGTAGGTGAGGCGGACCATCAGTTGCACTGTGTTTTTTTGTGACGATTTGGGCAAAAAACGTGATTTAACTGAGTGTTCGGAACGCGCAGTGTCGGAACCAGTATCAGCAAAACAGCTGAACTTGTGAAGTGTGCAAGAGCAGCAGTTATTAATGTTTACAAAGAGTGGACTACCAAGCAAAAAACCGGCTCTCAACGTCAAGCGTGTGGTCGTCACAGGCTCCTCAATGCTCGAGCTGAAAGGAGATTGGCCAGAGTTGTCCAGGGCGACAGAAGAGCAACAGTGCGTCAAATAGCGGCAAATCTTAATCAAGGACAAACTGTGACCGCCTCTGAACGAACTGGTCGTCGCTCATTACACCGTTTAAGCTATGGAAGCCGACGACCAGTTCGAAAGCCTCTACTGTCAGCCTTGAACAAGAGCAGACGTTTCCAGTTCGCCAAGGCGCACAAGGATTGGACAGTAGATGACTGGAAAAGGGTCATGTGGTCCGATGAGTCACGATTTCGAATGCATCATGCAGTTGGCAGAGTTAGAATATGGAGAAAACGACACGAAAGCATGGACCCCACCTGTATCGCCACAACACTTCAAGCTGGTGGCGGCAGTATTATAGTTTGGGGGATGTTTTCTTGGCAAAGTTTGGGTCCTTTGATTCCTCTGCACGGACGTGTTCGTGCCCAAGATTATTTAAGTTTTGTCGCAGATCAAGTACATCCCGTTATGTTAATGGTGTACTCTGACGGGGATGGATACTTCCTGCAGGACATGGCTCCTTGTCATAAGGCTGCCACCGTCCTCAGATGGTTCGAAGAACGTGCCGGAGAGTGTACCTTGCTTCGTTGGCCTGCACAATCGCCAGATCTCAATCCCATTGAGAATTTGTGGGATGAGATCGAACGGGCCATCAGGCAGCGGGATCCAGCACCATCAAATTTGCAGGAATTGGAAGGTGCAGTTCTTCTGAGATGGTCTCAAATTCCTCCTAAAACCTCTCATAGAATCCATGCCCCGAAGAATGCAAGCAGTAATAGGAGAGAAAGGTGGCCCAACACTGTATTAAGGGGGTGGTCATAATAATTTGGCAGTCTGCCGTCCGCATGATCAAATAGCAGCCGCGATTCTTCGGACCAGGCGACCTTCATCCACTCATCCATTGTCCAGTGGCGATGCCTGTGTGCCTATAGCAGGCGCCATTTCCTATTTTGCGGTGACAGCGACGGTACCCGTACTGGTCGCCTGTTGTTAAACCCAGCTCGGTGCAAGGTGCGCCGCAGTATGTGCTCTGAAATGGGTTGGGATGCTCCCTCCTTGAACTGCACTGCAATTTGTTGGGCTGTTCCGATCCTGTTGCTGTGGATGATTCGTTGCAGTTGCCGTTGGCCTCGTTCATCCACGGCCCTGTTTCGTCCGGAGTTGTGTTTGTTGGAGGTTGTTTTTTGGCATAACTGCCATTCACGGAATACCCTGGACACTGTTGCACGGGAAAACCCGAGGAGTTCGCGGTTTGCGAGATGTTCAACTGCGCCCGTCGTGCTCCAACGATCATGCCTCGTTCAAAGTCGGTCAAATCCTTGGATTTACCCATATTCAGTCCACTTCTGCTGCTAACTGCAATTTGTGATCCAATGTATCCCTTTTATACACCGCTTCGACCTGTTCCATTGTTTGGGTGTCACTGGGAGACCGATCCATTTTCCGTAAGAGGTGTCTCTAATAAATTGGTCGTTCAGTGTAGCCTATATAATAAACTAGCAGAGGACCCGGCGTTGCCCGGGATAATTACGCTTGTAGGTAAACAGAACAAACTCAAAAAGCTAAACTAAACCTTCAAATTGGTTAAATAATAACTCAATCACTACAATATAGAGCGAAGAGACTATCCATTCCAAGAAAAATCCGAAAGACAGGAATTTACCTCTTCACTGAAAAAATCCATTCTAGGTGATATACCGGGACTTGATTTACCGAAAAACTTTTTTTTAAAGGCTCACAACGGATGGACCTCTCCAAGGATGCCTTCTAGTCTAAATAATTTTTTACTCTCGTAATCTTACTTTAGATGTACACTTGCTGTTGTTGCAATTACCTTTCTTCTTTCGACGTCTTGAAGCAAAAATTGGTCATTCATCACTTTGTGTAGTCTAGTGGTCGCCGATTCTTCTATTTACTTGTTTACCATTTGCTCAATACAGCCCGGAGCTAAAGGAAAGCTTCCTCTATCGTCTTTCACTCTTTCTCAATAGTCTGCTAACTCATTATCTCCAGTTACTGATCATTTTTAATGATTTTCAAGAAATTGTTAAGTACTAAGAATTCTCTTTTCTGAGAAAAGCCTCAATAACAGGAATTCTATGCATTGAATTCTATATTGCACAAACTTTGCCTTGTATTGTTGGTCATGAGACATATATTGTTGATCCTTGCATAGTGTAGGTGCATTGCGTGTTGACACCATTGTTGATACCTATTGTTGTACAAACTTTGCCTTGCATTGTTGGCCATGTGATATTTCTCATTAATATGCCCTGCCATAACCATGAATATCGATTTTTTTTTATCAATAATTGTTATTTTTCCGAAATCTGAGGTAGACAGTGACCTTCCTAATGCTTTGAAGGTCAAGTATGCAAAATTTCATCAAGATCGGAATAAAACTGTAGATTTGCATAAGAAACAAACAAACCCACAAACAAACAAACAAACATCAACAAACATCCACAAACATCCTTCTTTATATATATAGAAAGATTGTAATAAATTGACAAAAAAATAAAGTTGTAGATCCAGATAATAATCCTGGAAATGGGTGGAGGCGATACGATGTATTATATCCTGGAAGGCTGGTTGACTTTCAAAGTCATTAAAAATATCGAGGATATTCTCCAAATTTACTAAAGAAATTTATTTGCACTTATATAACCGATTTGTTTTCTAAAAACAACCAAGATATATTGCTTTTTCTTCTGGGATAAAGAGTTTACGAGCAATGTTCAATTGCTCGCACAACTGTTAATGTGGGAAAAATAAAAACTTGTATTGAAATTGAAAAGATCTTTTTTTATTTTTTAAATAAACTAACAACATGTGAAAACACGAGGGTTAAGGCCCGTTTTAAACAGCTCTGTTTTATTATGCGTCCTTGGTTTCTTTCATCTTCTATTTCATTTTCGTGTTATTCATCCATATACAGGGTGATTCACAATGATTGTAACAAATTCTGCAATTTGTTGGGGGTGATCATTTCAAGTGAAAATGTTTTCGAGGGTTGTTCAAGAATTTTTGCCTGCTGGTCCGTAACTTTTTTATTTGTTAACCGATTTTCAAAATTCTTTTTGTATCAGATACTTACATGTTTCCTCTATGTAATGCACTATTCACTTTTCGACATAGTCCCCATCCCCTTCCACGCATTGCGCCAACACGTGACTAGTCGGGTGAACCCGTCGGAGAGGAATTCTGGGGTTGTTGTCGACACCAGGATTGAATGGCAGCTTTGGACCCTCCTCTGGACGCCCGCCCGAACACGATCTCCACAAACCAAAGGCATTGCAGCGCCTACAGTTAAAAGATGAAAAACTGCACTTCAAAATGTAAGACTGTGCACCTTGCGACTTTCACCACTTCCCAAAGAAGAAAGAGCATGAGTCGCGCTCTGACGACGAGGTGAAAAATGCATTCAATCCTCGTGTCGACAACATCCCCGGAATTCCTCTCCGACGGGTTCACCCGACTAGTCATGCGTTGGCGCAATGCGTGGAAAGAGATTGGAACCATGTCGAAAAAGTGAATAGTGCATTACATAGAGGACAAATGTAATTATCAGATACAAAAAGAATTTTGAAAATCGGTTAAAAATAAAAAAGTTATGGAACAGGAGGCAAAAATTCTTGAACAATCCTCGTATGAACTTAGGTCCTATTTCACTTCCTCTCCGTGAGCACTGCCTTGACATGGTGCCACAGTCCGTTCGTAGTCGATGCAGAATCAGGTACGTCTATCGTACCGAAACGACCTTGACTTCAGATGCGAACGCCCGGTCTCCGGAAAAAAACTTGGAGCGACGACGAGAACCAAATGAAAAGCGCCCCGATCGAGAGAGAGAGAGAGAGAGAGAGAGAGAGAGAGAGATCCAACCCGGGAAGGCGAAATGGAAGCGATCTAATACGGGAGTCGGGAAAGGAAAAGGAAGTAGAAGTAACCAATACCGAGATTGCTTCCAATGGGAACGGTAGAAAATTGTGCTTCACGAATTTGGAAAAAAGTCGAGAGCTTTCCAACACAAAGGTTCGGAAAAAAGCGACTCGGAATTCTCTTGCGAACGCACATTAGGTAGAGGAACAAATGATAGGAAATTCTCAGTTCCTGTGTACCGGAGAATATTCAACAGTTACGAACATTTAGTTTTCTTCTCTATCGAAGATGAAGGTAGCATTATTCGTCAGATAACAGTGGGAGAAATTTTCCATTTGACCAGGCATGTTTACAGATTTTCTCCATGTGTCTTCTGCGGATATCCCAAGGTAGACCTTGGATGTATCGAAGGACTTGACATCTTAAATTACACTATGCAACAATTTTGAAATTTTTCTCTGTTCCTGGATTCAAAGTGCATTTTCTCAATCCTTTA
Source organism: Rhysida immarginata (assembly GCA_023313115.1). Classification (NCBI taxonomy): domain Eukaryota; kingdom Metazoa; phylum Arthropoda; class Chilopoda; order Scolopendromorpha; family Scolopendridae; genus Rhysida; species Rhysida immarginata. Next base: position 1,183,319 of record JAHWFO010105917.1, read on the forward strand.
TGTCTAAAATAAATACAAAATATCTAATGTTCCTCAATAACTTTGCTTTTGTGGCCCGAACAACGATATCAATGATATGTTGAAATGTGTCTGTTTTATAAGCGTTCTACGATCTTTTAGAATTTCCTAGCACGTTCTGAAATCATCTAGAACTTTCTACAACTTTCACTTTAGCAGTAAAAGGTATAAAATTATTTGACAACACAATTTATGCTGAGCAGGGCTTGGCGTCAAGAGGTTGTTTATATCCAGCGGATGCATTTTGCTACGTTTGTGGACAGTTTATAAAGACAAGAGCGAAAAAGTACTCGGTAAATGCCTCTGTTAAAATGTGCGACGCCTACTTTGGCATACCTGTCGGTGATCAAGACAACCCTTGGGCGCCTCATTTCACCTGCGAACACTGTAAGAAGACTCTTGAAGGTAAATTAGTCAATTGTTACATATTACATGTGAAGTTGTATATTACAATAAATTATAATGATTTACTAAAGTTTAAATGTACTTCAAATAAGAAAATTTAAAAATTTGCAATGTTCCTGGAAACTTCAGAACATTAATAAATGAAATGCTTAGCCATTTTATTTGTAATGCCTGGCAAAAAATTTTAAGAAATATCTCAAATGTTTAAATTTGCTATGAGAAAAGAGACCCATGAAGTTTGATATCCTAAGTATTTGGAGGGAACCAACTGACCACTCAAGCAACTGCTACTTCTGTATGGTGGACCCATCTAAACGTCGAAGTACCAACAGGGCGCCTCCAATCATGTATCGAAACATTCCTTCATCCATCGCCCCGGTACCACACTCCTCTGAACTCTCCGTTCCTACACCTCTGTTGAGTAAACAGTCATTTTCAGAAGAGATATGCGAATCAGACAGTGAGGAAGTTATTTCAGATAACGATTGCAATTTCATGCATGCGGAGGCGAGTAAAAATCCGTACTTCCCTAACCAGAAAGACCTCAATGATCTGATCAGAGATCTTCGTCTTACCAAGACCTATGCTGAGCTGCTGACATCCAGGCTCAAGGAGTGGAAATTGTTAGACGAAAGTGTGAGAGTTACAGATCGGAGAAAGCGTCATCGAAAATTTTCAAACTTCTTCAGAGTTCAAGATGGTCTGTGTTTCTGCAACGATGTGACCGGTCTATTTGAGGCCATAGGAATCACATGTAACCCAAGTGACTGGTGCCTTTTTATAGACAGTTCATCCAGGAGCCTCAAGGCAGTGCTACTTCATAACGGCAACAAGTATCCATCCATCTTTTTGGCTCATTCAATATATCTCAAAGAAGACAAGATCAGTGTCAAGATGTTGCTGAGTGCCATAAAATATGAAGACTGTGGCCGGGAGGTCATTGGAGATTTCAAAATGGTGGCATTCTTGATGGGCCTCCAAGGCGGCTTCACAAAGTTTCCATGCTTTCTTTGCCTCTGGGACAGCCGGGACACTAAAGCACACTATTGCAGGAAGGAGTGACCAGAGATGACCGAATTCTCCATTGGGAAGAACAATATAAAGTGGGAGCCGCTTGTAGAAAGTGCTGCGTGAAAATACAAGTGTTTCGCCGACATTGGTGATAGAGCGTCTTTCTCTATTATTACCTTGTGGGCTTCTAGAAATTTGTGTGTGATATCGAAGATAGTGCAAGATTAGTGTTCATTTCTAAAAAAAACGGTGCAAATACATTTGTATTATCATCCATTTTAATAGTTCAATACCTATCAAGTAATAAATAGCAGATATTACTTGACATTACCACTGTAATTACACTGGTTTGCAATGAAATTGCCCCACCAACAAGGAGTTATCCGACCTTATCCATATTTAGTGGGAGGGTTCGTCTACCTCCGACTACTAAACGATTAGATGCATGCTCACGGGACATGGCCATTAGGCTCATCAGTTGACACCTGTGAGAGACGTTCCATGCAGTAGGGAGGAAGCAACTGCCTCGTGAACATACAGTACTGTAATCCGCACAACGGTCTCAATGCCACGACTATGACAACGACAACCGTTCACGCAATCAACGGACTTTGTACGAAGTCGGATTATTGGCCTCTACGAGGCTGGATGGTCAACCAGACGGATGCTGTCCATGTTTTGCAGGACGCATGAACGGTAGGCCGATTTTGAAGGCAATGGCAAGAGGAAGGCACACATGCCAGAAGACCAGGCTCTGGGGCCCGGAGAAACACGTCAGCTCGTACCGATAGGCGGATACTACGAACAGCGCTAGCGGACAGAACCATCACCCTGCGGCAACTGCGTGACAACATCACTATTCCCGGTACTGCTCCAGTGTAAATAACGACAATAGCACGCCGGTTACACGCCGCGACAATGTCTGCCAGGCGTCCGTTGTTGTTAATACTAATGGTAGAAAAACACTATAGTGATGTCTTAAAACCAAGGAAAAATTAGTATGTGGATAATTATTACAATAATAAATGAAAGAAAACTCTTTAATAAACTCTTTATTTTTCTATTTTTCTGTTATTCGTTGTGGTTAAAGAGTTTTCTTTCATTTATTATTGTCCATTGTTGTGTCTTCATTTGACACCTGAGCACCGCGCGATACGACTGTAATGGTGTCGTGAACGAGTGGGCTGGTGAATGGAATGGCGCCCGGTGGTCTTCAGCGACGAATCCCATTGGAACGTGCCAATGAACAATGCATCCGGTATCGCCATCGTGGACCAACACCCGGGATAATGGTATGGCGTGCAATCGGCTACGATACCAGAATGCCTTTAGTCGCCATCCAAGGCACCTTGACAGCAGCACGGTACGTCACAAAGATTCTACAGCCCGTATTACTGCCCTTTCTGCACACCATACCTGGCGCAGTCTTTCAGCAGATAACGCCAGACCGCACACGGCAAACATGAGCATGACATGTCTGCATGACGTCAACTGCCTGCCATGGCCCGCGAGGTTTCTAGACCTATCGCCAATTGAGCACACATGGGACATGGTGGGACGTCGTTTACGATCACCCCGGAATCTCCATGAACTGACACAGCAGGTTCACCAGGCCTTGGCAGACGTACCCCAAGATGACATTCGCCACCTGTATGATTACCTACACCTGCGGCTGGAACAATGCATCGCCGCTATAGGTGGTGCTACAACTACTGATGTCGCTTTCTGTTGGGACACCCTTTACAAACGAGTGCACGTCTTGGCTCCATAACGTAATAAAGGTGTGTTCAGATATAATTCTTACTGTATACCTACATTTGGCTCATTCGGATAACATCTTGTGGGTGGAGCAATTTCATTGCAAAGCAGTGTATTTAGCTTCTAGTGATAATAAGAAATTAAAATGGTATCTTCGAAATAAAGTGTATATTATCTTTATTTCGATATTAAATAAATTTAATTTGTTTTAAGCCATTGTCCCTTACTTCTGTTTATCTCACTCGCATTTCCACTGCACGTGACACATGGTGGTGGGATTTGGGTGCTTCACCGGTGCGAAAAATAGTCATTGTGAATCATCTACAGTGAAACTTCGATTTTACGATCTTCGAATTTACGTTTTCACGGAATTTACGATACAAATTCATAGCCTGTGCAAAATGCTCATTAGACCAATGTTAAAAATTCCTTGACTTTACGTTTTTTCCCTTTTGCGTTTTCCGCGATTGTACGTTCTAATTCACTGTCTCACCAGTAGCGTCTATTTCGATTTTGCGTCGATATCAATCCATCGACTCTCGATTATCGAAGCGTGTGCGCCGCCACCATTATAACTCTGAACCGGAAATAAACGGCAGCCGTTATACCCGGAAAAAAGCGCGTCCATTGGCAATATCAAAATCACTTCTACTCGGAGTAGAAGCGATTTTGGCAATGTGTTCCAATCTGTGTTATCTCGTATGTCGACTATAAGTCCGGATATCGGGGTTGGGTGTTCGATTGTCCGGATTACCAACATATTTCGAAAATTTCAAAATAAAATGTACTTTTTACATATTATAAAACTTATTTTTAAAGAAAAATTTTCTTTTAAAACATGTTGTTTCACTGAAGACGTGCAACTTGGTGTAATAGCAAATACGTTTTCAAAAGAAAGAACATATTAATATACAGGCCTAGTCAAAAAGAATAGGACAAAAAAAACCAGTTCTAAGGCGATTTTATTTAAAATACATCAAAACTACAGGTATGTATTGATAGATCAACTCTCCAAGTTTCTTCCTATCTTCACAGATGTTCTATATGGGCGCCCCCCCTTGTGACACGGCAGATGTCAATTCGATATTCAATTTCATTCCTTACCCGTTCCAGCATATCCTCTATAATGGAAGTGAATGCATCACCTATTCGCTGTTTTAACCTGTCCAAGTTTTGCGGCAATGGAGGTACGAAGACAGTGTCCTTCACATACCCCTAGACGAAAAAGTCGCAGGGTGTTAGGTCGGGGACCATGGGGGCCATAACATCAATGGAACATCATTCAATCCACCACGGCCAATCCAACGTCCTAGAAGGTGTTCGTTGAGGTACTTGCCGATCCTTGTGTGCCAATAAGGAGGAGCACAGTCTTCTCAAATACGAAATTGGGCACTTCTTCTAACTGAGGGAACAACCATGCTGAGAGCATGTCGAGGTACTTTATGCCTGTCACGGTCTGCTCAGGGAAAAAGAAAGGTCCAAACCTTGACGGCTGGTTATCGCACAGAAGACGTTAATCTTGGAGGAATCCCGTTCATGTTTCAAAATTGCATTTGGATTTAGTGAGCCCCAAAATCTCAGATTATGCCTGTTGACCTTCCCGGATAGGTGAAACGTAGCCTCGTCACTGAAGACCAGTCTGTTGCTTAAGCCTTTCTCTATCGTTCTTGCATTTCTTAGCAAAATGCTCGACGTTTTGGTTAGTCATCAGGTTTCAGCGCTTGTACCATATGGAATTTATACGGCTTGAACTGCAAACGCTTGCGTAACACGCGCCACATTCAATTCTCTGCTTTCTGGGACTGTGTTCAAAAGTTGCACGAAGGGTTTCCACAGTTTCGTTGGAAACAGATGTCCTGTGCTTTTGAGCTTTTATAAGCAGCCCATCTCCTCAAATTGCTTCACCAACCTCGTAATGTAATGTCAGTGAGGTGGTTCCTTGCCATACTTGGTTCGAAAATGTCACTGGACAGTCATTACCGACGATGTTTTAGCAAACTCCATCACACAAAATGCTTTTTCCGCGCCTGATGCCGCCATTTTGGAATCAGCGCCCCTGGCGGGCAAAACGCAAATGATGGACTTCACAGCATAGATCAACTCTCCAAGTTTTAGTTGGCAATCAATACGTACCTGTAGTTTATATATATTTTAAATAAAGTCGTCTTAGAACTGTTCTCTTTTTGTCCTATTCTTTTTGACTATCTCTGTATTTTTAAATTTCTGCTTGTTTGTTTGAGCGTCCGGGATTTTTTCATCATTTAGGTGGTGTCAAATCTTAAAAACAAACTGTATTCGTTGAAACTATAGGAAAAATTTAAAGAAAGCATTGTTCTGACTAGGTTAAGAAGTGAACAGTTTGTAATGTGGGATACAAATAAGGCATACTTGAAAAAATACATATTTTATATCTTTCTTCATTTTCCCTGATTTTACATTTTCCTCGATTTTACATTATTTTAACTTTGTCTACAAGATGTCGTAAAATCGACATGAGAGGTCAGATAAAAAATATCCGGTCGATTGTGGACCCGCCCAGGGGACCTGTGCCCGCAAAGGAGGCTTCATGAACCTCCAATTAACCAGTACGTCCATCCGCGTGTTTACCTTGCGCGGCGAACCGTATTCGGAGGAAAGGGGTCCTGGTGGTTACGGAACAGCACACGACTTCGGCCTCTGCTTCTCTGAAAGACGCGGACCTGAATCTAGCCCGTTCAGGCTAATCGGCTAGTTAGGACTTTACGGTAGTGGATGGGGAGCGAGAGGGCTGAAGTAAACATTTTATATTTTTGGAAAACAAAGCAGAAAGCAAAATTAATGAAGAGAAGGAAGTAGAATAAAGGATCTTGTATTGTAACGATCCTTGTGATGATCCTAGGTTTATTGTCTTGTATTGGCACATAAGAGATTCTTTGATTTATGCTCACCATTTCAGGTAGAAGAGGACTATAAATGAGGATATTGGAATAGCAAATGATGGCAAACCGAGATCCATGCGGCGTAGTCTGCTAATAAAGGTTTTTACTTTTAAACAAGCTCGGGCTTTGCTCTAAGTTAAGACATGGAATAGGATGAGGATTACGTAGTCCCATATCTTATCCTCAATTTCTGCAGGAGTGTTTTCAGCAATAGGGACTTTGGACTCTCTCTGATGATACAATACTGGAGGAGTTGAGGGGTCAAGGAGTTAGAGACATCAAACGAATTACCTATAGAAAGAATGGGGAGGTTCAATGCATCCACTTTTTCTTTGTAACTTTCGAAGGGAACAACCTATCACACTCAATTAAACACGGGTATTTAAGGGCCCGAGTTAGACTTTATGTGGCCAACCATTTCGTTGCTTCCAATGCTTTAGATTCGGCCACAAAAGGACCAATCGATGCATCCCAGCGTTTCGTGGTACGTATGGCAGAAAGAAATATGAGATGGACAGCGGCGATACTATACCGTGATGTAGCAATTGCAGAGGTGATCATCCTTCTATCTCCAGAGATGTGATTTGGAAGACCGCGAGACAGAGTAAAGAGATTCGAACTAAGAGCTCCAATATTCATATTTCGAAGCGAAGCGCCTGTTTAATAATACTGGGAATAATAGACACTCTTACGCAGAGGCAGTGAGGAAGAAGTTAATATCGGTAGGTACTAGGACAGATACGTCATCATTTAAAGAATGTAGTTACTACTGCAAAACCTTATATAAAAACAATGAGGAAGAAGCCCGACAGGTAATTAGGAAAGAGCTGGAAAGTCAGGAACAAAAAGAAGCAAAGCCTAAAGATACCAAAGACAGTTGTACCGTGAAACGCTATCTAAGAAATCTAAAAATCAACCAAAGCGACGAAATATTATTCAAAAAGAAGTCGCTCTCTTGGAAAGGTAGGAAAGAATCTCTTCATCTTCCGAGCTCGAGGTAGATTCATTGGAGGATGACATGGCTAAAATTTACAAAAATTGAAGAGGTTATAAAGAAATTAAATTTTTGCTTAGTCTGTCTGTAAATAGCCGATATGTTTTAAAGTTTTGTTTGATGTTTTTATCAAAACAACATGTAGTAATAATTTGGTGGTTTTAATTTTAAAATGTTTTTTTTTCTAAACTTAGTCTTGCCTTTTGTGTTTTTTGTGTGATTTTAGATTCTTTTTGAAATTGTGTCCCTAATTTTGATTTCTAAAAATTATTTGTTGTAGGTCTTTTAAAGCTTGCGTTGGGCGCAAATGACCACCTAGTTGACGCCCCGTAAAATCTAAACCAACCAACCTATTTCACTTCGATACAGAACTATAGAGATCAAAATTTTGAAAGTGCAGTAGTTACCATTTTTTGAAAGTAAATTCATTTATGTAGTTACCATTAAAATGCAAAATGCTGTCCATTAACAATTGACAATCACTTGTTTGTTGACAAAATCCAAATTAATACAATTATCCCAACATGATGCATTTATTATCCCAAAGATGGATTGGTCATCGCTTGGCCTCCGAACTTCCCTGATAAATCCTTGAAATATTTTCTTTCTAAGCTACCGTGTTGACATCAGTGCTCCAACGGATATTTCATAATAACGCTGCCATAGTTTGTGTTTACTAAGTAGCGAAAGAATGGAGCACTTATTGGTTACAATGTGCGTCTGTCTGTCCGTCCCCTTCATAGATTCCACTTTTTTTTTGACGTAGAAGATTGAAATTCGAAATGTAGCTTACATAGGCATGTCCTTCGTTATTAACTAGTTTGGTTTTGATTAGCCCACTGGGGTCGGAGTTAGAGGGGACATACTGGTCCTCATGGTATAGGAGTGAAATTCCGAATGCAGATTCCTCTAGGCAAGATTTACATTACTATGAAGTTTGGGCCCAATTGTCCCAGTGGCAGTGGCACTCACGTGGTCTTTAGAACTATCAATATTTTCAAATGGCAACATAGGGCATATGATGCCATTCGATCGGAAATATGAGAAAAGAAAGAAGATAGAGCTCTTTTATATTTTCTAAACACTACGTTCGCGACAAATCAATTTTTTGATAAAAAAAATAATTGAGGGGTTAAAAAATACAGATAAAGGGGTAAAAATAGATGAACTCGGTTTCCACTACTTTCCTATACCATCCTCGCGGGGATAATTTCTTGTTATTCAATGAGTCGCAGATGTCGTGCTCGTATTCAGGCTCAAAGAACACATTTTGAGCACTTGCTAAACTAATATTATACCTTCTTATGCACTTGGTGAATGGGTAAATAAGGGTCAAGGAAAAAAAAAACACTTTTTTTTATTTCGGCACCATACCTTTATTTTTCGACATAATCAGTTTTATTTTTTCTTAAATCATTTATCATATCGTAAAATGAGGTTTTCTTTTCTCTGACGATAGAAGGTGGCGTCCTACTCTTACCATTTCACTACTACGTCTTTCACTCGTCGTCACTGGAAATTCGTCTGCTCCGTAGAGGGTTTTTTTTTTTTCATTTTGCCAAACAGATGAAAGTCCGAAGATGCCAGTCTGAGATGTACTGTGGAACACATTGCTAATCCCGGTATTGCTCTTCAAGGTCTGTTGGGGTGAGGGCTACCTGAGGCTGAGCAAAATCGTGCAAGACTTTAAACTCATCGGTTTGGCAATGATTATGTCTCTAATCTTGTGTTTTTTTGCTAGATGTTGAAGTCTTACCAGGTTATATCTGTGTAGTGGTCTCTCTGCGTGAATATTTGTAACTGGATATGACGTGCTGGATGCTTTCCTCTACAATATGGCATTTCCTGCAAGCCCCATCAGTCGAATTCTTAATATTGTGTTATATTGTCGTGCTTTTATCTTAGCAACAAACAGAGTGAACGGGAGGAATCAAAATATTAAGCATTTATTAATATTCTGAAATAATTTAAACGTGGATTTCACATTTAAAGACAGAAGGTCAATAAGTAATTAGAGTTCATATAATATCAGTCCAGTTCTTCGGCTGAGCGTGAAATCAGTGGGTCCTCTGGGTTGGCTTCCCCCTTGTTATTTACAGGACAGTCGGTGCTCGTCTTGTATACGATGTGCCCTTCACGATTTTCGTCAAGTGGATTCGGGTCGCAAGGTAAATATCCGCCGGTCACGGAGTGAGGCTCTGGCATCGCTAACTCAGATGGCGGCGACCTAAAAAGGTTTGTCGACCGAAGACGTGGCACTGTGGCAAATAGAATCATATATTAGACAGAGCTTACACTTTAAACTTAGCTATCATGTATTTGAGCCTAAACGAGAACACAGTTACTATTCTTAAATATTTCGATACTTAATAAATACCATTAGTAGACACTCCCTTGTCCAAGCGCGGACATTCAGCAGAGTACCCGGCGAGAATACCGGCTGTGTCGGTGAATGGGAAAATGACTTCTAATGCGTCCAACTTCCGCGGGAAAGAATTAATGGGCGTCGAACTTGTAGTCCAATTTGCTGCCGGACTATACGTCCCCTCGGCATAAGTTTGGGGAGAACGGGACTGGGCGTCCGAGCTGTGGCGATGATCGGCTGTCGCTATTTCTTTCGGCGTGGGGCTCGTAATGCCTCACATGCCTTAAGAGTCGAGCAGCCCCTTATTTTAGGGCTGCGTCACTTAATTAAACGCCTTCGTTGGAGACTCGTTCGCCCACCGGTGAATTATCAGAAGTCCATGGGGAACACAAATAGATGTCCATAAGTGTTATGACCCCCCTGGATAACCACACAAAGGCGTTTTGATGACGTATAACGCCTTTTAAAAACAATTGGACCTAGCCGCTGCCATTCGAGGAGAGGAAAGACCTCAGATATGTGCAGCCTCTCTCCTCCATACTGCTGCAGATGTCAGGTTTGAACCTTTCATCCTATCAACACGAGCAAGCCACAGTTCTTTATTCATAAAGGCGATGAAGACGGCCAGGTCCAGTTTCAATGCAGCATCGGTGGAGACGTCCATCAGGAATCGTACCGCCTGGTAAGAAAGATTAGGCAGCCCAAAGTGTTGTTTAAGACGATTCCAAATGGATTTTGCGAACGAGCACTCATAAAACACGTGTTCGATGGATTCATCAACACCACAAAACAAGCATCCAGCAGACCCGATAACTCTCCAAAGGTGGAGTCGCTGGAGAGTGTAGAATCCATGGTGCAGCAGTCGTCATTGATAGTTAAAAGATGTTCTGCCAAACGCAATTGCTTTCATTGCCTTAAAGATAGCTGACCATGGATAATCAGGGTGTGACTGCAAGATGTTGGTGGTCGCACCCTGGTCGGACTGCTGGAAGAAGTTGAATGTTTTTGTAGAAATCCGGGAATCGTATATTAATCGTCACTGGCAACGAAGATGGAATCGGAAGCCTGTTTACCTTGCAGAAGAAGCGGAGATGTAAAAACATTAAGTTCACCCAGATAGGAGGGGAAAAGAGGAAGGCTCGAATCAAGGCGGCCATTCTAGCCGCAATAAGGTGTCGTTTGATGTCTGGCAGCCCCAACCCCCCCCCTACTGAAGGGGATAAAAATAAAGTCATTCTTAATTGGGTAATAGCTGGCATCGTAAACCCACACACACTTCATAATCGCTCTGCGCACTTCGTGTAGCTGATGATGAGATGGCAAGGTGACAGGCACTTAGATGATAACAGTGGAAGAACATGAGTTTTAATAAACCTCACCTTGACAAACATCGATGAGGTGAAACGAAGATTTTTGTCAAGGCGGGAGACACAGTTTTCAATAACTGGTTGCCAGTGACGAGAGTCCATATTCGGTAAAAAGGAAAATACTTGGTCACACCATGATATTGGGAAGAGTTTAAGATAGTCACTGGTCCAATTCCCAATAGCAATACCTTTGGACTTGACGAGGTTGATGGTGCTCCCAGTCGAAGTACTAAAGTGGTCAAAAGTCTCTTTGTAAATGCTCAGGGAATACGAATCCGACGCAAAAAGCACTATGTCGTCTGCATACGCTAGTGACTTGAAGTTGATGGACGCTGCAGGCAAACCGTATCCCCGAACATCTGGGTGGCGATTAAGATGTTGCAATGATGGTTCTAAATAAAAGATGTATAGAAGAGGGGATAAAGGACACCCTTGCCTGACACCTTTTAAAAGTTCGAAAGTGGGCGATATAGAACCATTAATCGCCACGCATGATGTGGCCGAAGTATAAAGTGCAGTAATCACCATAGCAAAAGCCCGAAGACGAAGATGATGAAGAATTTCAAAAAGAAACACTTGGTTTACTTTGTCAAAGGCCTTCTCCTGGTCAATGCTTAACACAGCAAGAGTCTGCCGACGAACACGAGCTTCCTCTATAACACATCTGATGGTAATTAAGTTATCGGACATCCTTCGAGATGGAATAGAGCAGAATTGTCCGGGATCGAAGAACTCATCGGTGAACAGTGAAGGACTCCAGTGAAGATCTTATAGTCCGTATTGAGGAGGGTAATTGGTCTCCACTGGGTCACGTTCTCCGGATCCGGGACTTTAGGAAGAAAGATGATTTTCCCGATGGTGAAGTCCTGTGTAATGGAGGAGGGTTTCGCTAAGATAGAATTGAATACTTGCACCAGGAAAGGCCCAAGAAGTTTCCAGGTCAGGTTGTAGATGAGTACGAAAGACCGTCCAAGCCCGGACTGGACTGGTTACAACCATTCGCTGCCAGAAACTTCTTAACTTCGTCTTCGGTGAAGGGACGCATGATGAAGGCATCAGAATCCTCAGAAAGAGGCCGAATTGCTTCTATCCAACTCCTCGTGGCATCCGATGGGGCGACTGGATGATTGAAAAAGGATGCAAAGTGGGCATGAAAGGCTGATAAGATTTCAGAATCAGCTTCCACGACTCCACCTTCCACCACTAGACGACGACATCGTTTGATGTTAGCTCGGCGTTTCTCCTCTGCGAATGCTGCTGATGACATATGCCTAACGTCAGCAGCCCAAGAGAGTTTAGCTCTGAGCGCCGCGCCGGCAGCTTTTCGAATCATCAAGGCGTTAATCTCACTTTTAACTTCTCTGTCATCAGCAAACTCCTCGTTTGGGGTGGAATTGCGGAGGAGCCGGAGTATTTCCTGAAGCATGAGAAGATGACGACGCCGCCGTCTGGCCGCATCCATTCCAATCTTCCTGCAGAAACGTTTGATTTTTTCTTTGAGTCTTAACCACGAGGCGAGAGACGGACGCACGTTGTGGAGATTGCGTTCCACAAACTGAACGAACGAACCCATGTACTCCTCATCGTCAAGCAGAGAAACGTTCACGAACCAGTTGCGATGGAAAGCCTTTCCTGCAGCTGATGCTGGCAATGGAGGATTCCACGACCACATGATGGCACTGTGATCGGAAAAGGAACATGGGATGACCTCCATTGTACCAGGTGCACCAGCAAAAGCATTATCAATCAAAAATAGATCGAGGCGTGATGACACATTGGGTCCTTGATGGTAAGTGAACCCGGGATGTACACTTTGTGGATGGTGCGTCCAAAGATCGAATAATGCATTTTGCTAGCACAGGCGATGCAATTAAAGTTGTTATGGCAATTAAAGTCGCCAGCGATCACTACAGGAAGATTGGTTTGGTTTGGTTTGTTTGGTATTAACGTCCTTTTCAACTGCTATGGCCATTTCAGGACGGCGTTATAGGTGCGGCAAATTTTGCCTCGCAAGGGTTCTTTAACGTGCAGCCGGCAAACGACTACACGGGACCATCGGCTTTACTTCCCTTCTGAAGGAAGTGCGTGATCTCAGGATTTTCCCCCTGAAAAAATCCTCGTCGTCCTCGGCCGGGGTCGAACCCGCGTCCTCGGGCATCGGTGGTGATCACACAACCACCGAGCCACCGAGGCCGATACTACAGGAAGAGACGTATACAAGTAACTGTAACTGTCTATGTCGTTAAAAAATGTTCGTTTCTCTGCTGTACCACATGGAACGTACACATTAAGCAGTCGGAATCTGACACTGGATGTTGCGACGTCTAACGAAATCCCCCTGTAATCGCAATCGTACATATAGCTCGACACTTGGATGGATGGGTTGAAAATGATGGTAGCAACCCCTTTACTATTCGGTGAGTGGGAGTTTATAAAAAATTGTCCAGAATCCTGTTTGCGCAAGCCAGGCGTGAGGGCTAATTTAACCTCCTGCAAAAGAAGTATATCTGGCTTGTATAGGGCAATAAACGTTAGCAACACCGATTGCTTTAATGAGGAGCCGAGGGAACGAACGTTCAAAGAGATGACCTTCATTCTGAGAATTTAAGATGAAGGAGACTAACCTGTATCCGACGAAGACTGGAGCTTCTGAGATGGCGATCGATGCTCGGAAGATCGTCGGAGTGGCGAGCGAGTCCGGTGAGATGAGCTACGCTGATGACTTGCGCTGCTCTCCCTCTCGGAAGAAGATGATGCCTTGCCGTCCCTTCTGCTACGGTGAAGCCTTGCTTTCTTCTTGCGAGGGCTCTTAGCTTCTGTAGGCTCTTCCCGCAGATTAGATGCATTAGAGTTCGTCGCTAGGACCGAAGATGACACTGGTAAATTAGGAGGAGGACACAAATTCACTAGAGGCTGTGATGACGGCTGCGATGGAGGAGGAAGAGCCGGAAATTCTTCCTCCAGAAGAGTGGATACAGCATTTGATGGTGCACTGGTGTCCTCTTCCGCAGAGTTCACATCGTCAGCCATCAGGATGTCACTTGATGGCTGTGGGTGCGGTTTTTTCGCTGCATCTGACGGAAGCAAAGCTGTCGGTTCCAAAGCCTTAGATGGCGGCGGTACTTATGAAACCGAATCTTGTGCCTCGGCAACATCCCATATTGATGTCATCTTCGGTCAAGGCGTTGTTACTCCTGCTGCTAGTATGCCGTCCATCCTCCCGGGGCAACGATGGTATTTGCCCACCATGCGAGAACACGTCTCGCATTTCTTCAGAAGAGGGCAGTCTCTTCTGACATGAGAGGATTTCTTGCAGTACTAGCAGCACTGTTTCATTCCCTTGTATGACACGAAGAAACGTTCTCCGTGCATCACAAGGGAGTCAGGAATCTCTTTTTCCAGGCGCATATCAAAGAATATGTCGCCAGTCATGATACCAAGCACCTCCCCAAACTCGGACATAAAATTCTTCATATACGCCGTGGAAAGCAGCGGCGAATCCCCCTGACGTGGACTGTAAGGTGGCCAGGGTCAGCATGAAACAAGTTGACGGTGGTGTTGCCAACTTTGATGAATTCCGCATCTACAATGCGGTCTGCAATTGAAGGCAGTCTGCAGAGCATTCTCGACTCTGTTGAGGAGAGTCTCTGCAAGACCAAAACGGAAGGGTCCTCAGAAGCTAAAATTGGAGGTATACCTGTCTTGGCATAGAGCTCCTTCATGAAACTTAATACGGTGAAAGGTCCATGGTCGCGAGGGAAAAAAATGTCTTGAAAAAGTTCGAGGGGGGAGGGGGGTGAAGCCTTCCCCGGAGGTCACCGGGGGGAGGGTCACTCACTCACAAAAAGTCAATCACACACACGCGTTAGTTGTTGTTGCGTTTGAAATTAAAGTTCAAATGATCAAATTTCACTGGTTACCACGAGCACTCACTGTAATCTGCAATAATTACTGGGTCCACTGGTCTCTGCTGTTGTAGCTGGGGCTGATGTTGTTGCCCCAGCGGACACCCTAAAACGCTGATGACAGGTAGGGCGCCCAGGCGCACATACGTTAAACTTAATTAAACTCCTTCAAAGGAGGCCCGTTCGCTGGTTGGTCATGCGAAATCCATCGGGAAGGTGAATAGGAACGTGGATTTATTGCAGCCTCCTCCGATGACCGTACATAAGCGTTCAGATGAAGAATAACGCTTCTTGAACGTAGCTGGACCTAGCCTTTGCCATTCCAGTTTTGAGGAAGGACCTAAGATGGACAGCCCCTCTCCTCCATACCGCAGTGGTTGACGAATTAACGCCTTTAAATCTGTTGCTTCTGGCCCACCACAGTTCTTGATTCAAAAAGGCGATGGAAGTAGCTAGGTGCAACTTTAAACCAGTCGATTTGACGAGGTTGATGGAGCTCCCCGTCGAAACACTAAAGCAATCGAAGGTGACTTTATAGATGTTCAGGAAGTATGCGTCAGATGCGAAGAGCACCACATCATCGGCATAGGCTAGCGTCCGGATGTTGATTGACGCTACTGGTAGATCATATCCCCGAACATCAGGGTGGCGATTCAAATACTGAAGCAATGGCTCCAAATAAAAGATGTATAGGAGGGGGGATAGCGGACACCCCTACTTAACACCCTTTGATAGTTCGAAGAATGACGAAACGGAGCCATTAATTGCCACGCATGATGTGGCCGAAGCATACAGCACCGAGATTATCACAGCAAATTCCTGAAGATGAAGCTGATGAAACACTTTGAAAAGAAATTCGTGATTCACCTTATCGAAGGCCTTTTCCTGGTCAAGGCTTAACATAGCAAGTGTTTGCTGCCGGCTTTGCGCTTCTTCAAAAACACATTGGATGGCAATGAGATTATCAGTCATCCGTCGTGATGGTATTGAACAGGATTGTCCCAGAGCGAAAAATTCGTCGGCGAACAACTTGAGTCGTTGTTGAAAAACACCAGTGAAGACCTTATAATCGGTGTTGAGGAGAGTTATTGGCCTCCACTGGGTCACGAGTTCTGGATCTGGCACTTTAGGGAGCAGAATAATCTTCCCCTTAACAAATTCCGATGTGATGGAAGAAGGATCTTTGATGATGGAATTAAACACTTTCACCAGGAAAGGCCCAAGAAGTTTCCAAGTCGCATTGTAGAACGAATACGGGATGCCATTTAAGCCCGGACTGGACCCACGACGGCCATCCCGCGACAGAAACTACTTAACTTCATCTTCAGTGAAGGAACGGGTGATGCACAGGTCAGTATCCTCCGAAAAAGGTCTTAGTGCCTCTATCCACTCCTTCGTGGCGTCAGATGGAACGATTGGGTTGTCAAAGAAGGATGCAAAGTGGGAGCGGAAGGCTGATAGGATGTCAGAGTCAGCCTCCACTAGCCCACCATCTACCACCAAACGATGACAATGCTTCTTGTTGGCCCTTCGTTTCTCCTCAGCAAACACGGCTGATGACATATTCCTGACATCCGCAACCCAGGTGAGTTTGGCTTTGAGTGCGGCGCCGGCAGACTTACGGATCATTAGAGCATTGATCTCACTCTTCACCTGGCGTATGTCATCAGCAAACACCTCCTTAGGGGTAAAACAACGGAGGAGACGCAGGATTTCTTGCAGCATGAGGAGATGACGACGACGACGACGTCTAGCAGCGTCCAAACCAATCTTCCGAAAAAAAGCTTGATTTTAGTTTTAATATTAACCATGTCTCTAACGTAGGAGGCACATTGTGGAGATCTTTTTCCACAAACTAAACGAACATACTCTTGTACTCCTCTTCGTCGAGTAGAGAAACATTCAGGAACCAATTACGATGACGATGTCACCTTTAAAGGTGACTTTTAGCGACTCGGTTCTCTCGATCGGCAGCTAGCAGACGAGAGCAAATGTCGTCCTACAGTGCCGCCATCTAGTGAGGTTTTTGAGAGAAAGAAAGGCGGCAAGCGCGGAAGCGTTAGGCAGGAGCGTCGGCAATGGCTAAAACGGAAACGGCGCAGAAGAAGGCGCGCGAGCAGAGGTCTTGAGCGGGAGAATTGGATTCAAGGAGAGGGATTTTGGAACGGTACGGTTCGGCCACGGAAAAAGGCTCCTCCTGCTAAAACGAGGAGGTCCAGGCCTTGTTTCTCCGAAAGGGAAGGTTCCTTACATGAGCGTACCGTGTCGTCGCGGTCGATAGCGAGTCTGCCCCGTCAATGTTCGAGACCTCCGCCGTTTGGTCGCCTTGCTCATGCAATTGATAGTTGTGAGACTTTTGCAGGGACTCGTCGTAATTCTTGGACGACGACGTCGCCATTGGATGCAGAGACGATATCGTCGCAACAAGGGAGCCGCCCGTGCAGCGAGTCGAGTCAACGGGAGTTCGGAGAGGCAGCTACCAGCCCGTCGCCACGTCGGCCGCCGTTCGTAGCTCTGCCAGCCCCCATTCGAGACGGAAGCCCGCTTCGCACCTTAGTGGCTATCGCCGGGATTCATCTGCAAGCATTGCAAGAAATATTGCCCGACTTCCCCTACGAGGAAGGCCTCTTACACGAGGTTTCTGCGATAATTCTCCCTTGGACGTTCGCCGGCTGGATTCGGGAAGGTTTAGGCCACATCTTCCCGTATCGCAGGTGAGTGCCGTTCCTTAATGAAAATTAGCATATCTCATGCAAGCCTCTCCTCGTACTCAAGGGCCTGCGGTATTTCTATTTTGCATTTAGTTCTTGGAGCTATGGAGCTTCCCTCAAATGCATTCGCATGCATTTAAGTTTTCTATTTCCTGTTTAATGAATAAATTAGGAAACTATTAGCTAAGAGTTATAACTATTTACGTAGTTGCTAAGCTTCTTAGCATTGGTTAAACTCACTTTAATGCGCCTGTGTTTTTTTTTTATTCTCGAACGCAGGGTGCGTCATTTGCTCCATTGAAAGGCTGGCATTCAAGTTCTGCCCTGGAAAGCAGCGAAGGCCGTCTAGCCTCTACTCCACTTCTTGCGAGGATTCCGCCTAAGCCAAGGCACCTGGAAGATCATCTTCTATTTCTTATTGTTTATGTTATTGAGGTTCGAGCGACTTATCACAAATCGGTAAATCATCTACTTTTGGATCAAGCCCGAGACAACTTCATTTCCGTGTTAATGGGAATCTAGGGATCCATGATGTTGGTCATCAGTGTTATGGTGATGTGATTTGTTACCTTTTTTTTGTTGTTGTTAGTCCCCATTGGAGACCCTTGTGGGGAATAGTCTCGGCTATTCCGTACCTTACGTTTTAGTTAGGTCGTTTGCCCACATTTCTGTATGTCAGATTTTCTCCTATTTATTCAGTGCCATGTAACTCTTATGACAACGTGTCTGAATAAATGTTTTGTTATTGTGTAGCCAATTGTATGCTCTGTGTTTTATACGTTAGTTCCTTAGTCTTCCACTGCGCACTCTTATCCTGAACGTGACAGACGACTTGTGCCTGCAGCTGATGCTGGAAATGGGAGGGTTCCACGACCACATGATGGCACTGTGATCGGAGAATGAGCATGGAATAACCTCCATTGTACAGGCGTACCAGCAAACGCATTATCGATCAAAACAGGTCGAGTCTTGATGACACAAAGGTCCTTGATGGAAGGTGAACCCAGGTTGATCAGTTTGTGGATGGTGTGTCCAGAGATCGAATAATGCGTTTTGTTGGCACAAACGATGCACATATCCAGACGAAAAGATGTTAGAATCGTCTGGACGACAGTTCAATTCCCCAGCAATCACTACAGGCAATGTTGTATACAAGAAGTTGTTAATGTCACTGAAAAAAGTCCGTTTCTCTACCGCCGCACATGGAACATACACATTAAGCAATCGCAACTCAACGCCAGATGATGAAATGTCCGTTGCAATTACCTTTCACTCGTCGTCATATACACAATTCGACCCCGTAATTGAGGGATTGAATATGATAGTAGCAACCCCTTGCCCATACGGTGACGAGGAGTTTATAAAAAATTGTCCGCATGGATATTGGCTGCGAAGACCGGGAAGATTGTAGCACTGTTGTGAAGGGGCCAACTTCACCTCTTGTAGTAAGAGAATATCCGGTCTGTACAGGGCAATAAAAGTCGATAGAACCGATTGCTTAAAAGAGGAGCCAAGAGAATACACGTTCAGTGAGATGACCTTCATTGAGGATTTAAGATCTCGGAGACTGACCTGTGTTATCCGGAGACTTCAGCCTCACAGATGTAGAAGGAGGCTCTGAATTCTTCCGCCTTGGAGATCGTGGCGGACTCGGAAGAGGATGAAGAATGGCTGCGCTGATGGTCTGCGCAACTGTCTTGCTCTGTAGAAGAGGCTGTAGTCCCATTCCTTCTGCTGTAATGACGTCTGTTCTTTTTCTTGCGAGGACTCTTGGTCGACGCAAGATGATCCCGCCGTTTCGCCAATGATGGATTCCCAGCAGAAGATGATAATCTGGCCGGAGAAGAAGTGCAGGCTGTCTGCAGCGGCTGTGACATCGATGTCTGCGCTGACGGTGGAAGGGCTGGAAATTCCTCCTCCGCAATAACTGAACCTGAACACAATGAAGCATCTGCGTCGTCTTCTGCTGCCGAGCTTGCCTCCTCTACCATCGAGATGTCGCTTGATGGATGTGGATGGGAGACCGCTTTCGAAACCACTGAAGAGGCGGCGGAGTTGGCATCGCACTCAGTTTCCGAGGAGGAGGTAAAGGCGGAGTAGCATTAGATGACATTGATGTTCTTTTTGGCGATTTTATCATTGCTAACTGCTGGGACGACATTCTCTTTGACGGCGACGATGGAGCTGCTGGTGCTGCGAGGGTCCTCTTCGGGCAACGGTGGTATTTGCCTACGATGGATTGACATGATTCACATTTCTTGAGGAGAGGACAATCTCTCCTCACATGGGTCGGCTTTTTACAGTACCAGCAGCAATGCCTCTCTCCTTGTAGGACACGGAGACTTTTTCTCCGTACAACACAAGTCCGTCGGGAATGTCCCTCTGAAGCTTCATGTCCAGAACGATGTCACCCGTCCTTTGCAGGGGAGAATCCGGGTGCTGTGTATAAGAAACCTTCCGCACCTACCCATAGCTGGACATGTAGTTCTTCAGATAGGATTCCTCCATCAGTGGAGATGCACCTCGGACGAGAATTGGCAAATGTCCAAGGTCTGCATGAATCAGGTGGACGGTGGTCTGTCCTACCTACACATAATCAATAGCCACTATCCTGTCTGCCACGTTGTGTGTCGGCAGAGCATCCTCGACTCCGTCGGGGATAATCGCTGCAGAACTGAAACGGCGGGGTCGCCAGACGGTAAGACAGGAGGAATATGCGTCTTAGCATATAACTCCTTCATAAACGCCCCTACGGCGAAAGGGCCATCTGAAATCATCACCATGTTCTCCATGGCTATGTGATGTAGATTGGAAAAGTTCGGGGGGGGGGGGGGCCCCCCCCCCCCCGAATTTTCCCGCGGGGGCGGGGGTCACTCACTTAAACACAAACAATCCCACACACGCGTTAGTTGTTTGTTGCGTGTGAAATCAAAGTTCAAAAGGTCAAAGGTTTCCACAAACACTCACTAATCTGCAAAAGGCTCAGGTTTCCGTTGCTGCATCCGGCGATGATCTCCAACTCTCTGATTTGTTTTCCTTCGCTTCCTCCTTTTATTCTCCACTGGAAGATTCTGCGCCGAGTTTGCGCAATCTCGTCGCCAATCACCTTTCTTCTTTCCGTCTTCCTTTCTCTTGTCAATTCCATTTATCCGGCAGGTAAGTTTCTGCTCATAAGAAGGCCTTGTACTTTCCTCTGATGGCCTTGCCTTTTCTTGACGACGACCCGATCCTTCGTTTTTACTGGCCATGTTCAAATCGTCGTCCCGATGTCCTGACATATATGCAGTTTTTTATGTTAATAAAATAAAATTCCAAACTTTACTGTAGACCTCTGGCTTGTTGAATTCAGAGGGAGTTCCTTTCGAATCAGGATTGAAGGCTAATGCATGTTGTATGTATGTTAACGGTGCTCTGCACGCTATTCAGATAAGCCGGGTTTTGCAAAAGTTCTGTTAGACTTGCGGATGCGTCGATATCGGGGGGTGGAAGCATCCACGGAGCAGGTGCTATTGAAGACGTGGGCACTACCATAATGTAAACATATACAGGGTGTTTTTGAATTGAGTACAGATTTTTTGGGAGATGATAGAAGAGGTCCTTAGAAGTATTTTTTGTCATATGAACATGGGGTTCCCGCAGCTCCGTTTACTTACAATACTGCATTGAACAATCAAATGACACCGGTACGCAGTGTGCGTTGGTAGGCCTAGATTATTTTATTTTTAACAATTAACACAAGCAATCTACTGTATGACTTTTACAGTATGTTGGGATAACGTTCAGCATACAAACGCCTTGCACCATCCATGGTACCAGCAGCACCGAAACACAGATGCATGTCTGCATAATCATTCCATGTAAAACGATTCATACTGTTTGTTTAACTTTACACATGTAAAAAGTACATCAATTGAAATTTTTAAAACAAATCTTTACCTACTGCTTTCCCAGAATGCGATTAGTTCATTTACATATGGACTAATCGTATTTTACAAAGGGGTTGGGTACCATGGAATCTCCTTGACGAAGTTTGTCCTAAGACTTTTCAACAAACAAGCACGTGCACCTTGAAATTTCTTTGCAAATAATTACTTTAAAAGTCATACAGTAGATTGCTTGTGTTAATTGTTAAAAATAAAATAATCTAGGCCTACCAATGCACACTGCGTCCCGGTGTCATTTGATTTTTCAATGCAATATTGTAAGTAAACGGAGCTGCGGGGACCCCATGTTCATATGACAAAAAATACTTCTAAGGACCTCTTCTATCATCTCCCAAAAAATCTGTATTCAATTCAAAAACACCCTGTATAGGTGGAATGAATGCGATTCGGTTGCAAGGATATTGCGATTCGGATGCAAGGATATGGCGAGGTGCTCGATTCGGATGTAAAAGAATCGAGATGTTTGCGCTCCTTCGCGCGGGCCACAACAAGTTTGACATCGCTAAGCAGCTCAACGTCAGCCGGATGACTGTCCACAGAGTCGCAGAGAGGCTGAGGAAAACGGGAAGACCTCAAAGATCGCCCACGTGCAGGCAGACCTCGCGTTATCAATCGGGTGTCAGAAAAGCCTTCGAAGGTGACCCGACTCTCAAAATGACACAGTTCGCAAAGAAAAAGAAGATTTCTGCGGCCACGGTGTCCAGAGCTATCAAGAAAGAGGGTGGAAAGAGTTTGAGCGCGTGGCTAGACCTTTGCTGACGGATGGCATGCGAGATAAACGTCGGGAGCGCTGTCGTCGCTTTCTCAACGACTTGAAGAGCCATGTCAATCGCATTGTCACTTTTCTGATGAAAAAACAATCGCATTGACATCTTTTCTGATGAAAAAATAATCGCATTGTCATCTTTTCTTCACGGTCGACAAGCAGAACGACCGCGTGGTCAGCTTCGGTCAGGACATCTCTGAGGTCCGCTACGTGACTACAACCAAGCACCCGGCCTCAGTGATGATGCGCGGCGTCGTGGCGTCGAATGCCATGAAAATGCCGCCAATCTAGTTCCTGACAGGCTTACCGCGGCCGACTACAAGAACAACTTGACAAAAACGTTCTGCCCTGGGTGAAAAAGGTGGCGAAGAATGCGGACTACGTCCTTCATCAGGACGGTGCCCTGGCCCACAGTACCAAGACCGTTCAAGAGCGGTTGGGGTCGAAGATGAACTTCTGGTCTAAGGACTTTTGGCCTCCTCAGTCGCCCGACCTCAACCCTCTTGACTACAGCGTGTGGGCACATATCGCGAGCAAGGCCTGCAAGATCCGTCACAGCAACGTCGACCAGCTGAAAGCTTCTGTGCACCGCGTGTGGACCGCCATGAAGAAAAACTACATCCGTAATGTTTATCGCGCCTTTAGACCTCGCCTAGAGCGTGTGCTTGCCGCCGATGGCGGTTACATCGATTAATATGTATTGTGCATACACCAAAATCAATTCTGACAATAAAAACGGTGTCTAACTGCATCACAGACGTAGTTATGTCATTTTCGCGGAGAACCTCACAAGTGTAACAGAACTTTTGTAAAACCCGGTAAATGTATTATATTGGCCATGCAGATGGTTTTGTGCAATGGCGACATGTATGGTTTAGAATAAAAGAATTCTTTGAGTGACTGAGTCTGTTTGTGCCGTAATCATTTATATCAATAATAATGATTGAGGCAGGATGAGTCTTTTGATAGATGTGTGTGGGTGATGTTTTCTGTGCTTTGTAAGCAGTTTTCGTGTTTTCCTTTCAAGTCCTTCAAGATCCCACTGTATATCTCCAAAGGAGTAGGATAACATGGGGACTGCATAAGTGTTGATGGCCTTGATTAAATTTCTGGAATTTACGTGTTTTGTCTTTAACTCATGAAGGTATTTTAGTGAGTGTGCTCTTTATGTATTTGTGTTTCTTAAGCTTGGCTTGTTTAAACCTGGTTATTTGTAAAATTCACCGTTTTCCATAGCAGCAATGTGATCTTGCTCTTCCAATGTGAAACCCCCGTCTTTAAGAACTCCATTTTCAACGTGATCCCTTTTATTGTTTGTGTCAATACGTGCATAGATTTTATTCGGACTGTATTATTTTGTAAAATACAGGCTGCATATGATAGCTTTATACTATTTGCGATTTTTATGCAATGTAAATTATTCCCTATTAATATTGTTGTTAAAATAAAAGAAATAAAAAACTCTTTCACCACAACAAAAATTAAAGAAAAATACAACATGAACCTGGAAGCGCTTTTCGACAGCAAGGCTATCATCATTCAGCAGGGACCAAGGAGTACACTAGGGGGAACCGACGGCCTACTCCAACTAGTGTACTCCTTGGTCCCTGCTGAATGATGATAGCCTTGCTGTCGAAAAGCGCTTCCAGGTTCAGGTTGTATTTTTCCTTAATTTTTGTTGTGGTGAAAGAGTTTTTTATTTCTTTTATTTACTATTATCCACATACTTATTTTTTCCTTTTTTGTCATATTAGTACACATTCTGTTTACTTTTGTGCCTTTATTCCGGGAAATTTTTCAATATTGTTGTTGTTTTGGAAATATCAAATTCGGTTCAAGTTCGAACGCCAAGCTCAAGAAAGGGCCAAGCCTAAGAGACTCAAATGTAGGGGAGGGAAAAATAATTACGTTTTGGTGGGAATCTTACTGTAGTGTTTAATAAAGCCTGGGTGCAGGAACTTCCTTATTATGTGACAAGCGTTTAGGATTATGGGTTTTTGTAAGTTTTAGAATAATTGTGGGTTTAAATTCAATGTTGATAGTTTTTTGTTTAATGAGTGTGGAATAATCTCTGTAACGCAAATAATGATAGGAATAATGTGTACACTGTAGGGATGTTTGTCACGGCCAAAATATCGAACAAGATATGTTTACTCAAATTCTTTGGTCGTGACGAAACCTTCTCATCAAGAGGAATCGGAGATTCAGCGTGAGGGAGAAGGTATTAAGCAACGAAGGTGGAAGGAACAGCGGAGTTCGAGTTCCGGCCAATCCTCCGGAAAAAATGCGACAGGTCGACTGAGAACAAGTGGCTTGCTAGTAGAGAGAATGGAGGTGTTGGGTTCGTTACAAGGAAAAAACGACGGAACGGTACTTGGTTATGGAGTACCTTGAAATGCTGGAATATCAAGTGTAAATAGTAATGATTGTGTGGCTCCATGCATTTCAACTAGTTTCAAGGAAAATTATATTTGGAACTTTTCTCCGGAAAGTAGGGATGCGACGATTCCACGAGGAACTACGAGGTCAGCTGGGTTTCCTCGTACATTTTGCTATGGCGACGACGAATATAAGTGTACAGCAGTATCTAAAGAAGGGCTCCCCATCATATTCCAGTAAGCATTTATTTGGCAGTTTTCCATTTGGGTTAAGTGCATAATTCCAAACGGACGTTGGAATGATAGAGCGTAATTTGATTGTTTATTGAGTGCGCAGTATTTAACTCTTCATGCATATTAATATCGCTCTCACTTGGATCTTCCTTTTATGAAAGAGACGAAATATTGAGCGAATCTACACTACATGATCAAAGAAGTTGGGACACCCGTTGCTCTCCGTAAAGCCGAAAAAGCTTCAATCAGTAGTGTGTACGACCACCCCGAACTGCTATCACTGCCTCCACTCTACATGGCATACTGTCCACAAGTTTACGGTATGTGTTCACAGGTATTGACCTCCATTCCTCGAGGAGTGTCGTGGTCAGTTCCTGGACAGATGTAGGGCGAACCATCCTGGATCACTCACGTCGTTCCAATTCGTCCTAAAGATGTTCGATGGGGTTGAGATCAGGATTCTGGGCGGGCCAATCCAGTTCTTCAACCCGCATCTCGTCAAACCAGTCGGAAATGGATCTTGCTTTGTGGCAAGGCGCATTGTCATGCTGGAAGAGGAACGGCCCGTCACCGAAGTGTTCCCACAGCGCTGGAAGTGCCCCGTTATCCAGAATGGTCCTGTAGCCATCAGCATTAAGGTTTCCGTCCACCGTTCAGTCCAGTCCAGGAGAAACACCCCAGGTGTTCACAGGGGCGTCCCAACTCCTTTGATCATGTAGTGTACTTCTTCATAGGGAAGCAAACTGCGTTCTTCAACTAAAATTGCTTTATAAAGAACTCTGCAAATGTGGCTTTATTAAATGTGTTAATTGTTAGTGCTTGCAATTGAATCTTTCCTTCGCGAATTGAACGAAGCGTTAAGTGAACAGACTTCTTCATTTGGAAAGTAAACCGTGCTCTGCAATTGCCAAACTGTTTCTTAAAGTGCTCAGCAAATGCATCTGCATAAATTCTTAATATTATTCGCCCAGTGTTTACGTCGAGTTGTATAGTGACGACGATTTGTGCGAATTAAAATAACCAAGTTCAATATTAGTGATTCTGCTATCTTATAGTGTATTTATTGCTTGTATTGTTTTGATTCTTATGGTTAAATCAACCTCATTTCTTCTGTCACCAAGTTCAAACTTCCACTGCCATACGCACGTGTCAATGTTATTACCGATACTACCTGTTTTCTAATGAAAAATTCATTTCAGTAATACCGGTATTAAGCATCGGTAATACCGGTAATAAAAATTCCTTAAAACACACTTATAAATGTTCCTTATCCGAAACTACATGTTGTAGTCAAAAATGGAAATGTCAACTAGACCTATCATATGTAGCCTGTATTTTGAGCTCAAAGTTTCCACGTATAGCCACAGAACTTTGCGATTTGAATCTACAGTTTTAGTGCTATTCTATCAATTAAACAGTCTTGAGAGCAATGAAATCCATAAAGGGATCGTAATAAGTTATTAAATGCTGACAAGGAGCCAGTTCAGAGTCTGTTCTAACTGATTTAATGAATCTTAATTTTTGATTTTCCTGTTCCAACTTCTGCTTTTTCTCATATCTAGGCAATTGAAAATCGTCATGCCACAAGAACGGGTGGCTTTCAATAAAGATTTTCCGTTAATTTTTGGACTGGATACGTCCATGATAATTTGATTGGTCCATACCTCCTTCCTGTCTAATGGGAATACTTGTTGTCTTTTTTGTTTTTCTAGAGTTTTCTCGTGTTCTTTGTATGTCATCTCTGATTGGCTCCTTCATTTGAGCTCTACCAATGAAAATAATTCTAGCCATTTATCCCGATCCTCCCTTTTTAATATCCTATTATCTTCTATATACCGGGTGGGCAAGAAATAACGTGAGATGTTCAGAGCTCGCTAGCCCGAATTCTATTAGGCCAAATGCAGTACATTTTGGTGTATATACTTAGTGGAACATGCAGTTTCGATTTCTGCAAAAAAAAAGTACCAAAAGTCGCCATAGCGGGCGCTTATTTCAAGAAAACAATGAATACATTTGCATAAGCGCGTTCCGTGTTGAGCAATCATGACAATAAAAGGCAAGGCTGAGGATTTCCCATCATTCACGAACGAATGGCCTGACGATGACGCTTACTCTGGCTGACCGGGCGTTATTAGTCAAGTTGTTTTATCAGAAGAGCGACAATGCAAGTGCTGCCCTTCGTGAATTCCGGCGATTGAAAACGTTACAAAGAGGACCTATGAGCATAACTAACCTACGGAAAATGATTGAACGATTTGAATTTACCGGAACTCTAGGAGTGCAACCAGGCTGGGGACGCAAACGAATCAGGCAGCAACACGTTGAAGAAGTTGCAACTGCTGTTGTGGAACAGGAGATGACTACTGTGCAGGGTACCAGCAGTGCACACGCAATAGCACACCAAACAGATATCCCATATTCGACGGTGAGGAAAATATTGCATAAGATATTGACATTTTATCCCTACAAACTCACACGTGTTCAACAATTGCTTCCTGGAGCTGAACGTACCCGAACTGACTTTCGTTGAGATTTTTAGCACGTATGGAAGTGGATGATGCATGGCCATGGCAAATTTTATGGAATGATGAGGCACATTTTTATTTGAATGGTGATATCAATACCCACAACTGCCGTATTTGGGCTGCATCAAATCCACAAGTGTGTCTGCCAAATCCTATGCATTCACCGAAAATAACAGTATGGTGCGGCTTTACTGTTTCTTTCATCATCGGCCCGTACTTTTTTGAAGAAATCCGTCCCCGTGGACCGGTGACTTGTTCCGTCAATTCTGCCAGGTATACCGATATGCTTGAGAATTTTGTGATACCACGATTGCAGGAAAAGGGTTGTCTGGATTCTACCATTTTTATGCAGGATGGTGCACCACCGCACATCGGACGTCAGGTGCAGCAGATCTTGCGAGAACGTTTTTCGGATAACAGAATAATTAGTCGTGCATTTCCCATGGTATGGTCACCCAGATCGCCTGATCTCAACCATTATGATTTTTGGTTATGGGGATATTGGAAAAGCCTTGTGTATCAAGCACATGTTCCTGACCTCTCAACCTTAAAGGATCAAATAACGTTACATATCAGACTAATTAATGCAGATATGCTGCGAGCTGCCGTAGAAAATATCGTGTACCGCATGCAGCTATTGGAACAGCACACTGGCGGTCATATTGAAACACATTTGTAATTAAAAATAAAACATTGTTTATTGTTGTTACTAAAGTTGGTTTGTACGGTATTTGTTCATTTGACAATTAGGTATTCATTGTTTTCTTGAAATAAGTGCCCCCTATGGCGACTTTTGGTACTATTTTTTTTTTTGCAGAAATCGAAACTGCATGTTCCACTAAGTATATACACCAAAATGTACTGCATTTGGCCTAATAGAATTCCCGCTAGCGAGCTCTGAACACCTCACGTTATTTCTTGCCCACCCGGTATATAAAGAAGGATGTTTCTTTGTTTGTGTGTTTGTTTGTATGTTTTTTATACAAATCTAGTGTTTTATTCCGATCTTGATAAAATTTCGCATACATGACCTTCAAAGCATGAGGAAGGTCACTGTCTACCTCAGATTTCGAAAAAATAATAATTATTGTTAAAAAATCGACATTCATGGTTATGGCAGGGCATATTAATGAGAAATATTTCATGACCAATAATGCAAATAAAAGTTTGTGCAACAATAGGTATCAACAATGGTGTCAACACGCAATGCACCAACATTATGCAAGGATCAACAATATATGTCTCATGACCTGCAATGCAAGGCAAAGTTTGTGCAAAATAGAATTCAATGCATAGAATTCCTGTTATTGAGGCTTTTCTTAGAAAAGAGAATTCTTAGTAGTTAACAATTTCTTGAAAATCTTTAAAAATGATCAGTGACTGGAGATAATGAGTTAGCAGACTATTGAGAAAGAGTGAAAGACGATAGAAAAAGCACTCCTTTAGCTCCGTACTGTATTGAACAAATTGTAAGCAAGTAAATAGAAGAATCGGCGACCGCTAGACTAAGCAAAGTGATAAATGGCCAGTTTTTGCTTCAAGACATCGAAAGAAGAAAGGAAATTGCAACAACATCAAGTGTACATCTAAAGTAAGAGATTACATGAGTAAAAAATTATTTAGACTAGAAGGCATTTTTGGAGAGATCCATCCATTGTGAGCCTATAAAAAAATTTTTCGGTAAATCACGTCCCGGTATATCACCTAGAATGGATTTATTTCAGTGAAGAGGTAAATTCCTGTCTTTCGGATTTTTATTAGAATGGATAGTCCCTTCGCATTATATTGTAGTGATTGTGTTATTATTTAACCAACTTGGAGGTTTAATTTAGCTTTTTGAGGTTGTTCGGTTTACCTACAAGCGTAATTATCCCGGACAACGCCAGGTCCTCTGCTAGTTGTTAGATAAAGTTTATGGTTAGTCTCAATCTTGCCATTGAAATGAAGGCATAACCTTTGAAATACGCATTCGGTGTTCCATATTTCCGATGTTCTTTTTCCTTTATACGGGGTGTTTCTTAATGGTGTACAAACTTTCAGGATATGTTCCAAGGACCAAAACAAGCGGTAAATTTCATATGAACATGGGGTTGAAACGCTTCTTTCTAGAGTTATAACGGTTGAAGGTGTCCTGCAGTAGAAGAAGAGTTACGATAATTCAAAGAGCCGCCTGAAGAAAATCGTGCTCTCTTAAACATCACATTCGAAATGTTCTTGGAGCACCATTGTTGGCTGTTACCAGCTGAACTGCCCAAATGTTAATATTTGCCGATTAACTGCCACCTCTTGAAATAGTTTTATTACCGGTAATACCGGTAATGGAGATTTACATTTTTGGTATTACCAGTAATACGAAATGTGGTAATAAATGGCTTTCCAAAGGTACTTTATTTCGTGTACAACATCCGCATAGTCAGTGAATTTGTTTGTGCAGTCTCTATAAATTTTGTATATTGAGAATAGAAATATCTATTACAACCCCTGGCAAAAAGTTTGCGATACTTACTGCCGATTCGCTGGTGCGCGATGTTAGTTGACTTTTTAAAAATAAGGACACACAATTAAACGGTACAAAAATTAATATATGTTTATTTGGATGATTTACATTACGCAAAAATTAGGTTATGTTCTAAAAAGATAATTACACTGAATAAAAAATTACCAACACCTCTGGTGGGAAAAATATTTGCGATCAGCAAATGAGGTGAAAAAAAGTTTGCAATAATTTATTGCCATTTTTTTCTACAGGGATGTAAGAAGAAAGGATCATACCATTAATAATTAAGGTGATAAACCTAACGCTTATAAGGGCAATAGTTTACAAAAATATTTCATAAAAATAAAATTTGTTAGCGATAAAATGGGACCCGTTAAAGAACTGCCTCCACAGCTTAGAATGCGCATTGTGAAAATGCTAGATGATAGAAAGACTCAAATTGAAGTTGCAAACTTGTTGGGATGTGCTCAATCTACTGTTTCGACTACATGGAAAATATTTCGAGCAACAGGTCATGTCCAGACCAACCCAAGATCAGGAAGACCGAAGAAATCTAGCAAGCGTCAGGTGAGAACTCTAAAAGAAATCTCAAGAAAATGAGAAAAAGACTTAGAAAGAGATTAATAACGAGTGGAACACGAACGGAAGTTGACAGAATCGTCCGAAATGGACTACATGAACTTGGGTTTCATTCGAGGAAAACGAAGTCAAATCCGCGTCTAACTAAGAAACACCGACAGGCACTTTTGAAATGGGCAAGAACTTACAAGAAGTGGACAACTGAAGATTGGAGGAAAGTTATTTTATCTGACGAAAGCCGGGTTTGTTTGTCAAGTGGTGACGACGCTGAAGAATTTGTCTGGAGGCGTTCAAACGAAAAATTTAATGACTGCGTAGTCAACAAAGAAAAGTTTCCACAGGGACCCAAGTTTTGAGGTTGTATTTCTTTTAAAGGAAAAGTCAAACTGTGCATAATGAAAACAACAGTCGACTCAGAAGCGTACATTAATATTATTGATGTTCTCCTTCTTCCAACAGTTGAAGATAATTTTGGAGATGATCAGTGCATCTTCCAAGATGACAACGCATCTTGCTATCGTTCAAAAAATGTGAAGACGCATCTTGCTACGATTCAAATACGCCAACTTCAATTGCCAGCCAGCAGCCTCCATATGAATCTAATCGAAAATTATTGGCACAAGTTGAAGACACTCGTCAAGGAAAAACACCCAACAAACAAACAAGAATTGTCGGCTTCAATAAAGTCCAGTTGGTCTGAACATGAAGACAGTTACATAAGAGACTTTATTGACTCATTGCCTAAGCGTATCAAAGCATTAATAAAAGCCAAAGGTAGTGCAACGCAATACTAAATTCATTTGCAACAAAGTTTTGCAAAGTTTTTTCCATGTATTTCATTATCGCTAACATTTTTCCAACCAGGGGGGTTGGCTTTAATTTTTTTCCGTGTTATTATTTGTTTAGAATATCATGTAAATTTTTTCTGCAATGTATCATCCAAATAAACCTATATTAATTTATGTGCTGTTTAACTGTGTATCCTTGTTTTTAAAAATATCAACTAACATCACGCGCCAGCGAGACGGCAATAAGTATCGCAAACTTTTTGCTAGGGGTTGTATGTAGGTCACTGTTTTCCTTATTTACCAATGTTGTTATGAGGAATCATTTTGTCATAAATACTTTATTATTATCATTATTTTACACGCGTACACAAACGATTGCCCCGGTTTCGTGATTTTATTGTAGGTATATTATTTAACACATCATCACGAAACTTTGCAAATACGAAACTTTATTAGTGATTGAATGTTGGATTCCGATGAAACACGCATTACGCAGAGATATAAAATTATACCGTCAATTCGCATTTCAAAGTTTTTGGAACTATACTTCCTATGCAAACCTACTGTTCATTGGACTTTGTCTTTTGATATGAAAAACCAGATTATTAATTGTACCTTAATGCTCTGTTAAAATCACAAGCAACATGTAAATAACCTCCTGCAAGATGACTAGCGACCGGGGAAACGGGAAAAGTCCGGGAATTTTTTTGTAAGCGGGAAAAGTCAGGGAATTTTACAAAATCGTCATAGAAATCAAGGAATTTTACAAAATCAGCAAAAAAAATAATGCGAAATAGGAACGAAAAATTTCAAAAATATCAATCATATTCGATAAAGCTAGATTTATTTTGCTGCCGGTAGCCAGGGAAAATTGCGTAAACAACAGGGAAAAGTCAGGGAAAAATCGGGGAATTTTATAAAATCGTTTTGCTAGACACCCTGTCCTGTTACATGGTATTAATACGAGGGTTATTCGTAAAGTAAGGTCCGTTTTGTAATAAAAACAAAACTACTATATATATATTTTCAAAATTTTTTGTTAACCAGATTCTATGTTCCTTTAACAATTTTTCTACATAGTTTTCAAGTTTATTTAAGCACTTGTCATTGCGTTTAATGTACTTCCGCATGATCAGTTCATAGCAGCTGCCACCAGTGAAGAAAGTCACGCAGTTTTCAGTTGTTCATCGTCCCTGAAATGCAGGCTGCTGATGAACTTTAGATCCCGGAACAGGTGATAGCCACTGGACGCGAGATCCGGACTGTAAGGCGGATGGTCAAGTTGTTCCCAACTAATCAGATTTTTTGTTTGGGTGACGATGAACAAGTGAAAACAACGTGCCTTTCTTCATCGGTGGCAGCTTCTATGTAGTGATCATGCGGAAGTGCATTGACCGCTATGACAAGTGCTTAAATAAACTTGGAAACTATGTGAAAAAATAGTTAAAGGTACATAGAATATGGTAAAGAAAAAAAATTGAAAATATATTTATTAATTTACCACTAGCAGAGACACCCGGCGTTGCCCGAGATAAGTACAGTTGTAGGTTAAACAAAACAACCTCATGAAGTTAAATAATAAATTTATTTTTAGTAATTCTACAATTTCCTCCTATAGACGAAGCAGTTGTTCAGATGTTTCCGATGCCCGGATAACTTTTTGTCATCTCTGCCCAATATTCATTAATTTATTCGCTGGCGTTCCGATAGATATGAATTATTGTTATAATCCTTCCAAAGATTATTATAGGATATAACACCATATGGTTGTTGGTTTGAAGAGTTGAGTTCATGTATGCTTTGTTATTGGTTATGTCGCCAACTGTAGCTCGAACGAAGGGACTGCCTCCTCTGTCATCTTTCAATCTTTCTCAATAGTCTGCTAACTCTCCATTATCTCCAGTTACGGATCATTATTAAATATTTCCAAGAAAACGTTAACTTCTAAGAAAAGCCCGAACAACAGGAACTCTACGTTTTGTTACAAAGTCAATTTTGTTTTATAATTCTCAGAGGTGGGATGTAACCATCATTCTTAATGAACTTACTTATATTGCACACTTTGCCCGGGCTTTACTTACCATCTTGTTGTTCTGTATCAGATTAAAATGTTTATCCATCTTCACCCCAGGGAGCAATTCTGGATACTTTAGATCAGGGCCGTCCAACTCGTGTACTTCGCCCGCGTGCAACATAAAATGCTCGCGGACAAAGCTCACGGGCAAAGCCGAGGAGACAGTCCAAAACTCAGGAGGGGAGTGGATATAGTTTTCCTATGCAGTGTTGCCAGACTTTAGGGGGCGATTGCATTAAATGAGGCATTATTTCTTTTGTTACTGATACTTGCTTATTTTTCATCTCGCATAACATGGCGCACATTCCTAAAGAGCATAAAATCACTGAACCAGTATTTAAAACGCAGTGGAAGAATATGGGATTTTTTTCATTGTTCACAGATCGGATTTAAAATGCTTAAGATGTAATCATGTCCTATCGGGGAAAAAATATAATTCTACCTGACATCGAGAAAACTGTCACATTAAAACGAAGGAAATAAAATGGTAAGCTGTCTCGTTTTTTTTTTTTTTACAATGTCGAATTGATCAACTGATCAACATAATGTGCAATAGGGGGGTAAGGAAGATTACTGGCGTTCACGGGCGCTGCCCGCGGACAGAAATCTTGGACAGCCATGCTTTAGACCTATAGTATAAAATTTCCCTTGCCCTTGACGTAGAAGCTCTTATACCCTCCTGCTCTAGCAGAGCTTCCGTTGTTCAGATGTTTCCCATGCCCGGATAGCTTTTTATATTTCTGTTGCAAATTTCACTGATTAATACTCGTTCTTTCTCATTTTTTGCCAAACACAAATTATCGCCAGTCGTCTGGACGTTTTTAGGGAGCTCAAGGGAGACCCGTGTGATTCCTTATCCTCCTCGATAAACACTGCCTTATCTATGTCCTGTCATTGTATAATCATATTTATGCTCGTTGTTAATAATTCGTTACCCCTCCCAAAAAAATGTCAATATGGTTAATTATTTAGTGCCACACCAGTAAATGTGGTACGTTTGTAGTGCCACACCAGTTAAAGTGTTAAGTATACAGTGCAACACCAATTAATGTGTTAACAAACTTTCAACCCCCCTGTCCCCCTCTTAGGGGTTGAATTTCGAAAAAACCCCTCTTAGTGCTCACTTACATTTTGTAAAGAACCTCTGTACAAAACTTCAAGTTTCTAGGCCTTATGGTTTGGGCTGTGCGTTGATCACTCACTCACTCACTCAGTTTCTTCTTTTATACAGGGTGTTTTTGAATTGAGTACAGATTTTTTGGGAGATGATAGAAGAGGTCCTTAGAAGTATTTTTGTC
This sequence comes from Rhysida immarginata, assembly GCA_023313115.1. NCBI lineage: Eukaryota > Metazoa > Arthropoda > Chilopoda > Scolopendromorpha > Scolopendridae > Rhysida > Rhysida immarginata. The sequence goes on from JAHWFO010105917.1 coordinate 1,217,854, forward strand.
ATATGAACATGGGGTCCTCGCAGCTCCGTTTATTTACAATACTGCATTGAACAATCAAATGACACCGGTACGCAGTGTGCGTTGGTAGGCCTAGATTATTTTATTTTTAACAATTAACACAAGCAATCTACTGTATGACTTTTACAGTAATTGTTCGAAATGACCGCCATTTGCTTCATAGCACAATTCGCAACGCCTTATGATGGATTGATGTACGCGTGGAAAAAGTTGATTTGCACGGTCGCTGATGTCACTTGCTGCCGCGACAACACGAGCCGCCAATTCTTCTTCGGTGTCTACGGGTTCGGAGTACACCATTAATTTTATGCTTCCCCATAAAAAAATCTATCCGTGTGAGATCTGGCGATCTCGGTGGCCAAGCAACTGGTCCGCCACGACCAATCCAACGACCAGGATATGTCTCATTTAGATAATCTCTAACTGCTCTTGTGTAATGTGAAGGTGCGCCGTCCTGTTGAAACCACATCAAATGTCTGGTCATTAGTGGAACATCTTCAAGAAGACCAGGGAGCTCCTCCTTCAGGAAACCAATCCCGTTAAGACGGCATGGTAGGAGATATGGCCCAATCAGGACATTGTGAATCATGCCAGCCCAAATATTCAACGAAAAACGATATGAACCTGAAAATCCACCCATAAGAGTGACTTTCGGTAAAAATCATGAACGTTTGCTGAAAACTGTTAACATGTGTTGCACATGAGTTGACATGAGACCACAGATGACTATTGTAGCTAGTGAACATTCCCTCTCGCGTAAACGTTGCCTCATCTGTCCATAAAACCATGGAAGGAAAGTCTGGAATCCTATTCTGTTGCTGCATAAACCATTCCGCGAAAGCACGCCGGGGACCATGATCATTGGGACATAATTCCTGCACCTTTCGAAGCTTGAACGGATGTTGCAGGTTGTCATGTAAAATGTTCCATACAGTGGCATGACTAGTATTCAAAGGAGCTCCGACCGCGCGAGTACTTGTCGATGGATTTCAGGTTAAACTTTTCCAAAACTTCATCCTCTAATTCAGGGGAGCGTAACCATCCACGACGTCCACGCTGATATTATCATGAACGAATGCGCCTGTTTCTCTTAGACGACGATCTACTGCACCAAATGTTCGTTAATTGGGAAGAATTCTGTTGGGATAACGTTCAGCATACAAACGCCTTGCACCATCCATGGTACCAGCAGCACCGAGACACAGATGCATGTCTGCATAATCATTCCATGTAAAACGATTCATACTGTTTGTTTAACTTTACACATGTAAAAAGTACGTCAAGTGAACTTTTTAAAACAAATCTTTACCTACTGCTTTCCCAGAATGCGATTAGTTCATTTACATATGGACTGATCGTATTTTACAAAGGGGTTGGACACCATGGAATCTCCTTGACGAAGTTTGTCCTAAGACTTTTCAACAACAAGCACGTTGAAATTTCTTTGCAAACAATTACTTTAAAAGTTATTACAGTAGATTGCTTGTGTTAATTGTTAAAAATAAAATAATCTAGGCCTACCAACGCACACTGCGTCCCGGTGTCATTTGATTGTTCAATGCAGTATTGTAAGTAAACGGAGTTGCGGGGACCCCATGTTCATATGACAAAAAATACTTCTAAGGACCTCTTCTATCATCTCCCAAAAAATCTATACTCAATTCAAAAACACCCTGTATATATAGATTATACACTCACTCGGACAAAGTTAATCTTTCATATTAGTCAAAATACGCTGCTGGGACATAATCCAATCATATAAGCTAGCTCAAATATGGCGTTTATGGTTAGTGCATTTATCTTGATGACATATGATATTGTCTTGTCGGATTTGTAATTGCATTCCATTCCACAATAGGATGGAATTATAAGGAAAAAAACTTTCTGGCGCCTTCTGGAGATAATATCCGGTGGTTGAATAAGTAACCATTTCACTTTTCTGCATTAAAAATCATGTTTAACCACTGATGAATGAAATAGGTTGGATGAGTTTTCACTAAGATCCCTTTTGACATTTCTTTTAGCATCGATAAATTCATGACTGATTTAAAAATCACTAAGTCCACATCATTACTTATTTTAGTAATAGATTGTTTCCATGGTAAATTTAGGACCGTGCGTATAATATTATTGTAAGCCACCTGTAGTTTTTCTACGGAATACTTGTTAGATGTATGCTATATTAATATGCTATATGTTGTCTTTGGTATTACTTTAACTTTCAATATGAAAATTAATTCATTTTTAAAGTTAAAGTAGACCTAAGTTTTTTAACCAAAAATTTCAACTTGTTACAGTGGCTGATTTTAGTCTCAATTTGTAGGTTAAATTTTAGGTTATTATAAAAAATGATACCTAAAATCTTTTGAGTTGCAATACTTCGTGTTGTCCTCTATGAATGATCAGGGTGGAAGTTTTTTCCGTATTGATTTTCATTCATCTCTTAGTGAACCGTTCTTGAATACATTTCATATCATTGGCAATTTCCTGTTCAATCTGATGGATAATTTAATGACTATAACTTTTCGTTAGAATAATGTCATCAACGAAGGCTCTTAGTTTAAAATTAAGTGGCAAAAAGGATATAACTGATCGCGGATTCTTGAGGGATAACACGATCAGAAGTGGTCATGAACGAACAATTTATTAGAGACTCCACTTACGGAAAATGGAACGGCCTCCCAATGAAACCCAAACAATGGAACAGGCTGAAGCAGTGTATAAAAGGGATGCACTGGATCACAAGTTGCAGTCAGCAGCAGAAGTGGATTGAATATGGGTAAATCCAAGGATTTGACCGACTTTGAACGAGGCATGATCTTTGGAGTTCGACGGGCGCAGTTGAGCATTTCGAAAACCGCGAACCTCCTCGGGTTTTCCCGTGCAACAGTGTCAAGGGCATTCCGTGAATGGCAGTTATGCCAAAAAACAACCTCCAACAAACACAACTCCGGACGAAACAGGACCGTGGATGAAAGAGGCCAACGGCAACTGGCACGAATCATCCACAACAACAGGACGAGAACAGCCCAACAAATTGCAGCGCAATTCAATAAGAGAGCAACCCAACCTATTCCGGATCACACGGTGCGGCGCACCTTACACCGAGCTGGGTTTAGCAACAGGCGGCCAGTAAGGATACCGTCGCTGTCACCGCAAAATAGGAAAGCACGCCTGCTATGGCCACACAGGCATCGTCATTGGACACTGGATGAGTGGAAGAAGGTCGCCTGGTTCGACGAATCGCGGTTTCTACTTCATCATGCGGACGGCAGACCGCGCATCTGGCGCAGACAGCACGAGGCCATGGACCCATGATTATACGGGCGAGTGCAGGAGTGCTGGTCTGGGGTGTCTTCTTTTGCAACACACTGGGTCATCTGATATCCGTAGACACATCCCTGAATGCGACACACTACCTGAACAATGTAGCCGATCAGGTGCACCCGTTCATGATGACTGTGTTCCCTGGTGGTGAAGGACAGTTTCAGCAGAATAATGCTCCCTGTCACCGTGCTCGAATGGTCTTGGACTGGTTCGAGAACATGAAGCGGACTTCCATCTTCTTCAGTGGCCAGCTCAGTCGCCCGATCTCAAACCGATCAAGCATTTACGGGATGAACTGGAGAGAACCATCCGACGCCTTCCCACACAACCGTCCAACCTGCACCAATTACGGGACGCTGTGGTGTCAGCCTGGGCTGCTATTCCTCCGTAACGGTTTCAACACCTTGATGAATCCATGCCAGCACTTATTCAGGCAGTTCTCGCCGCTAAAGGAGGTGCAACACGCTATTAGCGGGGTTTCTCTAATAAATTGGTCGTTTCGTGTATAGTAGTTTTTTTTATCACAATTTTTTTTTTAGGATGCAATCATCTATATATATAAAAATGGTTGCTTGTATGTATGTATATTTGTCTCTTATACAAATCTACAGTTTTATTCTAATCTAGTCTGCACACATGTCCTTAAGAATAAGGAGAAGAGCACTGTCTACATGAGATTTTGAAAAAAAAATCTTTTATATAAAATTCATTTTCAGTTTGTTAACACATTTACTGGTGCGGCACTGCATAATTAACCAAATTAACCTCTTTTAGGGAGGGGGGTAACGAATTGTAGAGTGTGCTTTCCATGAAGCGCGATATCTCCACCATGACCTACCTAAAACCTTCCCACGCTCCATCGGAATTACCATGAAAAATTTCATCAAGATTGGTCTAGCCATTTTGAAATGCCTAGCGAACAGATGGGTCCATGTGTGTTTCTTATAGGTCCATTTTGAAAAATTCGAACCAGGAACCTCGACTGTCATGGTCGACGTCTCTATCAATTGGGCTATCACAGAAGCTTGAACAGCCATGTTGTCACTAAGTGTCTTAAAGACAACCAAGTTGTCAAGAAGGAAAGCCCAATGGGAGGTGGGCACCCGGTTCGCAGATTGTGAATTTCTCCTATCCAAACCATCAGAAAGTTTGATGAACACACAATAAGAAATAAAGAAATTAAACTGGAGCAAACACTAAACATCAGGTAAAGACTACTTGGTTGTCTTTAAGATACTTAGTGACAAGCATGGCTGTTCAGGTGTCTACGATAGCCCAATTCATGGTTTCTTAATTGAAGAGGTTATGACACTCGTAACTGTTCCAATGCTATCGGCGCGAACCAGAAGATGTACCGGCAGTAGATGGCGAACGAGCAGTCTATGCTCCATTTATTAAATTTTTATGAATCATTTATTAAGTACCGAAAGGTGCTTTATGCTATCAGTGTAGGGAAACGTGTCTGTCTGTCCGTCTGTCTGTCTGTAACTCACTCCTCTGAGGCTATGAAAGATTTTCAAAATCTGTTTTCGTCAGCCGATGAATATGGTTCATGGCACGAACCAGTTACAAATATTATCTAAATCGGTTCATTGGCATGTGCACAAATGCTACCTCTATTTTCCCGCCTAGCAATTTTCAATGGAAAGATATATTGAGTAATATATCAAACAAATCGTAATGACGAGATAGATGCGGTTATTCATTATTATTTTCGTCAGTCGATGAACATGGTACATGCCACGAATCAATCACAAATATTATCTAAATCTGTTCAATAGCACGTGCTCAAATGGTACCTTTACGACCCCACCTAGCAATTTTCAATGGAGAGATATATTAAGTAATATATCAAACAAATCGTAATGACGAGATAGAAGCGGATATGAATTACTATTTTCGCCAATTAATAAATATGGTTCCGGGAATGAACAATTTTGAAAATGGTTAAAATCGAAACAATGACACGTGCTCTAATAGTACCCTTATGACACCCTCAAAATTTTCAGTGCTAAAATATATCCTTATATCAAACGACTTGGAATGATGTGTCATGAATGAATATAACGTAAAATTAATGATATACGAAATTGGTTTCAAGGAGCCTGGTTTAGTTGAACCATTATGGTTCATTGGAACTTTCAATGCTAAAATATGGCATGTAAAATATCAAACGACTTGGAATGATGTGTCATGAATGAATATAACGTATAATTAATGATAGTCGAAATTGGTTTAAAGGAACTTGGTTTAGTGGAACCATTATGGTTCATTGGAACTTTCAATGCGAAAATATAGCATGTAATATATCAAACAACTTGGAATGATGTGTCATGACTGAATATAACGTAATATTAATGATAGTTGAAATTATTTCAAAGGTACGTGGTTTAATGGTATCATTATGGTCCATTAGAAACTTCCAATGTTAACATAAGGCGGTTTAAAAATATAGTTCCGCGAATAGTATAGTTTAACCTTTCTGTACTTGGTTATGTCATTCCTTAATGGTTTATTTAAAATAAAAAGCTTAAAATATATAACTGTGCCTTAAAATAAACATCGATATCTTATGCTTTATATGTTGAATTCTATTGTATATCTGATTATTTAAAGCATACTTAGATGTTTCGCCATCTGGTGGACAAAATAATAGCGGGATCGCGTTTAAACGGGGGTTATGAGTCATAACCTCTTCAAATAAGAAACCATGGCCCAATTAGTAGAGGTGTCGACCATGACAATCGAGGTTTCTGGTTCGAATCCAAGTCGCAGAATTTTTCCATCCATTTTTCTAATTAATATCATTTACCTGATGCTTGCAGTTTGCTCCAGTTTAATTTCTTTATTTCCTATCAGTTTATCAATTGTTGGAATTTTAGTGTACACAGTCACAAACGGTCAATTATATCCATCGCCATCCAAGAAGAGAATTTTGGAATTGTTGAATATTTAGATAAACAAATGAATTTTTAAAAGTCAGGTCACATAAATTTACAGCCATAGCCAGGGCTGAAAAAACGTCAGATCAAACTATTGTATCATTTTCATTCTATTTCCTCCCACTTTCGTAGCCATACACATTATTCCACACATTGTTTCTCCAGCACTATAGTAAACTCGCTCAGCTATACACAACATTCCAACACGAACCGGGGAGAACTGTTAGAGGGCCATCCATTAGGAACATTTAAAACATTTTTTTTTCGGTTTTTCTATATGAATTTTTACTGTGTTAATGTGTTAATTTTGACTGTATATTCCCATTCAGATATTGCAAACTTTCATCAAAAAAAGAGCCCGAGCAACGCCGGGTATATCAGCTAGTTATAAATAAATAAACGCATAGAGCAACTAGCTAAGTTTTTTTTTGAAAAATGTACAGCAGTTCTATGTTTCCGTTTGCGGCCGCTAGAGGACTACAGCTGCAAAATTGGTGGAGCAGTCGTGTCGGAAATGATGATTAAGAAAGCTACCATGGCCTCCATGGTCCCATGACTTGTTTGTATGGGGTTATTTGATGGACTTAGTATTTGTGCTGCTATTACCGGGTGATCTGCTGTTACCTGGCTCGTATCACCGATCTTTTGCTCAAATTGACAGAGACATGCTTCATTGATTATCTGTAGTGTCATTAAAGGGGCACATTACACTGGTCGGCATCAAAATCCTCCCTGTAAAAATAATGGTTTTATTCTGATAGCTTTCACAATACTAATTCCAAATATGGCATTAAATTGCTATATCATGTGCCAGTTTTTTCGGAGGCGGGGAAGGGGGAATGGTTGCTGTTAAAGTGAAAATAGTACATTTTTTTTAAAACATTAATTTTGAAAGCGTGGTATAACATGGAGAAAGGTTCCGCCAGGATATAGCTCAAATTGAAAAGCGATACAGCGGCAAAGTGAATCAAAATATGTTAGCGGATTACTGCTGGACACTTCTACAGGAGACACCAGAAGCGCAATGCAAGAGATAAAAGACAACAAAATGAAGTTTCATGAGATATTTGGTTTGGTTTGGTTTGATGATATTAACATCCTTTTCAACTGATATGGTCATCTCAGGATGGCGTTATAGGGGCCGCAAATTTTGCCTCGCAAGGGTTCTTTAACGTGCACGCCGGCAAATGACTACACGGGACCAACGGCTTTACTTCCCTTCCGAAAGAAGTGCGTGATCTCAGGATTTCCTCCTGAAAAATCCTCGTCGTCCTCGGCCAGGATCGAACCCGCGTACACGGGCATCAAAGGCGATCACGCAACCACTGAGCCACCGAGGCCGATCATGAGATACTTCATTGATTTGTTAATAAGATTGTGCAAAATAATACCTTTATTCATGTTTTCATTTTTATGTACAGGGTGTTGCAGATAACTACATTGCAGTATAACGGGAAGCCTACCCGCTCGATTGCAGGGGCCGGCTCGGTCGATTGGCAGAGTGGAGGGAGATGGTGGCCTGTAGCAGCCAGCAGTTTCCACAATCGGGGAGAGGGGGTGAACGTCAAAACTGTCATGTTTTTGATAAAATTACCCAATTTTTTATTTGATGTCGAGCCGCCCCCTGCAATCGAGTGGGTTGGCTTCCCGTTATACTGCGTTGTAGTTATCTGCAACACCCTGTAGAATTGTAAATGAATATACAGAGTGTACCGGAAAGTCATGTACAAACTTGGAGGAGAGATAGTATGGATGATTCTAAGCAAAAAAGTTCATATGAACGTGCGTCCTAATTTGAACGATAACTGAGATATGCACAGAAATAAAAATGGTGCCACCAAGATCAACAAGTTAATAACTCGGGTTCTATAAGATCTAGGATGATGAAATTTGGGGAATAATAGGGTACATAAAACTGCGTATACCGTTAAAATTTGATCGAATTCGATCGGGTTGTTTTGGAGTTACGCACTGAACATCGTAACACGTGCTGGTTAGTACTCGCATTTGAGTACGGGTTACGATATTGAATGCGTAAGTCGGAAACTAGTCGTTGGAATTCGATCAAATTTTAACGGTATACATAGTTTTATGCACCCTATTATTCTCCCAAATTTCATTATCCTATGTGTTAGAGAACCTGAGTTATTAACTTGTTGATCTTGGTGGCAGTATTTTCATTTCTGTTCATATCCCAGTTATCGTTCAAATTCGGACCCACGTTCGTATAAATATTTTTGCTTAGAATCATCCATACTATCTCACCTCCAAGTTTGTACATGACATTCCGGTACACACCGTATTAGTCTTTTAATTGATAAAATATTAGTCTTTTTATTAATATAAAACTGTCTCTTTCGTAAAAATGGTACGTGGTAGTGCAATTTGGATGTCATATTTAGATTTAGCAAAGTCAAAGCTATATATTCACATATTTTTTTTGCATGGAGGAGAACTCGTTTTTTTTTGTTTTTTTTTTTTTCTTCTACTAATCTTATCGAACACCTCTAACATGGCAAAAAAACTTGGCTAGTTGCTTTATGTCATTGTAAAGTTTCGTGATGATATATTAAATAATACATCTACAATAAAATCATGAAACCGGGACAATCATTTGTGTACACCCTGTATTTCAATTGTTCTTTAATCGTGATGATATAATTTAAGAGCGCTTTTTTGAGTTAAATAAAAATGTACTTGATTCAAGATATCACCCTAAGATAGATTTATTAAATCTTCTGTACAGCAATATACACTAATTAAAGCCTATAATAAATTGTATGAAAAGACATTATTTCACAGCTCTTACATCACAACAATGTAAGGATAAAGCTAACTTAAGATACTTCTTTTATAGAATTTTAAAAGACTCCAGAATAAATTAAACTTCATGTTCTCCGTTTTAAGTGGCTTTAATAAAATCATGAAATCAATATGAAAAATAAACAAAAAAGAAATAGCATAAGCATGGCAGTGTTTGGCATTTCACGTCAAGGCAGACTAGGGTCTCCGTTTCTCTTTCCTAAACAATTTTCCTATTAATTAAAGTTTCATGTAAAATAAATTTAAATAAAGGTAAAAATGCATGTCAGGACAATCTATTTATCAAAACAAAATCATCTGAAACATTAATATATTAGTTGCACTTTTTTTAAATAAAAGTATAGAAAACAGCCGCTTAGAACGGTGCGAGTTATACGGTATATGGCCCACTCGAATGCCACCTAACTTATTTCTTCCTCTAATAAGAAATAACGGGAACATAAACAAGGTAATCACAGAAATGCAATATTTGCAGTGTAGAGAGGAAAATTTAGAATTTTCTTTAGTAAATAATATTGCGCTGTCAGATAAATTCATTAGTTTTTTCTTCCAATGTTATTTTAATTATCGATAACATGAAAAAATGTTTTTCGTAGGATTACATGTTTTTTTTAATAGCTGTATTCTTCCTCTACAATTTTTGTTCATCGATTATGAAATTTGTCTTAACTACTTTTAGCCATATGACGATGGAGTGCTAGGTAAACAAAAATGAGTATTTTCGACACTTGCTTCTCTTCGCTTTCATTCAAGGTTCCAAGATTGCCAAATTTGTACTGTAATGAAAGAACCGCATAGAAATGGTTTTTACACTTCACCTCAGAGCTACATGCACCCAAGACAATGATCTGGGTTTATCGAGATTAGGAATGTGTATCATTATGATATGCTGGAAAATAAACGTGATCAATGCACAGCTTTACGTTCAGGAAATGCACCGTTCGTCCCCCCTCCCCTCCAATTTGACCAAAACCTCTATGCATATTCTCCTGATCCAGCGCCTTCAGAACAGTACCTGTTTCGGTTACTTTCCAACAGTCTTTGAGTCGTTTCCTTTATCAACGAAATGGAGCTGGAATCATGGCTTGATGAATCTTCGAATCAAGACCCGATGATTTCTGCCGTTAAGGAATTGGCAAGGTAGTGAAACGTTAGCAGGATATTGTGAGCAATGAATGAGAATACAACTCTAGAGTCATAAAGTTCGTCGACTCCCCGCATAGCGTTGTTGGCGAGAGTTAGTTGCGTGCGTACAGAGTAAACAGAACTAGGCCGGTCTCTGTTTTTTAGGACAGTCTAATGCGAGAAGCGAAATTCGACAATGTCGCAGTTTGAGCAACGGACAAACGTGAGGTTTTGCCAAATATCAGACTAATCAGCTAGTTGAAACCTTACAGATGCTTAAACAAGTGGACGGTGATGAAGCCATGGGCCGCAGTGCTATGTCCAATGGCACAAACGGTTTGTAGAAGGGAGAGATAGTTTGGAGAGTGATGTGGAAACTAGTCGGCCAATACAGTCCAAACTCATAGCAAGATCGCAAAATCAGTAAATGGCCTCGCAGCAGCTGTAAGCATTAGTCATGGTACAGTCACAAAATTCTGAATGATGACCTGAACTGTTTTTACCCAATTCGGTGTTCCATGCATCTTGACGCAAGGCCAAGTGACGATCGCATGAAGATTTCAGTCGGCTGATCGTCACAGCCACAAGAACAGGCATACGGGTTATTCCTGCCAGTATTTTTCAGGAAATTTTCAGCAGCTATACCAACATTGGTAGGCATACATAGTAGCCAACGGCGATTAATTTGAGGGAGGATCTTTATACAGGGTGTCTCAGAACGCTTTGCCCCAGCTTAATAAGGAAGTAGAAGGGAGCATATAAACACTTTTTGCTAATAAGCCCATGGTCGGAAATAACCCCGTGTCCAATAATGGTATATTGAAAAATCACCTTGCAGGCCACAAATGAAGAGACGTTGTATCTATTTAATTTTTTTCATCATGTAGCTTACAGAAGAGGTGATGAGAGCATGTGTTCAAAATAACGAGCGCCTGTCTCAATAGAGGCCTCACTTCGTTGTAACATCGAACCGTTCAAGCACTCGAAAATTCCAGGTATCTCCTAAACTTCTGCTGCCGCAGCTACCAAGCGCCCCACAAGATCGTCCACTGATTCCAAGGGGGTTTCATACACCATATTCTTCATATGGCCCCACAGGAAGAAGTCCATGCATGTGAGGTCAGGTGATGTGGTGGCCAGTTAATGGGACCTCCACGACCAAGTCATCTGTTTGGAAATCTAAGATTCAGATAACAACGAACCTCGAGGATAAATGTGGGCGTGCCCCATCATGTTGAAGCAACACATCCCGACAAACCACCAAAGGTATTCCGCCAAAAGCTCTGGTAAAACGTTCTCCAAAACATTCCATTATATTGGTGGGTGTGATAAGATCTTATTGCTTTCAATTTGGTTTTACTTTCAACGTGCCATTGATGCATCCTGAGTCATGGGTTTAGTGGTAAAAGATGGTAATATACATCCCCTCTACCTCTCTGTTAAGTTTGGGCAAAGAGTTCTGAGGTACCCTGTTTCTATAAGTGTGTGTGAATAAGTTATTAAGCTTGTTTGTTTAAGCCATATGGTGCGACTAAAACAGCAGTCCAGGAACTTAATAATTATAATAGTGTTATTGGCTGTTTTGATGAAAAATATAGATTAAAATAATTGAAAAGAAAAACGAAAGAACTTTCTGACAACCCAATACATCGTTATTGTAGAGATGTTCGCATTATGGGGCGGGCATTATCATGCAGTGGTGTTAAGATCTTTTTTAGAATTGTATTCTGGATTTTTGTATGGAACAAATTAAATCGACATTATTTCAGTATAAAATACTGACAATTGTTTGATTACCTATAACTTTAAAATCTTAATTTCAATTATAAAATTTGCATTTATGCATTTAAACGCTTTTATAAAAATTCAAGTTAACTTTGTTAGATAGCCAGTTGTGAATAAGTTTATTTTCAATAAAAGTTTAAGCTTATAAAAATGTAACTCAATAAATTACAAAAAAAAAATTCACACCGAGTGACAAGGCTGATGTAAGTGTAGTGGTTGACCTTTGACAGTCTTTATAGATTCATGCAAATTAATGCTTCTCTTCCACAGAGAGGAATAAAATCTTAATAATAAATAAGTAAAATAAATAAAACGACACCTTTTTTGCGAAAAGGATGCACATTTATTAATAGACAGTTTTTCTCGTTGGAGGTAAGAAATATCAAAAAAACCCTAAGAAATGACGATGGAAGTCGGTGATTGACTACTTCATTAGACAGGAGGGAGAAGGCTTCTTAACCATCACGGAGAATGGCCGAGGAAGGAAGGAAGGAAATACAGACGATGTCAACAGGCTGCTCGATTTTTCTCAACAAATTAACTTGCAGTTCTAACTAGAGCAGAATAGCTGTGAAATCTCTTGTATCAAATCTTGACAGTGTTAAATGTTTTAGTAATTGACACACACGGGAAAAGCTTGATTCACAAAAGACCAGTACTTTCATTGACATTGTTGCTGTTATCGGAAATTATTTTTAAATGTTTTGTGCTGTTATGACAAAGATCACAGATTGTACACAAATGACTTGAAGCTATAAATTGAAGAGAATTTAACGTCGAACAAACAATCAAATCCGATTCGATAGACTAGAGCAACAGGTAAAAATTCAGAAGCAGTGTGAAACATTTGGTCCTCCGACTTGAGTTGACGTGTTGATTGACTACAATAGTAATTCTTATTTTCTTGAAGAATGGTTTGATTTCCAGGTACAAATGAAATTTTTAATGTACTTTTTGATTTTTTTTTTTTGTTAATGGTTTCCCTTCTTTTGAGTAAAATTTGAATGCTGCTGAAAGCTTGTAATTTCAGTGAGGAAAGGGCTGATGTCGCTTTCAAATCGGCTGAGAAGAAATGGTTGTTCAGTGTTGTTAACCTGCACTGCTCAGGTCAACATCTTTGGAAAGGTTATCAGGATTTCCAAAGGAAGGCAGCTGTGGCACGCGCTCTGTCACAGTTTGCCCATTGCATAGAAGAAGAGTGAGAATGTTCGGTCGTCCTTGTAAACCCAACACTACGGCCTGCCCATCTGGAGACAGTTCACAGCACTTGACAAAAGCATCAGGTGTGAAGACTGTAATGCAAAATCCTAAGAAAGAGAAAAAATAAAATAATTCCGCAAATTTAGAAATAAAATTTAGCTATTATAATAATTCATTAATCTGTATAGCATCTTTAATGATAATATAATCCTCTAATCATTGGTACATCTAAGCTTGTTCTCGTTTTGCAAAATTTTAAATAATATTATGAAACAATATTTGTGAGATTGCAAGATAAACTTCCACATTTAAAAGTTGATTAACAGTCTATAATAATTATAATCAATAAACATGTGAAAAAAAGCAGAAGAAACTTCGGCCCATAAAACACAAACAATAGAATATTTAACATATAGTTGCCTTCGAAAGTATTGGCACCCTGACCAAATTGACAGAAATGTGAATATTTGTTTAAGAAAAGCCGTTTATTTTTAACTTATCAATAAATAATTAAAGCAGCTATAAAATATACAGCTCATGCTCAATTATTTTATTATGACTGTTATAAATAAAATAATTATATTTTCATTAACAGTCATAATTATTCATATCCTTCACGTAATTGACAATTAAAATTTGGTTGGACCATTTTTTTTTCTCTGATCGGAAGTAGAAGACCTGTTTTTAAAACTGAGTTTAAGAGTCGATTCTCATGTTCTCAGCTGTTCCAGTAGTTCGTCAGCTGATAGAAAAGCAGTAAGTGGCTGAACCTATTTGCATAGTCATTATTGTAGTCAGATCTTGCCGCTAAGGAAGAGATGATAGTAGGAGAGAGAGAGAGAGAGTCAGGGAGAAATAAATGTTGTGACACGCTATTGATAAGTTAATCTAATTTATGCTCTCGATCTGATCCCAGAATTTGTTATTTTCACTATACATGCAACAGTATCAAACAGTTTCATCTTTTCCACAGTATTCTATATTATAAAGCACAAGTTCTATAGAATTACGGATTATAGGATTGATTCCATTCTTTTTCAACCATGCCCTTATTGCTTTTACCGTATGTGGTCGGGCAAAAAAGATATATCCATCCCGTGTAACATTTTTCACTACTGATTATTCGTAAACATTTTTATTATAATTTTACTCGCTGTTGCCCGCGACTTCATCTGCGTGGATGTTTAAAATATCTAAACCGGAATAAGTTTAATGAAAGTTGAAAGCATAGAAATTATTATATGTATAGGTACTTCACTATAACCTTTGTATAATGGAATACAATACAAACATTCTTTATTGACACAAAGGAACACATACAAAGAACATAAAACAGAATAAAAGCGGTAACCCAACACGTTTATTATCACTTAAGGTATAGCTTAATTCGCCGTTTATTTAAAGGAATTCTTTATGAACAACGTCTTCCGTTTTTCCCCATAGAAGCTGCTATGAACAGATTATCTAGTGACCTGACAGCAGGCTACATGTAACTGCCCGTGGGAGAAGCAACTGGTTCTGCGAGCAAGGCCAACGGCCCGGAGTATTATTATTATTATTATTATTATTAATTATATAACACTCCTATAGGAGTAGTTGAGAAAAGGGATAAAAACCGTTCAGGCGACGCCGAACTACTCGAGCCACAAAGGCCATACGACTTCCAACAGAACGTCCCTAGGAGGGGCTTCCAGAACATAAAGTACAAAATTACCGGTTATTGTAATTCAAGATAGTGTAGTCTTAAGCGTCTCTTCACATGGACGCAGGTGGTTACGCAGGCTGGTATCTGCCCTAGCGACTTCTTAATGGTCATAGCAAAACAGACGCTAGCAAGGAATTGCACGCGTTTAAATTGAAAGTGAAAGTTATTTGGAAAATGGGGTATATGGGGTATGAAAATTATCTCACCAGCACCACAGCCCAAACTTATAGTTATTCCCCATCATCATTGGGAACAGAATCAAGGGCAACTTTGAAGCTGTTAACATACGCGTTCACACAATGGAGCATATTTTACAACCCACTTACTAATTCACCGTTCAATTTGCAAATATGTTGACGCATAACATTTACCTGGTCTTGGTAATCGCTACAAAAGCCAATTAAGTGATAAACTTGGCTCTGTATTTCGAATGTGGGCAAAAATGCATTTTCACTAATCTGATAGGCTCCGGTAGTTCTTGGATTCTTCCTAGTCGAACCTTCCCTGAAGAACAGCATATTCCCTTAAGTTCTCTCTTCCACTTGAAGGCACGATAATGTGTGTACATTTCGTCCATAGGGCCTTGTTGGGAATAATCGGAATATTTAATTACTGAATCGTAATCAAATCAGCTTTGTTTTTTCTAGCTACCTCATCTCCTCAGGTTCGTAAACCATCGACTCGTTAGAACAACCTGTAAATGGCATGAGGCACTTCCTGCAAACGTCTGCGTTTTTGTGTTAAAAGATTCACGACCACATCTCGTCTCTCATTGTATCGACGCCGGGCGGCACACAAACGAAGCTTATGCTGCTCTTTTGTCTCCAACAGAGGCGAATGTTTATGACTGAAACGCTCAACAGACAAATGCAATTCCCGTTCCTCATCAATGGCCAGAGATCTTAATATTTTATATCGCGTACAGTTAGAGAGAAAAGATATTTCACAATCTTCTTGAGTTTCCACATTTCAGGCTTCTGCGTGGCAAGACCGGTCGGCACTCAAACGATGTTCACTTTCTTCACTACTCTATTCAGATCGTAACACAGCATTTCAGTATCTACAGGGTGATCCAAAAGTCGCGCACATCCAAATTCGATTGTGTATAAATAATGTAATAGTTGAAATGTTACATCAGCTGCTTTAAAACTTTTATATTTTGAGCATCTCTTTTAAAATATATAGATGTATTGTGTAAATACATATTAAATAGTAGCAAATAGTTTTATTTAATCTGGTTTTTATTATTACTTCGATGTGCGCGACTTTCGGATCGACCTGTATTAGCATCCAAACGTGAGTCACGCGTGTCTCTAGAGAGCGAGCGCGAGCGGACTGTGCTCGGGAATAACTCAACCGAGCTTCACGGGTTCAGGACATCGCACTTCTAGAACGCTGCGACTCCAAACGCTGAACACGTTCCGGTTAGCTTTCTGCTGGACGTCGCAATCGTGCTCATTTAAGTGGTGCAGAAACAGAAGTAAGATTAGATCGTTTGCATGAAACCATTTTTTTGTAATTATAATTTTTCCCTTAAATTTTGTTTTCAATATTTAAAATAATAAACCTTAATAAATGTAAAAATGTCTAGGCCAAAGATGGTTAAAAAAACTCACGTGACCTGAAACCAACCAATCAACAACCGGTATTAGCTGCTAGTATTGGGGAAGGTAACTGTCGTACTTTAGTAATACACAGTTTTACTGAAGAATCGATTTTGCCCGCTCTATTGCATGAATTTGGCTACAGTCCAAACTTAACAACGTACTTTAACGATCGTACAATGTAACAAAACTGTCAGCTAATGCTACGTATTTGTTGCTGAACACGTAATACATTGTTACTTAGTTGTTTGTTTTGTGAATTAAAGTATATCTTGACGGCATGTCAGCTTTTATTCAACCACCAGCTTAAGAGAGTTTAGCCTAGAACTCGGCTTCTAGAAGGCGTATCACGATAAAACATAAACCAGTTTTTAACTTACATCTAAAACAATGCCACTATGAAAACTGCGTTAATTTTCATGTAGTAGTTTTGCGTGATGAGGTAACAAACAAACATACAGACAGACAGACAAAAATTCTAAAAATGGTTGTTTTGGCTTCTAGTAGTGTTAGTAAAAGCTATCGTATAAGATTTTCTTAAATTTGTTCTATGTACAGACACCAGATCGGCTACAGTTTTATAATATGTATAGATTATAGGCTTTCAGTTGTTATGATAGTTTACTTTTTTATTGTAACAATGTCCAACAATTGAAAATGCCATCACATCTCGGAAAAAGTAAGGCTGGGTGGACTATAGACTAAAAAACGATAATGAATCTATATAACAAAATAAAAAACCAAATTACCTTAACTGTGGATAAATAACATCAATGGTAACACAATGAGCCAAAACCGCTTTTCCACAACAAAATATTTATTACGCCTGGATACGTATTTCGGACGCTACGCGTCCATTATTCAACAAGACTCCGAGAGATCTCGATTCTGTTACGTTCTATCGCAATATCCTTGCATCCGGACCGAATTCATTCCACCTACACTATATGATCACAAATATCCGGACACATGCACGATTGCGCTATAGCCACGATTTCATGGAAATCAATAGGGCATTGCACATCCCTTTGCCCGAATCACAGTTTCAACCCTTCGGGGAAGACTTTCCACTAAATGTTGGTAGGTACTTTCCGGAATGTTCCTCCATTCCTCCCGAAGAGCGAGAATCAGTTCAGGTGCAGAAGTTGGCCGATGTGATCTGGCCCGCAAGCGTCTTTCCAATTCATCCCACAGACTCTCTATAGGATTGAGGTCGGGACTTTATGCCGGCCAACCCATTTCTTCGACCCCTGAGTCCGCAAACCACTGCTGTACACGCCTCGCTTTGTGGCACGGAGCATTGTCGTGTTGGTAGAGAAATGGCCCATTTCCGAAAAATTGCCACAACGTTGGAAGTGCACAGTTGTCCAAAACATTCAGATAACGGTCGGAGTTCACGATTCCTTGCACAGGAACGAGCTGGCCCAGTCCGTACCATGAAAATGAGCCCCACACCATGACTCCTCCTCCTCCGAACTTGACTGTGGGCTCTGTGCACTCAGGTAAGAAGCGTTCTCCAGGTATGCGCCAAACCCAAACTCGTCCATCGGATTGCCAGAGTGTGTAGCGAGATTCGTCTGTCCACATTACACGTTTCCATTGGTCCATTGTCCAGTTTCTGTGGGCTTTGCACCACTCCAGACGTCGCTTGGCGTTGACCCTGCTGATGTGGGGCTTGTGGGCAGCAGCACGGCCATGGAATCCCATCGTGTGCAGTTCCCGACGAATTGTCATGGTACTGGCATCATTTGCAGAGGCGTTTCGAAACTCTGTGGCAATTTTTTCCGCCGAGGACTTCCGGTTGCTGCGGGTGACACGACGAAGCACTCGACGGTCTCTGTCCGTTAGTTTCTTGGGTCTACCGGTTTGTTGTTGAACTGTTGTTGATCCCCGGGTCTTCCATTTCATAATGACATCGCCTACTGTTGACTTGGGTATCTGAAGAAGGCTGGAAATGTCACGCACGGACTTGCCGCATAGGTGACATCCAACGATGGTTCCACGTTGGAACTCACTGAGCTCTGCCGAACGACCCATTCTTGCCAATGTCCAAGCAGAGTTGTGTCTGAAGGTGTGGGAAGCTATTTAAATGATGTGCAAGTCATTATCATGTGACATTGGGCCAATCGATGATCTGTGAGGGGTGTCCGGATATTTTTGATCATATAGTGTATATACACGTAGATTATTGTATCGCCCACGTCTTCAACAGCACCTGCTCCCATTCCCCGATATCGACGCATCCGCAGGTTAAACAGAACTTTTGCAAAACCCGGTAATAGACATCCTTCTTTATGATGACGACCAAATTGTCCTTGTATCTATTATTTATCACTATGGAGAGTATTTCTCGAATATACAGTGCATTTTAAATGATATTAACAGTTTTTCCCTGCTTTGTTTCATTTAAGTTTGGATAGGGAATAAGAAGTCACAATGCTTTATGCAAACACCTCCTAGAAAGAAGGCCTGTGCACGGAAACGTCATACATTGTTACATCATCATTAAAATCAGTGTTAATCGTATTTCCACCAAAAATAAGCCCTAATTCTGACTTCTTATGATGATGTAACAGTGTATGACAATTCCGTGCAAAGGATTTCTTTTTAGGAGGTGTTGTTTATACCGACCATCAAAATCATTAGTTAATGTTAATGTTAATATTAAAAGTCACTTCGAATAATTAAGCAATATGTTAAATTTCTTCAGCATTCCTTTACTAACTGATATTTGCGGATTTAAGGCAATGATTGAAAATGAATTGCTGTATATTTGTGAGCCATGTAGTGACTGAATCACAAAATTCTATATTTTGATAAGAGTTTTGAGCTTGGCATTAACTACTGTGTTCTGTGTTAATATTTAACAACTTCACACATCCTTGTTATAAGAATTAATAAATTGCTTATTTTGTTTGAGTTTGAATGCCCAAATCACCAAATACCAAATTTTACTTTACCTTTACTGACTTTCCCCCATTAGAGTCTTTTCCCTGCTATTACCTTTCCTTACACCCCTATACCGTTAAGCGGTAGGTTGAGACGTCGTGTCTAATACGATTAAAATAAACAGCATCAAGGTAAGATACTTAACTAAATTAGCCGAAATTATGGCAACGACAGAACTTTTAATGAAAGAAAGGTAAATTCTCCATAATTATCCAGATTGTGACAAACAACTATTCAGATATTTGAGATAAATTTTTAAAGCAAAAGGATAATTTGTATTTATGAACTGAGTGACTTAAAGGAGTGAAACGTAACTGATCATTTTTCTAGCTTAAAATATTTCCGTTAAGATTTTTAAAAAAAATACGAAAGATTTTGTTCTTAGCAGATTTTGTTTAATGTTAACTTCTAAACAACAAAAGATCAAAACAAAAACACAATTTTTAATTTCAAAGACATTTGCCAAAATAATAAAGAAAAATGGAACATCACTAACATAATATATCAAATTCCATGCGCCAATGGTCAACACATTTACACGGGTCAAACAAAAAGACAATTAATAACACGAATAAAAGAACATGAAAGAGCACTTAGAAACAAGGATAAAAATAATCATTTAGTGAACCACTGCATTAGTCAAAATCATAATCCAGATTGGAACAAAGTCAAAATCATTAGTAAAGAAATAAATTACAAAAAAAGACTAATAAAAGAAACCATCAACATTATTTCGAATGAAAACAATTTAGCCAAAGCATCTATAGAAATTAATAATAAATGGAAATTACGACTAAAACTATAATATCACTTTCCACTCAACAATCCAATACCATTATCCTGTTCACAACAATCAAACTAATAATAATATCACACATTGTATTAGATTAATTGTTTTGTTTTATTATTATATATTCTATTAAAATGTTTTTAACTGAAATTTCATTCAAAAAGTTTATAAACTGCAGATGGGATAAAAATCCCGAAAACGTTTTTTAAAAATACATTTCAAGTTTGTCATCTACGTGTCTACGGATCATCGGACTTTCATTATAGACCTTCTTCACCTGTTACTGTGTTCCTTCCTGTGTTTCGTGTAACATTTCTCCACAGATCACCTTTTCATCTGTGTTTCATCTACATAAGCTCCACAAGACCTTTGTTTCAATTGTGATTCGTCCACTTCAACATTTGCATTTCTCCATTGGGTGACATTTATTCATTGTTTTTATTATTTATTTTTATTTATTTTTTTAAATAATATACGTTATCACAACTCCTACTCTTATATAATTCTAAAGACCATTAATGAAGTTTAATTAAAATTTCTTGTTTTGTGTAATCGAAATCAATTTGAATGATTTAAATGATTAAAAAACATGGGTTCGAGTTATCGAATAGAGTTTATAATGTTTATTTAATCTCATTTAACTCAGACGAAAAGTCTAACAAGTGATATAAATATAATTATTAATGTTTTTTGCAGAACCCACTTTATAAATGGAAACAATCCACTTCAAAGAATGAGTAAACGGTAAGAACAGAAGTACAAGCCCCCTTATCAGATTTTAAAGTTTTATTTTTTGATCTTCCAAAAGATGTTTATAGTAAGAGCCGGTCTAGATCAGAGGCGTTACACCCGATTTAATGTGAACGTAGTCTCGATTAAGCATTCGCCCAACATCGGTTGATAGTCAGCATTGACCGACCGTCTCTAAAACTGAAATGTACCACAGACTTAATGCAATCCCAGATCGACAAACCAGTTCCATGTTTTGGTGTAGGTTTTTGAGAGGCAGACTTTTCGAACAAAGTTTTTTGTGGAGATAAAATTGAAAGTAACTTTCATCAGTAAACACTATTTACTTTACTCCGGTCCTCATTTTTCGCATCAATACAGGCAGCTTGACACGATCACGACTGGTATAGCTTTCGGGGTCCACTTTAAGTAGCCTTTCTCAATCAGAGGTCGCCAAATTGTACTACGATGAACCTGAGTTCTTGCTTTTCGTGCTGTCAGCTCGCCAACTTGTACTACGATGAACCTGAGTTCTTGCTTTTCGTGCTGTCAGCTCGCCAACTTGTACTACGATGAACCTGAGTTCTTGCTTTTCGTGCTGTCAGCTCGCCAACTTTAGCGCGCAATTTACTGAAAACGTCTCATATCGTTGCTGTCAAACATTCGGGTGCGCTCACTTCCAGGCTTGCGTTGGATTTTTCTCCACGCCCAGAATTACTGGAAATACGTGCACAAGTTCTTAATGGGGTGTTCGTTTCTTATTGATCTTGCATCCTAGATTCGTATAAAACCCGTATTCGTTCTCGGTTTGCGGTTTTCCATCTCAGCTTAGGCGGTTTTGCATACGAGTTGCTCAAAGGTTATGTGGAAAAATTACCGCAGGATCTGCAAACTGAGAGATAGGGATCGTATTTACTAAATTTAACTATATCATCATCTCTTCCTGATTTATTCTCGTATATGAAGCGTTTATACTTATATAGTTATGTCAACTTTTTTTTTTTTGCAACGAGCTTTAGGAGGCTCGTATAATAGCCGTTCTGTTGGCAATATATCAAAGGGGTTGTCCATAAAAGTCGTCGGGCTAATTGTTACTTTCGAGCCCCTTCCCTCTCCTTGTCACTATCTTGTGATCCTCTTCTCTCTAATATTACGTACCTCCCTGCCAATTTACTTTATTTTAACTGTATTTATAAAATTCAACTAAAGCAACTTGATAGTATCGGTTTTTGCATATCAAATGTCGGATTACAGAGGTCATCTTTAATGGCCCTCTAGAAAGGACACCTTCACACTTGCTATTCGAAATAACCCCAACTGCATTCCAAACATTGTTGCCACGATTTGGCAGCTTCTCGCGCCCTCTCCGATAGAATCCATGGTCACGGGACGCAATAAACTCCCGGAATGCGTTTTCGACGTCTGCTTGGGTTAGGAATTTTTTTTCCGGAGAAAATTGTCCAGGCTCTCGAAAAGATGGTAGTCGGTAGGGGAGATGTCCGGAGAGTACGGGAGGGTGTGGAAGCACCTCGTAGCCCAGAGCCTGTAGCGCCTGCGCGGTCGTTCGTGCAACATGCGAAAAAGCGTTGTCATGCAGCAGAAGGACGCCTTTGCAATGCACAAGTGCAGGTTGTTGCTGGCACAGTTTTGTGTGCATACGATGTAGTTCACGACAGTAGGTCGCAGCGGTGATCGTCTCCCCTGCTGCAGGAAGCTGTAATGCACTACACATCGGATGTTCCACCAAACTGTAATCATAAGCTTCCTAGGGTGCAACAGGAGTTTAGGGAACTGTCGCGGGGGTTCATTAGCATCCAGCCACTGTATTGACCGTTTTCTACTGTCGTATAGGAGCCACTTCTCGTCGCAGGTAAAAATGCGATCAAGAATCCCCGCTTCTTCATGGCGCAAAAGCAATTCCGTACACACTTCCAACCGACGCTCTTTTTGGTTTTCTGTATGTTCATGTGGGACCCATTTGTCCTGCTTTTTCACCTTGCCTATGGTTCTAAGGTGTCTAGTGACGGTCGACACTGATACAGCATGATCCCCTGCAAGGTCCTGAACAGTTTTTGACGGATCCTCTTCCGCAGATCGCTTCAAATCAGCGTCATCCAACACATTGGGCGGTGTGCCGCGTGGCTCATTTGCCAGGTCCGTCACTCCCGCCCGGAATTTTCGGAACCAACGTTGGACGGTACGTTCGTTTATGGTGCCTACACCGAATACCTTATTGTTGTTTCGAGAGGCGTTGGATGCAGTGTGATTCAACCTGAACTCGTAATGCATTATTACACGTAATTCGTATGAAGTCATGACTATCTTCGCTTGGGTTCAAACGCTATTAAATATCATCTCTGGGAATGTACCACATTGTAATTGGTACTTGCTACTAAATGTGAAAAACCGTGTTGAAGCGCGGAACCCACCTCGAAATCCGACATTTGATATGTAGGACCGACTAATCAATTCAAAGATCATGTCCAGGCTAAAGGATCATTGTTTAAAAAATTACGATCTCTGGAACGTAAATCAAGAACCAAAACCATCTTAGAGAGAGAGTTCATTATGCTTGAGAAAAATGTGGACGTCACATTGAACATATCCTACGATTTACCATTTTCCTTATAGTTCTAGAATGGCCCTTTAATCTGCGTTCTTCTAAATCAGCTATGCAGTCCCATAGCAATTACTTTTTTCATACACCAGGATTTCAAGAATTCTATCTTTAAAATTTTTAGATTAGCTATTCATCAGATATTTCTTTTATCACATACCTTTTGCTATGTTCCACATGCGTATACTCCTGTCCCTGCCTGTGGAGTCAAATGTGACACATACATCACCACTCTCGTTGACTCGTATTAAGTCGACGGGCGCGCAGTGCCCTTTTAGAGAGAATCTAAAACAGAAACAATTGTTTTTAAAAAAAGTTTAATAAGTTAATTACGAGAAATGTTCAATAGAGCGCTAGTTAAGAATCCATAGAAATGATTTTCTCAATATAAATTGGTGTCAATTGAAAAATGAACACCCAGAAGGCGTGATGTCACACGTGTATACACTTTCGACGTACTGGCGTCATTCCTGAAGTATTGTATAGGGATAATAGTGTTATTCATTCACAGGATTTTGAACATCAAGTATCAGCTGCATGGCTTTATCCTTTCTGAGTGTTCATTTTTAATGTGCCACCAGTGTAATTTGGATCTAATGACTAAAGAGGACCAATGAGGATACAATTTGCATATTGTATTATACCATATATAGCGTCGAAAAGATCATTTTTTTCATAAAGAAAGAGCGATTGCTTAATAAATTTTTCGAATTCATTCGAATATTTCTTACCTGCATGCACCTGTGACCAGATCCCAGGTGAGGAGCGTTGTGTCTTCCAGTGCACTGATAACACAACCTCCTTCCGAGGAGATAGCAATGCTGCACGTGTTCACATCGGGCTTCCACTTCTTGAACAGGGTTCCGCTTTGTAAATCGTAAACGATGATGAAGTTGGGCGAAGGATCACCGACTTCCTTCAGAATATAAAAAAGGATCTCAATCAGAAAAGGTGATTTAAATTTTGGTTAATAAATCCTGGACTAATACCCAGTTAATCATTTCAAATACAAATAAATAGTTTTGAACTACGGTAAATTAGGAAATCACACTTCCAATCACAATGGCATTCATGGTAATTCTTTCACATGTTCTAACAAAAAGGAAAAGTTACCAATTATTACCTGTGGATATGATATCAGTAAAACACAAGAAATTAACCGCTTTTCCATAACACGGTTTAATTATCATGGATACGTATTTCGAGTGCTATGCACCCATTTTGAATCATGTTGAAAAATGGGTGCATAGCACTCGAAATACGTATCCATGGTGGAAAAGCGGTTGACTTCGTGTGTTTTACTTTCACATGTTGGGGCAAATAACCACGCAGTTGAGGAGCCCAAAAATTATAAAGCAAACTAACCAATTTGTCACATGTTCTTTCTTCAGACGTTAAATATCTCTTTATTTCACTGCACAGGAACTTCGAATGTCGGATACCTCTATTTACAGAACATTTTAAATTCGGATACCTCGATTTACAGAACAGTCTCAATATAGCAATGCATCGTTACTATTTTTTCTCTCATTTTATCCGGACATTACCTTTTCTGGACATCGGACGATGTACACATATCCAATACGCCATCGTAGTCTCTGTTAATCAGATAAAATGACAACAGCTAGCATGACACTGCACAAACCAAATATCTATAGTTTCTCGACGCATACATGCAAAATATACAGATTATGTCGATCCTAATATATCGAGTCTCTTGGCATAGGCATTTTCGTATTGCATCGAAAAACTATATAATGCATACGAGGGATCGATCATAAAGCCCTTAAAATCACATTGGAAATTCAGGTTCACCAGTGAAACGATAATGGTAGCGTGTCACCACATTTACGAAAAGACGCCACAGAACCAAATCCAAGATGACGCAGCCCATTGGGAACATTGAGTCGCGGGCTGTGATAAGTTTTCTGCACCTAAATGAAAACAACGCTACACGGTTGAAAAGCGTGTACGAGAGCGTGATCATGGGGGGGGGGGGCGTTTTTAAAGTGGCCAGTGCAGCTTTGAAGGCGCTTTGGGAGCCATAGAACATGCAGAAAGTGTAGGCTTGGTCTTGAAGAATGAAAAATCGCAATAGAACTGATCATGTAGAAGGTTCATGTCTACACTGAAGTGTCAAAAGTTATGGGATACCTATTCAATATCATGTAAGACCATTTCTTCCCGGCCAATGGAGTCTCGATAGCCGCCCATAATTGCGTGAGTGTTGGAGGTGCAGGTTCTTGTTCACGAATGCATCGTTCGATAATATCCCAAATATATTCGTTGGGATTCATGTCTGGCGATCTAGGAGGCCAAATTCATTCGTTGGAAGTGTTCAGAATGCTCCTCAAACAATCGTGAGTAATGTTGGCCTGATGGCATGGTGCATTTTCCTGGAATATCCCATTGTTATTAGGATGCATGAAGGCCATGAAGGGCTACAAATGGTCACCAAGCAGTTGCACATAAACAATGCCTTCCTGACAACTTGGTCCATGACTTCATGGGGTCTGCGTCACATTCCAACCCTACTATCAGCTGGTGCCAATTTGAATCGTGACTCATCGGACCGTGCTATGTGTTTCCAATCATCTAAAGTCCATGAGTATGTTAACGAGGCCTGGCGAGACGCAGCCTCTGATGGCTGGCAGTGAGTAAAAGCATTGTTGTTGGTATTTGCTGCCATATCCCATCAGTGCCAAACGTTTCTAGTGCGTCCATCATTGAATATGGCTCTCAAGTGATGTAGTGACGTGTCTCTGTTACGAAATACCATTCTGCTCAGATGTCGCTGGTCACGAACATTTAGCAGCCGTGATCGGCCACTGCTTTCACCATGATGGGAGATAATGTCTGAAATGAGGTACTCTCTTTACACCCTTGAAACTGTGTTGATTGTTGAATTCCCGCACCACTTCACAAGTGGCATGCACCTTGCGTCTAGCTCCAACTATCTTCCTCGTTCAAACTCTGATAATTCTCGTCGTGTAGCCATAATCACGTTACAAAATATTTGAGACGACTTGCTAATAGTCAAATTGACAGCACTAATACTGCTCTACTTATTTATACATCTTTTAAATGATGCAAGCGACAACTGAAAATTTGCATACGACGTTCCCATGACTTTTAGCACTTCAGTGTGTAATATCTTGCACGCAGAACTGTATGAGATGCAGAGTATATGCCACATTTCCTTCATTCCAGAAACAGCACCGCAGAGACATATCTGCCAGGCTTTTGGCGCGATGCCAGACCGATTCGGATCATGGTAACTTAGGACTTTAGACTGACCTCCGTAAATACTGGTACGTATTTTTAAAACATTTTAAATACTGGTACGTATAATTTAACGTATAAAAATCTCCATATTTTTGTCTGGGAGTGTATTTGTATAAGTATCGTTTACCCTTTATATTCATTAGTTTTTCAAAATGGCAACCCTAATATAAAAATGCATGGTCTATCGGAAAAAGCAGATTTCTTCTAAGTGCTGGCGTATTTTTGTGGCACTGATATCTATAGAAGCTTCAAAACGAAATGAGCTAAATAATAATAATTATTAACTGGAGATGCGTCTCCAAGCATAGGTAATGATTTTTCAATTGAAAAATGGAAGGAAAAATTCTGCGACCCGGATTCGAACCAGGAGCTTCGATTATCATGGCCGATGCATCTACCAATTGGGCTATCGCAGACACCACGGACAGCCAAGCTGTCTAAAGATGTCTTAAAGACAACCAAGTTGTCACGGTTGAAAGCCAAATGGGAGACGGGAACCTGGCCCGCAGATCGAGAATTTCTTCACTCCAAAACCATCAGAAAGTTGATGAACTCACAAGTAAATAATAATAATTATTAAGTGGAGATGCGTCTCCAAGCATAGGTAATGATTTTTCCTTCCATTTTTCAATTGAAATGACCTGTTTTTATCCGGCCAAGTTGTTAATTAAGGTTCTCTGAAATTACAAATACAGGTTAATGAATACACATGTTGGTCTAGTATTGCTAATTTGGAGGCAAAGTTAGGTTTTGGACAAAGCAATACGAAATAAATCAGAGTTGCTGACGTATTTCGAAATTTACTTTTATCTTCATGAGCAGTTTCCACATATGAAGGAAATTCCAAAATTTTTTGAAAATATTAAACAATAGGATGCTACCAGGTAAAAGTGATGATCAACGTTTACAATTGAAATGATGTTATATAAAGGGTGTCTCGCCTAAAGTGAACCAATAGCGAACTTCTAAAATGCATGTAATTTCAACGTAATGAGCAAAAAAATTATCCGTCCACCGGCTTACGTAAACATGAAAAACGTGAAAATAAAGCCAAATGGTTTTCAATGGAAATTTTACCATAATCTACACTAATAAAACTATGTGAAACACATTGGGTACATTATACTAAATGGGGAAAATTGAAAATACAGTAGGTGATAGTACACCTTGTAATAGCAGAACTTAAACATTAACCATCCATGTACAGGATACGTAAGGTATTTGAGGACACACCTTCGTTTGGCTACTGCTGCACTATTGTAAATTGTATGTCCTTTCCGTTTCCGGAAAGCAAAATGGCGGACCATCAAGTAACTCAAATCATGAAGAGACATACAGTAATCGTGGCAATAAAGCCAGATCACAGCGATTTAGAGATATCACGATTTCTAAAGGTCGAAAGATCATTCGTCCACAAAGTGCGGAAGGAGTTGGAGAACGAAGATGGCAATGTAGCAAAGCGTAAAAAGCATGCCTCACGCTCTGACATCATCAGAACACCGGAATTTATTCAGCAAGTGCAGCAGGCCATCGATGACAATCCCAGAACATCCTTGAGGTCACTTGCCAAAGATCTCCATGTGTCGGAAGGAACAATCGGAAATGTTGTTCATGAAAACATCAGATATCACTCGTATGTTATGTGAAGAGGTCAGTTTATGTCAGACAAAACACGGGAAAATCGCCTACTCAAATCGAAAAGGTTCTTAAACAAGCTGAAAAATCCGTGTGAAGCTGATTTTCTGTGGATTTTCTCTGATGAAAAAAAAACTGTGACCAGGATCAGAAGGTGAACAGAAAAAATGACAGATGATTATATGCAGACCCTTCGGAAGTGCCACGAGTCATGCACATGGAATTTCCTGCAATTGTCATGGTTTTAGGGGTTGTCAGCAGTGAAGGACATGTGATGCCTCCACACTTCTTTCTCCAAGGCCTTAAAGTTAACTCTGCGGTCTACGTTGAGACCTTTGAAACAACTGTTAAGCCTTGGATAGACACGATACGCAACGGAAGGCCTTACGTGTTTCAGCAAGACTCTGCCCCAGCACACAAGTCTCGCATGACACAGGAATGGATGGCCGACAACTTCCATGATCACGTAACCCCTAACCTTCGGCCTCCTAACTCCCCTGACCTGAATACGTTGGACTACTACGTATGGAGCGTTGTGGAGAGAGAGGTCAATGAACACCCCCATAACACCAAAGATAAATTGAAAGCTGCCATTGTTCGAGTAATGACCAATATGAACCATGACCATTTGATTCGCGCATGTCGACGGTTTCGATCTCGCATTGAAGCAGTTAAGAAGCTGAAGGCGGATTCATTGAATAGCCATATAACAAGAAGGTTTCTTGTTTATGCTCATGATATGTTTCGAAAATAAAGTTATTATCTCGACTTATATCTCTGTTTTCTTTCTTGACGTGAATCTGTCCTCAAATACCTTACACACCCTGTATATACTCTATGCCAAAAAATATAATCTATTATGAAAAAAAATTAACCAATCACATTCACAGCAGATTACTTATAAATATGGATAATGAACGAAGTGAAACGTTGCAAAAAATAAGGAAATAAAGGAACATTCACAGGATTTGATGGCTAGAATCATAGCTGGACTAAAGGATTGGAAACGTCAACGTATAATTGCCAAAGAACTACAAATTCCACGCTCATTAGTCCAATGTATTATAAAACAGGAGAAATCAGAAATATAATTGGAATAGGCAGAAAGAGAAAAACATCAGAACGGGAAGATAGAGAAATTATAAAACACATTAAAAAGTATAGGGAAAAAATCAGCTGTAGAATTGTGTGCAGAAGTGATAAATGATCTAAGCATATCAGTTTCTCTACAAACCATTCGAAACAGGTTTTATGAAGCCGTGCTTAAATGATGGACACCACAGATGAAGTCGTACATCAGCAAGAAAATCCGAAGGAGACGGTTGAATTGGGCAAACATTTTTGTAACAAAATTGTAGAATCAGATGAAAGCAAACTTAACTTATTTAGCTCAGACGGCTGTAACAAAATTTGGAGAACACCTCGTGAAGCTTATAGACTGGAATGTTTGAAGGTGTGTGGAGCTGCGTGGGCCCGATGATACGGAAAACGTGGGCTCGAGGACACGGAGCACGCGGCCTCAATCCACTCCTATGCAGCTGCGGTCGCACGGTTGATTTTGGACTCGGTGAGTTTCAAAACGGACTCGACGAGTTTCAAAATTTTTCCTTGACTTCAAAGTAGAATTATTCAATTATCCGCCATACAGTCCAGACTTTGTACATGTTTATATTCATTCCAAACAAAGATACGACTTGATAAATGGACTGCCTGCTTTGACGATGGGTTTTAGAGAATGGGACAATGTATTCAATGCCAAGGTGAATACTTCGAAAAACATTAAAAAACCTTTGCTGTTACCATTGTATCTTGGTTTCGGGGGTGAAATGATGGACCCATGCTTCATCGCCTGTGATGATTCGATCCAAAAAATCCTGACCCTCTTCCTGATATCGGGTGAGATGCAGCAAACAAGCATCGAAACGAGCACCTTGATGTTCGGCCGTCAACTGTCGTGGCACCCATCTGTATGACACTTTGCGAAAGCCGAGGTGCTCGTGAACATTGTCGTACGCCGTCCCATATGAAATGTCCAACGTTGCAGCAATTTCTCTCACGGTAATCCGCCGGTTCTCCCGCACCTACGCTTCCACAGCGGCAATGTTGCTGTCAGTCATGGAT
This sequence comes from Rhysida immarginata, assembly GCA_023313115.1. Taxonomy (NCBI): domain Eukaryota; kingdom Metazoa; phylum Arthropoda; class Chilopoda; order Scolopendromorpha; family Scolopendridae; genus Rhysida; species Rhysida immarginata. The sequence goes on from JAHWFO010105917.1 coordinate 1,248,509, forward strand.
TCCCGCCGCCGGCCAGAGCGATGTTCATCCAGCAGGTCCTCTCGTCCTTCTTTAAAAGCCTTGCACCAACGTTGTTCTGTTCGGAGCTGCACGATATCACCTCCGTACCTCGACACAATTTCTATATGGATATCGACTGGTTTCATTCCTTTTGCACAAAGAAAACGCATAATACTTCGCCGCTCAAAAGCACTGGATGATGAAATGAGAGCCACCATCTTGTTTGGACTGTCACGTCGCTGGTACTTGGCGGAAGCACATGACACTAACAGGAAACTGTAACAATGAACCAAGCTAACCTTTATATATCGCAATTTTCTCATATCTGCCGTTATTTTCGAGAAAAAAATACGCGATATTAATTTTTGATCACCCCTCGTAATAACTATCATTATATCTTATACAATACCTCAAGTTTAATGTGATGGTTGTGTTTGTGTTTGGTACACTAGCTGCAAGATTCGTGGTTGAGTCTGAGATTAGTAATGCCAACATCATATGTAGATATAGCAAATCAGAAAGACACACGGCAGTAGACGACTACTGCCGCTTTTTAAATTTCGAAAGTGAATGTAATACAGTTAACTCTCACATTACAGCGAAAAGTTGTTATCCAACCTGGTGAAAATTAAACGTTGTTTACTATTGGCTATTGGTAAACATCACTGCGCACATACTGGCTTTAGCAAAATAAAATGTTAAAAAATCTTTCAGACGAAATTATCTATAAAAAATAAAATGGACAAGTGCAAGTCGAACTCTCATGGAGAGGGTTCCATAACAAGAAAATGTTCGTGTATACCATGTTTATTTTTTAAGATCTGACCCAAATTCGTTTGTGGTAACTAAAAACAGTATGTACGGTACCGGATTGTAGAGGGAAATTGCTCAGTCTATTTCTATTGCTGAATTCTGTCTTGTCATATATTTTTCAATTCGTGGACTAAGACCAAGTGATAGAAGGTATTCTGATATATCATTTTTAGCACATTTTCTATATATAGAAATGTGCTTATGTGATCGGTTTGTCCAGCTGTCCGTCCGTCCGTCTGTAGACAATCCCACAATTCATTGCGTTGCAATAGAAAGAGTGCATGTATTGAATTGCTGGAAAACACGAATTATCCTCGCATTCGGAAAAACGCGTGTTGAGAACATGCATGAGTTTGGCTCTGCGCGTGCTCTAAACGTTAATGAGATAGTGCGCGTGCAGGATGCACGTGTTTGACGATTATTGAAAGGGCAGTTCGGTCTCTAAATCAAGAGAATTTTTCATTCCTAGGGAGCTTAGTATTTATTACGATAACTTGAAAACGGATTAACTTTTTCAAAGTCTGTTTTCACCAATCCATTAATGCGGGACAGACCACGAACAAGTACGTACGTGAAATAGCCGGAATAAGTACGTACTTGAGATGGCACGTGCTTTAATGGTACCATTAATACACCCCCCTTAAAAACTTCCTATAACCAGATATGGCATGTAATATATCAAACAAATCGTCCCAACATATCATGAACGAATACATAAGAGTAACTAGTGATAGCAGGTATTGGTCTAATGGCACGTGTACGTGCAAGGATGTCTCATGAATGAATATAACTGCGTAAATAATGTTGGTGTAAAATGGAACTGTTTAGTAGTACGTGTTTTAATGGTACCAAATGGAACTTTCAATGCTAAGATATGGCATGTAATATATCAAACAACTCTTAACAACGTGCCATGAGTGAATATAACAAATAAATAATGATAATGGTTGTTGGCTTAGTAGCACGTGCCCTAATGGTGCCATGTGGTACCATATGGTACCATTGGAACTTTCAATGCTAAGATATGGCATGTAATATATCAAACATTTCGTAACAACGTGACATGAGTGAATATAACGAGTAAATAATGATAATGGTCATTGGTTTAGTTGTACGTGCCCTAATTGTGCCATGTGGTACCATATGGTACCATTGGAACTTTCAATGCTAAGA
>JAHWFO010105917.1:1250504-1289458 GCA_023313115.1 Rhysida immarginata
CAAACAACTCGTAACAACGTGCCATGAGTGAATATAACGAGTAAATAGTGATTATGGTTATTGTCTAGTAGCATGTGCCTTTATTGTGTCATCTGATACCATATGGTATCATTGGAACTTTCAATGCTAAGATATGACATGTAATATATCAAATAACTCGTATCACCGTGCTATGAGTGAATATAACGAGAAAATAATGATAGTGGGAATTGGCTTTGTTGCATGTGCCCTAATGGTACAATATAGTATTGTTAGAACTTTCAATGCTAAGACATGGCGTGTAATATATCAACCAATTCATTACGAGTTTTTAGATCTATTGTTATCCATAGCTTATTTGAATCAAGAGCATAGTGCTCTTAGGCTTAATGGTATCCAAAACTCATTACTAATTAATTTAATAGTAGTTAATCGCTTGCTTCAATAGCAGACGATAACGTAGAAACACTTTAGTAATTTAATATGAAAAAATAATAGATGCTTACACACAACGCTTCAGCCATTGAGGCTCACTTGCGTTTAACATTATGTGGGAATTCTTACAAATTAAAGAACTTTTAGTTGTTTAAATGTATGAGGAATAACTCCCCCTCCATTTATCTTTCAGTTCTTCAAGTTTATTCGTTTAAATTCTCTCTATACATTAGCTTACTTAAATAGTAACTTACATTTTAGTTTTCATATTTATTTATTTTCTCTTAAGTGTTTTAAAATGTTGATTAATTCAGTATATTCATGTAAGATGCTATAACATGAAAATGTGCTCCCTTTATCCGCTTTGGCGGTAAAATCATTCTTGTTTGATTTGTCCTTAAAATTAATATGGAAGTCTCCTGCTATAATACTCTTTTCGTTTGCACTGATAGCATTCTTAATGCATTCGACGGCAATTTTCGGAAGGCATTTTGTTGATTTATAATCATGTTAAGAATTGAACACCAAATGCACTGAATTGGAGGCCTTCTCAATGCTCACCCCCTGGACTATCTATAAATAAAACCTTAAGAAAATTAGAATTCGGGTCAACAGGCAGAGCTCTCTGGCCTAATTCAGCTATTATCATCTCATAAACACTTCGGTTTTCATACCCATGAACTACTCTAAGTAATGAATTAAACTCTTCCACATCTTCCTCAACATACCTACCACTATCCAATAGATAATTATACAATAACTGAACACAAGACATAAACCTTACTACGATAGAAAAGACGCAATTGATGCCTATATTTCGCGCGGGGAAAGAAAAACTTTATATGGATTTCCTTTTCCTGCAGTGCTACTATTGCCATCTAGTGGCGTTTTTGTTTTTACAGAAAAATATTACGATTTTAACTTTATATATAAAAAAATAGTATTAAAAGCCCGTCGTATGACGTATGCCACAGTAGGCGAATCTGAAAATTCGATTTTAATAAGAAATATCGTCTGTGACAGGATCGGTAATTGACCCGACGGCCAATAATAAAAAAATTGCTGTCAATATGAAAGCGATACTGGCAAAATAGCTGAAGAATATGTTCTTACTTACTTTTCAAAACTGCTTATCGTTTAGGTTCGCGGGGACAGGAGCCCAAGCGCTCGTGATCTTCCGCTATTAGGCGTGTGTCCCCAAGCGACACGAACTCAGATTTTCCATGTTGTCTAGCCACCTGGTTTTAGGCCGGCCCCCTTGGTATCTTACATAACTACCGGCATGGAAAAAAACAACTGCCTACTATCACTTGTTTGTAGCATCATGTGGCCATACTAAAGCAACAGATAACTCTCAGTGCGTTGAAGTCGCGGCTCAACGCCTAAACATATATTGTACTGCTGTGCAGTCTATTTAGTAAGGTAACACTTACCACGCCTCTCAGGATTCTTATTTCTGCCGCTAGAAAACGCGACCGCACTCTTTCAATCACTATCCGAGATTCATGACCTGCCGCTAGTACACGCGATCGCACTCTTTCATCTTATTAACTGATATAAGAATGGAGAGAAAGATAGATTTGAAAACGGAGAGTTTGGCTTTCTTCTCTAGATCGTGTTGTTATTACAGATCACCACAATTCGCATCTGACAAAGCTTGCTTACTAATCCGAGCATCCGATAAATAATGTTAACTATCTTACTTCCTTATGATCTTAATCGAAAGCCCGTCGTATGACAGTTGCCACAACAGTACAAACTGTAAATTCAATTTTATTTTTTGAAAAATTGTCTCTGACCGACCTGCCAAAAGTAAAAAAAGTCGCTGTTACTATGAAAGCGAGACTTTCACAATGTTACAAATTCATAACTGTCAATTTTACAGTGATTAACTTAACACAGAAGAATATCTACCACTGTTAAATGTAAACTTAACAAAATCTTCAGTGAAACTGGCATGTAGAGCTCGTTTTATTCTGCTTTTTTGGCGCTTTTCTCTCTTTTATTGCTAAAATTTTCTCGGCAGACCGTTTTGGCGATATATTGCACGATTAACATATATATTAAAACAAAAATTTAATTATATACATTAATACATAAGAGAGAAGGAGTGATGTTTTATATACATTAATGCCGAACAATATTATTCATTTCATTATATTTTTGTCCTTAGATCAAACTGATTAACCGTCATTTTGACCCTGTTCCGAAGAGATAGGACACATATGCCTGTTAAAACTTTTTCTTATTTTTGATATTCTATCAGAATGTGAAGGCAAAATAAAAAAAAAAATGGAAAAAAGTGACAACGGAACGACAGATTCTGCGAATACACTAACGATTTTTTTTAATTAATTAGCATTGTTCTGGCTATGCAGTGCCATTCATTCTCAACTGGTTTTTATTAAAATTTAAATGAAAATTAAATTTAATATAATAATTTAAAATAGCTAAAATTACTTATTTAAAATTTTATTTGATTTTTCTACTGCATTTAGTCTAGCGCGAATTCTTTTTAATGATAATAGATATAGTAAATAAGTAAAGAGAAAAATGAAGCATTTTTTACCACCCTTATTCTTAAAATGAAAGTTTAAGTTTTATCACTTAGAAGAAACAGTCTTATTGGCAAATCAAATTCAGACGTCACAAACTGCTCCTCGCAAACAAAATTCCATAGACATGCAGGAAAAATTAATCTATTTAAATTTTTTTTTTTTTGGGGGGGGGGGGGGCAAAAACCGAAATTGGAAAGAAAAAGCTGCTAAAATGTGTTGTCATCCGGAGCAAACCTGTATGTAAAATTTAAGAGCGAATAGAAAAGAGGAAGTGCTTCAAAATTCAACTCAAAGGTTCCGTACCATCTCACAAGATCCAAGAGTGACTTAATATAAGGGTAATAATAATAATAATAATAATAATAATAATAATAATAATAATAATAAAAACGTGGCCAACATCGGCTGCGAGTAAAAAACTATGACATCAGTATTTATTCGGAATTTAACAATAAAGGTTGGATTGTTGCTCGGCACTATGGAAACGGGCATAGAGGAGGAGTTAGCATTTTATAATATGATTATTGAAAAACAACTCATTTATTTTATACGTATTTGTCTTTTATTCCTAAAGTATTTACATTCATTAGTATTTATATTTTTTAGTTTCTAATTTTTATTTTGAACAAAATTTCAGTATCAGTTTCAGTTTCAGGAATAGCTGAAGATACTGACCGATAGCACAATAGTGAGAGATTTACCATATTATTTTAAGACCATAGATTTCTTATAGGTTTTCCTGTAATCTATAAGTAAAGAACTATTTTCTGTATTTTTTTCGAAATTTTAGCTCAGTCGTTTCGGAGATAAGGGTGGGGGAATGGTCAATTTTCATCTTTTTTCTTAAATAACTTTAAAACTATTTATTTTAAAATTAAAAAAATATATATTTGCGACCCTCACACGTTACAGTTTGCAAAACTGTTTTTATAATTTTCTAATTTGCCCCCCAAAAATGATCGCCCTATTCAAAATTCATTTATTCACGTTACACGTCCATGTTTGGGTCACAGAAATTCATATGTTTACCAAATTTCAACTTAATCAGTCCAGTAGAATCGGAGTAAATTGGCTGTGACAGACGGACAGACAGACAGACACACGAGTGATCCTATAAGGATTCCGATTTTCATTCGGACGTACGGAACTCTAGTGACCATCCGAAAATCTTTCGCGACCTTCTCGGGATCCCCAGGTTGGGACCAGGTTTGGGACTGCACGTTTTCTTTTTAAAATGATAATGTTTTAAGGCTGAACATTATTCTACAAAAAACGTGATGAAAAAAACGATACCAAAAAACGTTACAGAAACTCATAGCGGTTAAGTTTGGTTTTGTTATGCTCCTCTTCAGAATGCTTTCAATATTGGCGCCGGCTTGAAGCACACGCCGGAACTGAAAAGTCGCCTGACCATTGTTGTCGTAGCAACAATTTTTATTTAAATCTTTACTACAGAGATATTATGAAATATTTTGAAAGCATGGTAACTACAGAAATCGCTGTCTTACCTAGTCAATTCGTGTAATGGCCTTACGTTTTGTTTTCAGTGTTTTGAATGAAGACTAGTGTATTGGAATAAACTCTTTTTCCATTACAATAATATATTACTCATAATTTAATTTATAACTTAGATCGTTTTGATGCTTTTTGAAGTCTTCATCTTATTTCTAATTTATGCCCTTGTTGAATATCTATGTGCTTTGAAGTGCTTAATTTATTTCTACAGATGCCCTCCTTCCTCTCTATAGTTAAGAAAAATGTTCCAACCCAAAAAAGGGTTACGGATGATGGAATATTCATTATGGCTGATGCAATAAATTTAATTTTTCGTTACTCGTTTTGTGATTTTAGATATTTCGAAAAGCTTCCACGTGCCTTGTTTGTGGTTCCGCATTCGCTTGTGAGCACAGACACGAGTAAGGAGACGCACCTTAAACAGAGACGCTATCGCCTCTTAATTTTGAGAGACTCGATACCCCTGCTTAAATTCTTAGTTCTGTTATTCTAAGCCCTTATTCAGTATTACCGATGTACATGATACTATAAATTCGCCCATTGCAAAATAAATAAAAGTTTTGTGTACGGTATAAAAAATTTATTTGTTTGTTGCATCAAAACATTATCATAATTCAATGCTTCGAACTGCAGGTTCAAAACTAAGTCACCTTTTGTTTTTAGGTTTCTCTGGATTGTCAAAAAATGAAACAGGGAAGAGGGAACAAGTAAAACAGTTCTTGATGTAATCTTATGATCGGAACGAAACGAATACCGGTTTTCGGTTATGGATCGGAGTCAAGAAAAATTTTATTTTGGTTAGAATTTGAGATTTGGTTCAGGAAAAAAATAATTTTTCTCGGTTTTTATTTCCCGTTTAATATCCTGCTAGAAATTAAGAGAGCGTGCAAGGGAGTTTAATATACGGACTTTTCTCATAAGAAATAATACCATTTGGTAAAAGATGATCAGAAATTCCGTTTACACTCAAGATTGTGAATAACTGAGAATGTACCATTCAACGTTAGTGAAAGTTTGTGTAATGTTCTGTCTTATGCTTGATAGATGGTTAACTGGTATTCAAACTGGCATCCTTCCATATCTTTGTACACATGCTTTTTAAACAGAGATATCTTTTACAGGGTTTAAAACTCTGTCGGATAATCATTATCCATTGTATAGTGCGCTATTCGTTATTGAAAATACGAAAAAGCTTTAGTGAACGTAAAATTACTGCTTAAGGTGAAATATTTTTCATTAGTGTGTAGTTTTCCTTAAAATGCTTTAAAACAGTCAATTTGAGGATATTCTTAAATGGACTGACCAAATTTAAATTTACCTTGAGAAGTTATTGAAATGACGATGAAAACTTTTAGAAATTCACATTCTATCTAAGATAGTGTTCAAAAAACTCAATGGGAATAAGTAACTACCTACCTTACAAACGCTCACAACATAGTGTCCATCGTTTGTAATAGCTGACAGGCTTGTGATGAATTCGTGATGAGGGATGCGAAGATCATAGATTAGTTTTCTACTGAATAAATCCCAGACAAGCAAGGGAAAGGGTTTTTGAGTTTCATCACCACACACACACATTTTACCATTTCTACTCACTAAAAGAGAATTTAAAAACCTGTCTTCACCAACTTTGAAGTTCGCCACGCAATCTCCAGTTTGTAAGTTGGTCATATGTACATACATGCGATTGCGAGACAGGTGAACAATATGATCTGCATCGTGCAAACCATAGAAAGGCATTTTTTGGTTCATGACACCTTTTAATTTAACTTCAAAGCTTGCTTCGTCCATGTTGTAGAGTTTTATTTCGCGATTGCACAGCACCAAACCCCGGTGTTCGTCGACCATTTTGATGTCGCGCGGCTGAGTCAAACCCCGCAACGTCCGAACAGGCGTCTGTTCATAGACACTCCACACCATGAGTTCTCCTTTGTCAGCACCTAAGGAGGACAGATAAGCCGATGAGTTCATTAGAAAATGCAAAGAATCAAAGTATATTTCCTCGTTTTGGGGTGGTTCTGCTATTCCGGGAGAATGTAGACATGGCTCGAGAGGAAATAAACTGGGAGCTGGGGCCTTAGAGGCTCTCTCGTATAAGGCTGACATTAGAGGATACTTATCTGCATCGGGTGGCGATAAACGTCCGACTATTTGACTGTAAATCTGCATACCATCATAGGCTAGAGCATAGGAAGAGAGTTCTATGACCTCTTGGAAAAGATGTAAATCTGGGGAAGGTTCCATAAGGGTGAGATCTTCTAACAATTGGTAGACGTCAGTGCCACAAACTTTAGCCCAAAGCCACTCATCGTTCCAGGGCATGACCTCATCCATGGATTTCCCGGAGCGGTAAAGGTGCAACGGTAGTTCATTCAACTTTCGGCTATTGTAGAAAGTGTTGTATTTAAGAGGCTGGCCCAGAACGAGGCAGTCCACTTCCCTTCCAAGACTGTGCTCCGTATGTATCGATTCAGCCCACCGACTATGGTAGTAATCAACAAGACATGATGAAAGACTTGGCAATTCATCTCCTGATGTATAACGTTGTTCCGCTGCTGCCCGCACTGAAGAATCCCACCAGTGCGTCACACTCAGTCGACTGACAAGTGACGATCGGATGAAATACTCGATTTGCCTTCGGATGCGAATCCAAATTACTGGTGGCACCCGGTGGAACGTACCGCACAAAGATACATCGCCGTCGAGACAGACATCATCACACGACAGTAGGTCTGCTATTTCCGAATCTAGTAGACCATGCTTGGCGACCGTAATGTAACCCAGAACACGGCGAACGTTCTTTGATCCGAAACTCTGCTCCAGATCGTCGAACATGGCGATGATCTGCGACTCTAAATTGCCCGTGAGGAGAGGTTGGTCCAGAGAGCTAGGCCACAAACACGCTTGATTAGCCACCATCACGGCATACAGAGGGAGAGGAAACTCGTTCACTGAAGACTCTGAAAGAGATTTTTGATTATAATTAGTAAAAAGAATTATGATTTAATAGAAAATATATCAATAGAATATCAATACAAAAATATATCATCTACTCAAAGTAAAGGGTGTCCTAAAAAAGACTGACGGTTTAAAATGAAATGGCAGGTAAACGGTAACTGTTAATAAACTTATTTTTGCAGGAGATTAATATGTGAGGTCAGGAATTTGTTTTGGTATGACTCCTTACGTTTTGCGGACCGAGCTGTTCGGACTTCGCATAATGATATGACGGCCTGCCCCTTTGGTGCCGTCATATCCGACTGCAGATGTCCAACGATGCCTGCCAACCTACTCACAAACTTATCCTAATACACCAGTAAAAGAGTTGTACGAAATATTTACACGAACCATTATATTGCGGATGACCTGGCGGGCCAAACGAGCGTGCAGGCCGTTAAGAATGTCATTACGCGATGTCCGAAAAATATGGAATTGTGTGGTTTGAATGGAATGCAGACGAAATCTACTACGTTTCCTAGGCGCCTTAGTCGCAAGAACTAAATCTAATTGAGTTGCTATGGTCAATTTTGGAAAAAATATCGTAAACTGGAACAAATTTCTATGACAAGTGATTGTAGATTCCATTATCCATCATCCAAGACTTATTACCGTTTGTTTAAGAAAAGAGTCTGCGCTATAATTTTCTTGATAACGCAGTGTGGTACATTTTTATGGCAACAATGGTTATCATGTCCTGTACCGCGCGCCGCACGAGCAGGATAATTCGAATGCAAAGAGTTTTAATACAACTGTGACAAAGTAATAAGTGCGAAATATAGAAGCGGTTCGAAGCAGTTTTCGTGTGTTCGCATGCGAAAGGTCCGAAGAATGTCGCAAGGAGCCCCTGCACGATCACCTACCGGAACGAGTTGTAACATGAAAGACTACTCACTAAACAACAAGACAAACAGGTCATAGAGATCTTCTGAAGGACCCGCAAATAACCTTGCGGGAAGGACAGAAAAATTCTGACGTAAAGGTACTAAGTTGTCTTTGGAGACAATAAGAAGTCGTTTGCAGGAGAAAACTATATATAAAATGGAGGAGTACGGAGAAGAAACCTCTCCTATATGAAAACCAGTGAAAAAACGTCTCCAGTGGGCACAGGAAATGGGACAACGTCGTTTTCTCGAATGAGTTCTTGTTTTGTCACGTGATTCCCCATATCGAACATGGTAATCCTCCACAAACAGAACTTTGCACCGTACCCTGTAAAGGTCCATGTCTGGGGTTGCTTTTCAAAAAATGGATTTGGGAATTTGCTCATCTTTATCGGAAACCTGAACGCTCAAAGAATAACCCAAATCTACAAAAAGAGTCGGTTACCATCTGTTCGAAGGTTGTACGCAAGGACAAATACAATCTAGGTTCTTCAAGAGTACAATGTCCCGAAACATGGTAGTAGGCTGTACACGCAATGGAAGGCACACTAACATGTCATTGCACAATTAGATTGGCTGACTCAGTCACCTAATGCCAAACCCCATAGAAAATGTATGACCTTTACTTAAAGCATAAGCTTCGTAGGAAATGCACTTGGCTTTTGAACAAGCTGACTCGACAAATTCGACGTATTTGGAAGTCTTTACCTCTAAATTTTTGATGTTAGCTTAGAAGAAAGCATGCCCTGGATTTGTCAAGCCATTATTAACAAAGAGACGATTGGACCACTTACTAATATGCAAGCGCTGCTGTACATACAGGGTGTTCCAAATTGATGTATACACTCTTTGAAACATTATAACTTAGCAATGAAATAAGATAGAAATATAAGGTTTGTTGTAGTTTATTCCTTAAACTTCCTTAAGCCCGTACATGTTCAAAATGTCCATCTTCTGCTGCAGTACACTCCCAACACTTACGTCGAACAGAGCGACATACCGACTGGATTATAGCTAATGGAATATCATTGATGGAATGAACACTGCATTTGACGATACCATTTTTACGAGAGCATTGCCTCACTGATTCTTTGGGGATCGTGCAAAAAAACTCCATGACGGCATCAGCACTCTGGTTATGAGTGGAACTTCTCTTTTTTTCGCACCAAACTTTCAACACATCTTTCACCGTTCCTTCGGCTTCAAACTTGTCTCGGGGTTTTGTTATTGTTACCCTTGTTGGCGGTGGTGTACCAAATTCAACCCTCCAAAGTCGTTGAACGTCAGCAACATTCTCCACTTTCCAATAACACTTCAGTATCCACTTACGTTCATCGAATGAAAGTCTCACCGCTATTTATTTTGGTTTATAAACAAATGAACAACAACGAAAGTGTTGCTGTGCTTTTGCCGCGCCGTCTGGATCATACACAACAAACTTTTGTTGTGTATCTGTATCTAATTTCATTGCTGAGGTATAACATTTCAAGGAGTGTATACATCAAGTTGGGACAGTTTGTACATTCCTGGAAAAATGATAGGAACTTTTGTGTTTACAACATAACATTTTTAATAATGAATTTATTTCAACGAAACTTTACACACCTGTGCCCACACTGCATCGACACCACTGGTTTCAATTCAGTCAAAATATTTAAAAAATTAGTTGAGCCACAACCAATTTTTGAAAAAAGGGTGGAAAAAATGATAGGAACACCTTCACTTATCATGAGATTGCTCGTATTTAATACTTTGTAAATCCACCATTTTTGTTGATCACATGAAACACACGGTCCTTCATAGATTCTATTAGTTTTTCAAGAGTTATGCACGAAATTTCTTCCCAAGCCTCAAGAACAGCCTGTTTGAGACTCCGGACATTCTCAAACTGCCGCCCGTTCTTATAAACGGCCCGAACCATGATTCCCCAGAGATTTTCGATGGGGTTAAGGTCTGGACTTCTCAGGCCATTTCATAACCCTGATGTTTTTCGTCTTGAACCACTCCATAGTCGATTTGGAAACGTGACATGGGGCGTTGTCCTGCTGAAATATCCAATCTTGGCCTCCGATGATTGGTCCAAATGGGATAAGATACTTCTGAAGCATTTCTTGGTACTTTACGCTGTCCATGCGGCCATCTACAAACAGTAATTCCACCTTTCCACTGGCACTGAATGCCCCCCAAACCATAACTGAACCGCCACCCTGGATGCGCTTCGAAAAGTGCTTTGGTTCCTTTCGTAAATCGTGCCAATAGTAGTTCCAACCATCGGGGCCATCGAGGTTGAGCTTTTTTTCATCACTAAAGATGACTGAGTTCCATTCGGAAGTCCAGGTTTGATGCTGTTTCGCTAGCTGAAGACGATCGACTTTGTGCTGGTTGGTAAGAGGTGGTTTCTGTTTCATTTTCTGGCGTTGGAGATGAGGACATTGGTTGAGATAGTTATTAATAGTTCTTCGATGAGCCTGTGTTCCAATCGCCTGTTTGATGGAGTTGGCAGAAATTTGCTTGTTGCTTGCCATGCGAAGAATTCGACGGTGGTCTCTATCACTAAGTGCTTTAGGCCTTACTGTCGTTTTCTTTGTACCATATGATTCTGGATTTTTCAGGAAAGATGAAATTACTTGCTTGGACCTTCCAATCAAACGAGAAATTTCTGCTTTTGACATGCCTTGTTCTTTATATGCCATGATTTTTCCTCTCTCATAATGGGTGAGTTGTTTACCACATCCCATTTTGAAGATACTAAGTGAAAAGGTTTTATTTTATCAGAGATATGTCTTCTTGCTCAGAATTGCATATTAGCAATGGTGAGAAGGTCTCACATTCCCAGTTTGGGGGGGGGGGGGCAGATTATTCATTTAGTTCCTATCATTTTTTCCACCCTTTCTTTCAAAAATTGGTTGTGGCTCAACTAAATTTTTAAATATTTTGACTGAATTGAAACCAGTGGTGTCAATGCAGTGTGGGCACAGGTGTGTAAAGTTTCGTTGAAATAAATTCATTATTAAAAATGTTATGCTGAAAACACAAAAGTTCCTATCATTTTTTCCAGGACTGTTTATAGTACTATCTTGGAGTTTCTTGGAGTTTGCCTTCACTTTTTTGGAAATAAACATTTTTAGACTTATTGCACACACTCTTTTCTTAGAAAGAAGGTACTTGACAATTCTCCTGGGAATTGAGGCGGTCTTAAAACTAAAGGCCGTTCAACTGTATCAAAAAAAGATTTCGCTCTTACCAGTCTTTTCCATATTTTGTTTCCAACTCTACATACTCAGCATTCTCATTGATATTATTCGAATCGACTGATACCAAAATAATTATTTTAAATTTACGTAATTTGGCCACAATTGGTCATTTACGAACATCAAATTATCTTTTTAATTTAAAATCTAATATACAGGGTGTCCATAATTAAAGAACCCTATTGCAAAGCTGCCTACAGTCGAAACCAGTCATCAGAAAAGTGAAATTTTGTGGAGGACATAATAAAGGGATGGGATTTTGTTTCGGTGAAAAAAAAATAGTTACGATTTCGCCACCAGAGGGCTTTTTAATAACTAATTACAAATTTAACCACACGTGTACAATAGCTTAACAAATTCAACATAATATGTTCCACACGATATCATCTGAAATCGCAAGATGGCATGTTCCACAGCTGATCGAATTGTGTGCGATGAAATGTTGCGCACATGGCGTGAAATGCTATCTTTAAGATCAGGTAAAGTTCTTGGATTGTCGCGAGTTACCAGATGTTTCAAATGTCCCGAAAGCCAACAGTCGCATAGCGTGAGATCTGGGGATCGGGGAAGCCACACATGACGGAAATGACGGCTGATGACATGTTCTTCTGTAAAATGTTGTCTATGAACATCCTTAACACGCAATGTAATGTGTGCAGGAGCCCCGTCTTGCATTAAGATTGTGCGTGCAAGGCACTGACGGGCTGACAGAGCCGGAAGAATATCGCGGCCCGGTGATCGAGCATGTCACCGGACCTGTAAAATTTAACTCCTCGAAGAAGTACGGGCCGAAATAAATGATGCCGTAAATCCACACCATATTGTCATTTTTGAGGAATGCAACGGAACCTCTAAGAAAGCGTGCGGATTTTCTGGATCCTAAATGCGGCAGTTGTATGTGTTCACTGCGCCGTTCAAGTGAAAATGCACGTCGTCTGCCGGCCATTCTCTATCGAGTTCAGTGCGAGCAAGAAACTGAAGTGAGAATTGGAGTTGATCGTTACAGTCCTGTGGAAGCAGCTGCTGCATAAGTGAAAGTTTGTACGGATAATATCGGAAAATATTCCGCATGATCATATGGACAGTTGAACGTGGCCTATCCAACGTCTGTGCTATGCGCCGGACACGGGTGCTGCCATGGAAATTTGCAGCTTTGTCCTCTTCCACTTGAGGCGAAACCTCCTCTAATGCGTCTGTAGGCACGGGTTTTCTTCCTCTGCCAGGACGAACTGACAGTTATCCTGTTTCTTCAATTCAAATTTCGTTATCATTTTCTGAAGGTTTTTCACATTCGTAGTACCTTTTCGCATCCTCTTCAAAGTCCTAAATTTCCGTAGAGCAGCTGTTGCGGAATTACTGTTTTTGGTAAAATAATTTCACTAACAACGCGCGATCTCGTAAACTTAACGTCACTATGAGCGGCATACACATTGCGAATGTTACTCGGTTTTATACAGTGGGTAACAGCTGCTGCGTGACGGCACATAAATTTATACTTTTACTAAAGGTATTCAACGTAAAACGCTCTCTGGCGGCGAAATTCATAACTCCCCCCCCGGCCCCGAGTGAAACAAATTCCCATTCCTTCATTACGTCCTCCACAAAATTTCACACTTTTCTGTTGATTGGTTTCGCCTGTAGGAAGCTTTGCAATAGGGTCCTTTAATTATGGACACCCTGTATTTTGTCCCGGTTGAAAAAGACCCTTTGAAAAATCGTAAGGAGAAAATATCAAATAAATTCAAGACCCTTTGAAAAATCGTAAAGCAGATTGCATATTCGTAATCAGAGTATAATTCTAGATTTTTAAATTTCGTTTTTGATAATACTCAAACTCAATTTCATTTTTCTGCTTAGTTTTACCGCCTGTTAAATTAATAGATCTTCGTATTAAAAAAAATATAACTCTGGGAGTAGATTTATCATTATAGTATAAAGGGTGTTTATGAATTCCATTGCCCTGAAGAGGTGGTAGGGAAGGTCAAAACTAACAACTATTCCGAATACCATTTTTCCCACAAAAACGTTGTAAGCGAGTTAAGAAGGTGTAAAGATCCCGATCAACCCCTGTGAATGCTGCACTGAATGCAAAGCAGGAAATTAGCAACGAAAGCACTAATTGGTGAATCAGAACGCACGGGTGATCACATTCCTCATCGAGGGTGACCAGGCAGAGTCCGTGAAGTACGTACAAGCAGAAGCACCACACATGCAAAGATCTCAACATGAATGAGTTCACGTATGGAGAGATGGGGAGACATGCATCTATTGTACGACCAGGCTCATGGCAATGCACGAGAAACTGCAAGGCTCTACCGCTAGAGGTTCCCTCGTAGACAACATCCTTGTCATGCAACACTTGTGGCGATTGACCGGCGCTTACGAGAAACGGGACAATTTCTACCCAGCAGGGAAGACGCTGGTTCTCCAAGGACTGTGCGAACACGACATGTCGAATAGGACGTGCTGCAAAGATTTGCAGATAACCCATCCACAAGGACCTGTGCAGTTGCACATTATATGGGCATCAATCACATGATTGTATAGAACATTCTATATGAGCACCGACAACATCCTTATTACAAACAGAAAGTTTAGGCTTTGCGACGTGGAGACTATGTTCCACGCGTGGAATTTTCTGAATGGTATCTTCAGTGTTACTAACAATCCTGCATTCGGCACACTTGTGTTATTTTCGGATGAAGCACGATTCACCAAGGAGGGCATGTTCAATTGCCACATCAGCCATAGTTAGGACGAACATAACCCTAATGCCACAAACATCTCCAGCCATGAGAAACGTTTTCATGTCAACATTTGGGCTGGTATGACCAGATTATCAGACCGCACGTACCACCCCCAAACCTGAATGAAGAGCATTACCTCAAGTTTCTTCAAGATATCCTGCCTGGACTGGTGGAAGATGTCTTTGGAAGTCAGACGGCAAATGTGGTTGCAGCACGATGGAGCATCAGCACATTTTACCCGGGCCGTCCGTGAGTTTCTCGATCAAACCTTCCCTCAACGTTGGATAGGTAGAGGTGGCCCCATTAACTGGCCGCCGAGATCACCGGATTTAACGCCGCTGGACTTTTTCTTATGGGGTCATTTTAAAAGCCTGGTTTATATTACTCCAGTAGCCAGTGTTGACGAGCTGAGAGAAGAATCTTTGACGCCTGCAGAGAGGTTCAGCAAAGACCAGAAGTGTTTGAGAGAGTGCGGACAGAACATGCAACGGAGATGCACGTCCTGCATTACAGCCCAGAATCGCCATTTCGAACAGTTGCTGTAATTGTTCACTGTAACATTGTAATAACCGTTTCTGCATTTGAACAAATAAATTTTCCGGAGCTGCATGTCATGATTTATCAATTAGTGCTTTCGTTGCTAATTTCCTGGTTTGTGGTCGGGATCCTTACATCTTTTTAACTCGTTTAGCAACGTTTTTGTAGGAAAAATGGTATTCGGAATAGTTGTTAGTTTTGACCTTCCCTATCATCCCTCCAAATCTGGCAATGGAATTCATAAACATCCTATGTGTGAGCCTCCAAAAAATGTATTTAACACCCAAGAATATGAAAATTTAAAATAACAACTGGTGTTTCCTGTCATCATACGACGTCGTTTTTTGCACTTTTTGAAAATTCAGTTAAGTTCTTTTTGGTTTTGGGGGCGGGGATTATCTCATTGATTAATTGTAAAACTTATTTTTTAATTAAAAATTTTTCAGTTTATTATTTCAAATTTTTATAGTGTTGGGTATTAAATACAGTTCTTTGGAGGCTCGTATATCAAATAAAGACCTTCGTATTACTGGCCATCTTTATTCTTTATATTTAATCAGTGTTTACTTTTTCCTCATTTGTCTAGCGCTATCATAGTTCTTTTACTCTGCCTTCGTTTTCCTATTAGTCGCATTTTCATTCCTCCATCCCGTAAGTCAATTGCATTAATTTCAATTTCAAGTGAATAAAGTTTGAATAAAACATTATCACCTACGACAGAGACGATGACGCAAATTAGAGTAGTTTAACGTATAAATTTCGGGAGTATACAGGGCGTAACTAACGGCAGGCTCTAGTTAGAACTAATGTCCTCCGAAGGGGTAGATTCATAATTAGTACTATTAGGTAAATAGTCCTTTTTCAGCAAAATATGAAATTTATTTATATCTAAAGAATCGTTAATGAGTGGTATCTCGCGATGGAATTAAGCTAGTTTTTATATCCGCCGTTAAGTTGTAAGGATTTTTAATTTTTTATTTTAATAACGTATTTTGCCCTTCAAGTTACCTGATTTCTTACTTAGAAGTTAAATATGAAACCAACGAACCAGTCAAACAATTTATCGAACTTTGAATTTAATAATTTAGGAAGGATTCAGAATATTTAAATGAAAAAAAGTAATAACCAATTATACTCACTGATCAGGTCCTTTTGGATATCCGTTAATGTCCTATCCTGTTCATTTAAAATAGTCTCCACGATCTTCATGCAGTCATCGCCCGTTATTAGAGGAACTTCCAAGAAACATGATTCATCGCTGATCAAAGCCTTTTCCATAATACACAAAATTATTAAGAAATTATTACTTATATTTTAAAATAATATATAAAACTTTAAATATACAGGGTGATCAGAAAAAACTGATAACATTTATTTTGCGAAAAAAAAATATACATCACCGCAAACAAACTTCTGTCAACGGGTAATGATAAAGTACACTTTTCTCAGAAAACATATATAAGCGTTTTCGAAGTGGCTTCCTTCCGCTTCTGTACAGAGCCTCAAACGCTTTCGAAAATTTCCGGCCAAACACTGCAACTCATCTACGTCTATCCGGTCCCATTCCCGAAGCAAGGATTTCTCCTGATATTCGATGGGGCAACATTGAGGGACGCGATCTCGCAGTTGCGTTTTCCTGGCCCATGTAACGTCAAAATTTCTTCTCGTTGATTAGACATCTTCGTATACTTTGTTACAAATGCGTAATAATTATGGAAAAAAATTTACGTGTTTTACTTCTAATGCCCAATTCACCTATCCTAAAATCAAAATATGGGAATGGCCCAAACGAGTTTTTCTGGAACGAGTGCAGTGTTATCAGTTTTTTCTGGTCACCCTGTACATGAAATACTCTTGCCTAAAGCAAATAATTTTCATATTATATTCCGGAAACCCCCTTCGAAATATAAAAATTAGAGAACTCATTTTTCAGTAAGGAAACAAATGCTCAAAATAAGATAGGTCCATTTGTAAGCATTCCATCTCGTATTGCCTGAATTCATTTCATATTTTTTTGAACGTAGAAAAGAATAAAATACAGTGAATTGAAAGAGACATTAGATGACACATTGGTTACTAATCTGTCCAACTGGTGTTATCTTGGGAAAAGCAAGAACGTCCGGCGTCAAACATTTCAATTACCGCCGATGTAAAATGAGGTGCGTGAAATCCACAGGAAACAAAAACCTTCACATCCCATCAGGGCCGCACACACAGTCCAACATCTCATCACCCAACAATGCAGCCAGACTCCAGTCAGTGGCGTAGCTAGGGGGGGGGGGGGGGGGACAGGGGGGTACATTTGTCCTCGAGCGCAGCATTTACGGGGCGCCAAATTGATGTTACATAATTACGAATCAATTTCAGACTCAAACGTTTCCCTCTCTTAAATGCACATCCCGTTTCATTCAGAAATGTAACATGTGGCACATATTTGCCTCCCCCCCCCCTAGCTACGCCACTGACTCCAGTGGTGTTTGAAGCGTCGAAATTAGACAATATGGCTATAGAATGACAGATCCTATCAGGTAACACTCTGCATCAGTCCCACCTATCTGTTTGATATGGCTAACGCCTTTTATCGGTGTGTATTTTTCTACTATAAAGTTTGGTGGGGGTGAAGTTTTCGTGTGATATCATAGCTTTAACCTTAAAGGGTCAATGAAGAACGTATTTTTCCTAAGAATGAGTCGGTAAGCAATTGTGCGAGGGATAACTGAAAAGTAATACACACTGGGAAAGTAACGAGAGAACAAAACATGATACACACCGAGAAAACTGCCATCTTGTAGCTCCATACCCTAATACAATCAACCAATTCTTTTTCTCTTGTCGGTATCATTTTTATGAAGTCTAGTACGTTTGCTATGTAAACGAGCGAATATTGAGTTTTTAACAATGAAAACGTGAACCCTAGTGACATTCATCGTCATCTAAAACCTCAGAAGATGCGCGTGTCCTGTTCGGAAATCAAATGAGCCAATAATTCTGTTACACGATAAATGCTCGACCACAAACGTCGCGCGGAACCGCCGAGGCTTTTGTGAAGGAGAAATTTGAACCCATTTCCGACACTCTTCATAAAAATTAGATTTGGCGCCCTGCGATTTTCATTTCTTCCAAATTTAAAGGGACATTAAGGGAATTCATTTCATTCTTGGAAGCTGGCGGAATTCTTCGCTGACGGGATGAAAAAAACTGGTTCACCATTGGGAAAAATGTATAGGTATAAATAGTGACTTTGTTGAAAAGTAAATGTAAGTTTTTTGTGGCTAAGAAAATGTACTTTTATACTTATTTCTCTCATTTGAATATCTCTTGCATTTGCGAGTTTAGAGTGATTGTGCATTACTTTTCAGCGTACCTTCGTAGCTTCGCGAATGTCAAAATGCATCTTCCAAAATAAAAGATGTAACTTTTGCGAAATTAAAACGGCAGTTTGAATAATAAAAAAGTATTTTGCATTAATTAGTGAACGCCCCCTGGTATAATTGTTTAAATTTCGGAAAACAATTATATGATTAAAAATTTTCCTTACGTTTATGAGTTGGATACAACCAAGGAATTTGGTCAAGAGCCTTGACGCTAGAGAAATGTGGCAATTTAAGGACTGATTTCCAAAACCTGTTTTCTCCACTTAAACTATTTTTCAGAAAACTAGATGTGTAAAAGTTAGGAAATATGTTTCTTAAAATAAACTAATTTTGCATAAAATATCCCTTGGAATATAGCTAGTTTTGTAAGGAAATTTTAATGCAATAGTAGATATCGTCGAAACACTTGATAATCATAAAAGATCTCCGGATTTTGGAGAAAGCAGTTTTCGGAATTCACTTCAATTCTCTGAGATAAGTTCAGTATATTTAATTGAATTTGCTAAGAAAACTTTGGCCGCAATCATAATTGCAAGTGGAAGGAAAAAAGCACGTATCCTTTGTCATTGAAACAGGCTTGGAATTTCCAATCCTGAATTCCATTACTATATTAAGTCAAGTTACTGCCTGATAAACTATTAAATTGAAACTTATTTTTTCAATCTATCAATGATTATTTTGAATGTAATGGATATAATGCGGCTTTCAATCAATGTAGTTGGAATTATTGGCATTGGTAAAAAAAAGTCCTCGTATATTATTTTTAGGATATCATAACGTAAAAGATATATATAGAAAGATATAGAAAGCACCTTGAGTTCTTGTAGCTGTGGCGCTCCATCTCTGAGGGTGAGAATAACTTTGACGTTTTCCAACAGGGAAGTTGGGATCCATCCGACGCTGAGATGCCCGTACGTTTGTACTTGATCTAGTCCATCGATGAATACAACCAAGGGTCGCGTCGGTGAGACCTTTTCCAACATGAGAGGAAGCTGCTTGCTCAATTTACTCACATTCTAACGTGAATTAAAAAATTAAATTAATATACTATTAGAGAATCTTCTTTTACGAAAATTATAAAAATAAGTTTTTAAAAAAATTAACATCGAGAATTATACAATACGCCTTTATGAAAAAGAGAATTAATTACAAGAATTTTGGTTTAGTGGAATGATTTTTCAATACCAAGAGGTTAATTGCCTTAGAGATGGTTCACTGAATGTGTACACTCCAGTGAGTTCACATCCTGCTACCGTCATAATCGGACTCGAATTTAATCGATTTTCATTTCGATCGATGGACGGTTCGATTGGCGTGATTTTCAAGTATATATTTATTCCATGCAGCTTCTATATGCTAACGCAGAAGTTTCATAAGATTCAAAATGTTCAGTAAAATTAAAACGTCAATGTGCTGGAGATATAAGTAAAATCTTTACGCATAAATTATTTTTCGCATGTTTATTACTAGTGATGGAAGAGAACCGTTTGGTTATTCATTGGGAAAATTTTATTAAGCTTTTATAATTCTTAGAAATGGAGAGTCTCCGTACTGTCTTTTTTGATGAAGTTCATGTAGGCCTTGCAGTACTTATCGGAGAAGAAAACACACAGAATTCAGATCGGTTTCGTCTTTTATTCCCGGCTTTTATAATTGACTGAAATCTCCCGAATAAAAACTGTATTCTACAAAAAGGTGTCGTTAAAATAATATCTGGTTTTTAAAGAGAATTTTTTTTTCATGCGAAATCCTAAAGCAATATTATTTTTAATTGAAAAAAGAAAACTTCTTTTTAAATTGCAGTTTCTTTAGCATATAGTTGTACGAGAAGAAATGAAGAAATGTTTATTAATATCGTAATATAAAACCTGTCTTTAAAAATATGAAAATTTTTACTTGGAAAAAAAAAGATAACATTCTCTTGAAACTTCAAACAGCAGAATTCTGGAAATCATTTACTAACCGTCCAAAACTTCACTGAATATAAAGGTTGGTTATTTTCAATAACTAACCAACCAACAACAGTCACTGTTTAAATAGACGGATGATCAAAAGTAACAGGAAATTTGAAAATGCAATAAAGCACTACATAACAGAAAGCACAAAAAGAAGTAGGGATTTTTGTTAATAATAAAGAACTTTGATACCAGAATAGTTATATTTCTGATGACTAGATGGGCCGTAGGGGTCTATATCTTATCTATCCCAGTGTCCGTGTATATAAGGAATAGCGCAGCCTTTTAAACAGACACATGACTATAAATCTGTGAGATTTATTCCTTTCCAGTTGCAGTTTAACTTACGGAAATGCAAATTTAATTTAGGATATGCAGCTACCACTGACTGCCATTCGCTCTCCCATCAATATTTTAACAATATTAATGTAAAGTAACAATAAAATATTTAAAAAAAATAAATATAAAATTACATGTATATAAATAAACAAGATGAGAATGCACAAGCTATCATTACTAAATAGAACTTAAAAGGTTTATGAAGAATTTAAATATTAAAATATAAATGAGTAAATGTGTATGATAGCATGTATGGGGTGCGTGAATTTGAATTTTTATGAGTGAGATTTGTAAATGGATGTCTATTAAAAATAAGCACATATTTGTCAATGCATGAATAGTGTATAAAATAGTAAGGGTATTTAAGTGGGTGAGTGAGAATAAAGCGTGAAGTGTGCAATAAGAACAGAATATTTATTTATAAATTATAGAAATTAAAAATTCAGAGACATCAGTTTAAAAAGCGAAGCCACATGCAAACAGAGCGTGGCAATGATATATGTCCGTAGTTTCATACCATTATTGCAATTTGGCGCTCATTTCTTGAGTTGATAAATTGTATTTCGCTTGCTCTCAGCGCCGGATCCATTCAATGTGGGACCCAATTGGAACTTTTTTCTTGGGGCCCATTGGGTGGCGTACTTTTGCATGTACATAGAGTTATGTGAATATTTTTTAAATTAGCATATTTTATCTCAGAATTGTGGCATTTTAATAGAACTTGAAATTGACAATTTCTCTCAAAGAGCGCGGGGCCTGATAGGGTGCAGGCGGTCCAATCGGCTCATGTCCAGCCCTGACTGAATAAGGTTTACATTATTAAAGTTAAACACCTTACTGAATAATGAGTGAATACCGCAGTTCATGTCATCCAGTTGATATGCTAGTTCTTCGTAACGATTAGTGCAATTTTGAATTTTTTTTCAAATTTATTCTTATTATTAAATCGACTATATGCGCAAATAGAAGTCACGTCGGTATCCGCTGTCATAGAGTGAAGCACTGAATATCGATTATCGATAGTTCTAAAGATTCGATAGTATCCGTCCTAATATTGACCATTTGTCATTACAAAAATTTATTGATTTTATATATACTATTAAATTGTTTTAGTTCGTTTTGCTATCATTTGTCATGGATATTGCATTTTTCGGAAATTCTGATATTGGTGGATATCTCAGGAACAAATGGGCCCGCAGAAATTTGAATGCGATATTTGTAATCAGCGATAAAAGACATATTCATTTCTTATATCATATGTCTCATATCTCGAAAAAGTGCAGATAGACGGAAATATAAAATTGAATATAAAAACCTAATTTAAAACATGGTAATATTAAACTAAAAATTCTTAAGTACGAAAATTAAATAAATATGAAAAACTTTTAATTGTGCAGCAATTTTGAACCACAACAAAATATATCATTTCGTATTTTGGAATGGCGTTTTCTTTTTAAATTCTCTGAAGATTTTTGGTGGTTTATTATTTTCCCATTTGTCATTGGACGAACATCCTTTATTCCTGCGGGAGGATGAACGACTCACATGTTCATTCGTAAAAAGTATTTTTTATATTACTTTGCATATTATGGTGTTAGTTTTATAGTTGATGCTATTAGTAATAGAGTAGTAACTTTCATCAACAGCTATCTAGAATTTAAATTTTCCTCTGATTTTGCTGCAATTTGTATATATCAATTTTAAATTTCGATTTGAAAACTGGGGGAACTTGGTCGATCAGAGCATTTCCGAATATATTTGGCATTCGTTTTCCGTTATTGTGAATTAAAAAGGCAGAACCATCTCCACTATCATAAATCAAAAATAACATATCTTCCTGGATGTTTCTGTATGAGATTACTGTACATATTTTGCAATTTATTGCAGTACCGAGTTTTGTACTACTTTTAGGTCACTCAGTGCTTTGAAAATTAAAATCAATTTAAAACTAAAAAAAGTAAAAAAGTCTTCCATTGAGAGTAAAACTCACTTGTGACGCCAAACTAACGTGAATGCCGAAGAGGAGGCAACACTGTTCGCAAACACTGCGGAGAATTTGCTCGGTCGTTGAAGAGTCGGGAGTGAGACCTACGAATCTGAAAATAAAATTCAAGACAAATTTCAACAGACATAAAAACTTTATGCTTATTTGTTATCCTCATAGTGGAAACTTTAAAATAGCGGCTAGAAAGTTAAAGTTTGATCCAAAAAGCTTGCCACTGTTAGTCAGTTTAAGCAACGCGATCTAAAGAGAAGGCCTGTTCATTGAATGTCATGCATTGTTACATCATCATCAGACAGCGAGATTTAAGGCTTATGATGATGTAACAATGTATGACGTTTCAGTGAATAGGCCTTCTCTTTAGGTGGCGTTGGTTTAACTCTTGTCCTCAACAATACAACAAACGGAAATGTCGTTATAAGTGAAAACAGGATTGTTGAAGTTAATAGTGTAAAGTGAACGGGCAATTATTTTGGTGAAGGGGAAGAAGATTTTTTGTCTTCTAAAAAAAATAGTGATAGAATGAACGACGGTCGACAAGGACGTAGAATTTAAAAGAATCCTGAGGAGGGGTGATTTTGGGATTTTTATGTGTTGGGGAGCTGGGCACATAAAGTTTTATTTCTGACACAATAAGACTTAGGGCGTTCGTTCACTGACTTATACAGGAACGTCTATAATGAATTCAGCATGGAAAAATGACGATTTGGAATAGGATCACAAAAAGCAAACTTAATGAACGGAATAGAAGACGTCATCTTGGATCGGGCCGGATTCCGGATTTCCGTTTATACGACATGTTTAAATTGCTTATTGTAATTCATAATTGCATATTGGAGGTTTTTATGGTCACTTATTATTGAAGGCGAAGAAAACACCATTTTCTACGGCTCCAGGATATTGCCGATCATATTCCTATTAAAAAGATTGTATCCTCGCGCTCTAAGAACCGAAGTTCATTTACTGAAGAAAGGAAATAAGATTGTCAAAATAGAAAGAGCTTTTGTTGAGCAATATTCGTTGATGCTTAAGAGGAACCAAAAAACACGAATCGGGGACGAATTGAATGTGACGAGATGAATTTGTCGATTCGACTGAGCGACATAACGATCTTGGGATGAAGAGAATGTGACCAAAAGTGACTATGAGGAAATATAGAATAAAACAAAAGAACTCTGGAGACTATTTAGGCCCTAATTAGAGATAAGTTATTGAAAACTAGATCTAATTTGATAAGACTTAAAGGAGCCATAAGACTCAGGTTAAGTTTGATAAATTGTAGATACTTTTCACACTTAATAGATGTTCAGGATTGTTAGCGAGGATTAAAGTTTGTTTAACCAAGGTTGCGATGGACTTCAATATGCTTAAGAAATTTGGAAATCTAAAATAAAACTTTTCTTTTTGATTATACATAAATGAACAGTATTCTCATTTTGTCTATTTGCCTAAGAATCTAGGATCTTTCCCGGTATTTTACAGGGATCTTACCAACAAAACCTATGGAACATGTAACATTGGTTACGTTAACAATCAGAAAAGTTAACATTCTTAATAACATGAGATAAAGTGAAGTATCTTTTACTTGCAGATGTCAAGAAACATTTAACATGTCGCCAAATCAAGCACTTGCTCACTCTTTTGATTAATGATAGAAAACTAGATGATTAAGGTGTTTAAGGGAAAACTTTGGAGTATTTGAGTGACATTATTAAAAAGAAGGAGCTGATATTTGTTGATTTTTAAAGCGTAATATTTTCACATATGTATTTCATTTGCCCCTAGGAGAAAAAGGAGTTTTATGTGCCCCTCCCTCTAGCATAAATCCTGGCTACGCCCATGCCTCCATTTCGTTTGCTGTAACTGCTAATCCCAAATAGTTACAAGCAAAAAAGTTGTTCTTAAATGTTTTAAAACTTTCCCAATCTAAGGCACTAGCGAAATACTCACCGAAAAACTACAGGTGCTCCG
Source organism: Rhysida immarginata (assembly GCA_023313115.1). Lineage (NCBI taxonomy): Eukaryota > Metazoa > Arthropoda > Chilopoda > Scolopendromorpha > Scolopendridae > Rhysida > Rhysida immarginata. Next base: position 1,275,049 of record JAHWFO010105917.1, read on the forward strand.
GGTACCCATTCGGCGCACCGTTCTATGGCCTTAGCAACGATGGCCGTCTTGCCGCAGCCGGCGGGGCCGTGAAGGACGAGCGGCGCTCGCGTGGTGCTGGTGATGTACGACCCGATCTCGGCAACGAGTCCCTCGTGACCGACGAATCGTCTAGCTTCGTTCTGGGTCTCCGACGTTTGTTGGAGAAGTTCGTGGAATAATCGTCGCTCCATACCTTAAACGAAAACGAATGGAACGAAAAGGTTAATGTTTCCTCCTCTTCTATAACCCTCCATTCTTCCCCCATCTCCTAAGGGAGCGAGAAAGACCAACTTCTCGACTTCAAAAGGACTCAAGTGAGAAACGATCGCGACAACCAAGACAAATGGGAGCTGGGAGTGCAGTTTTCGGGTTTTCTATTAAAGACAATTGCAACAGGTTACCATGAAACGTTTCCCGCCACTTTAAGAGAAACATATTAAATCCATTTATATCTTCATTTGGCGACTAACACTGTTCTGACATTTCTTTCTTGTAGGTTGGATAGAGCGAGTCCATATGTTAATATTTGGTACGCAGTTATGCATAATAATTTGTACGGACGGTTCCTTCTTTGTGGAGCTGAGCATTCCCGACTTTGATGTACTCCAGAACTTACTTATCTTTCAACCGGAAGACAATTGCAGCGAAGGAATTATGTTGTAAAATGCAATCGTCTTCCAGTTACGATATAAGAAAATTCTGGAGCATAACAAAGTAATTGTTCCGGCCGATAATCCGACTCAGGGCAATCAAATTCGCCTCTCTTCCAGAAATTTCTTGTGAGTATGCTGAATGCCTAACCGATCTGCATGAGATATATCATAGCACGATCTCAAAGCATCACAGATACTGGCCTTTCGGCGCAAGGGTGTGCTACAGACGGCAGTGCTCATGTAAAGATGTAATAACTGTTGATAATAAAATTTCCATCTTCTCTGTATATTTTCTCATTTTTTCCAATAAATTCGGATGAGTAGCTCAAAATTATGGTATTTTATATTGGCCAATTTTCGAATAGAATTTTCTGGGTTTCTGCAGAATTCGACACCAATAGACTAGATTCTTTATAGCATACGTTCTATGAATACGAGGAGAAAACTCTTTACGCCACTCACTACTAAGAACATAAATTTAGAAGAATGTTCTAAACGACCCCCTGGGAATAAAAAAAAACTGAAATTTGTATCGACGCTAGTTTTTATACGTCTATATAAAGCAGTGTCATAAATCGAGAATACATTACTTGATAAGCACGCCTAAGATGATTCTCGTCTCATCCGCAATCCGTTATCTAATAGACTAGAAGTGGAAAGGGATGAACTGTAATAAAAAATATCCTCTTTATGAAGATACCTCAAGATTCTTTCCTAAGTCCCTAAATTCCTCTGAAGCCCTCCACAGTTTGATTTTCTTCCAAAAGTTTGGAACCTAGAAGCAATGTCTGCAGTGTTGCTCGAATTACCCCATAAATCAATTCAGAAACATTAGTTGGATGAATACATTTGCCAGATATTTATACAGGGTGATTTAAAACGATGGGGACACTCTAATCGAGAGTGGAGCTTGGCAGGACAGGAACAAAAATGGCCCTATGCATATACGTCCGTAATATGCACAGGATTTATTACATTACTTTTCTTACAATACACAATGTTATGGCATATGGATCTCTGACCGAGCCACAGTAGATGCTTGAATTGTTTCCCTGGACGCCCATACGACACAAATTTCGAATTTATCCGAACACTATACATCAGGCATTACGGCAAGATAACGACAGTCTTCAGATGACTCTGCCTTTAGACATTTTTTTTCTCTTTATATTCTTGTGCGCGTTGCAATTCTTCGGGAAATCAAACTGGTACAAGGCGTAATGGCCTTGAAATTGACGTGCCCAACAATTAAATAGGCCTACCAACCAAGTAAAAATCAAATGTGATTTGAGGCCCGGGTGAACCATGCTACAGGACCCCTCCACCGAAACCTGTACCGTGTAAGGTGTTTTTCAGAAACGGACAGGAGTTCCATCATTATTGCATCTGTCTAACTCATACTTCTTTCATCAAGATGGACGGTATATTCCGTAGTCTTCTGGTCGTGAAGAAGACTGATGACAGAAATGACAGAAAGCAGTTCCGAATTTATCTTCATAAAGATCCAGTTTTGTTTACTGTCCTGATTCACCCATTGTTTGGAACCACCCTACACAGGGTGTTGTATAATTCGATGACCACCTTTGAAGGGTTGGTAGTATGGGTGATTCTAAGCAAAAAACTTCATATGAACATGGGTCCAAATTTGATTGCTAACTGAGATATGAACAGAAATAAAAATGCCACCAAGATCAACATGCTAATAACTCAGGTTCTGCAACGCTTAGGATAATGAATTTTGGAGGAATAATAAGGTACATAACACTGTGTATACCGTTAAAATTTGATCTTATTCCAACGAGTAGTTTCCGAGTTACGCAGTCAACATCTTAACACGTGCTGATTAGTACTCGCATGTGAGTACTATTACGATTTTGAATACGTTACTCGGAAACTACTCGTTCGAATACGATCAAATTTTAACGGTATACAGTTTTATGTATCCTATTATTCCTCCAAAATTCATTATCCTAGGCGTTGCAGAACCTGAGTTATTAACTTGTTGCTCTTGGTGGCGGCATTTTTATTTTTGTTCATATCTCAGTTAGCGTTCAAATTCGGACCCATGTTCATATGAAGTTTTTTGCTTAGAATCACCCATACTACCACCCCTCCAAAGTTGATCATCGAATTATACAACACTCTTCTTTGCCAAGCAATGAGATCATACATGTATTTACAGCCTGTAAATGCAAAAGTAAAACTTATGTGGCTGAATTTTAGAAATTCTCTCTTAACGAAAGCTAATATATGTATTGGTAAAAAAAGTAATTCAACCTAAAAATCCAGCGTCGAGGGATTTGGCCTCGTTAAGATCCATGAGCGAGTCGACGACGCCGACGAACATTGGGTGAAACTGGGCGCATAAGTCGTCCACGTACTGGGCATGGACGGGAACGTTCTCAGTGTCGACAAGACCGTCGGCTTCGGACCAATGGACAACGAACCGCAGCGCCCGACTCTCATCCACTTGGCCTTGGAGTCGTATGTGAAGATCTTCTAAACGAGGCTGAAGCCACTGCTCCATTGGCGGAAGGTCGGTCGGGCGTTGGATGAACTTGCGCGATATCCAAATGCATTGCTTACCGATCTGCTCGTTAACTACGATCACTTCCTTCACCAAATCTTCTAGATCTAGAAGGAAATAAACAGAAAAAATACACATTTTAGAAAGGATTTTTAATTAATTTTTCATTGATTTAGAGGTTCATCTCCAGTATATATTTATTATTTAATTGATTTTTGGAATTCACCATACAGCATTTTTAATAAATTCCTTTTAAAAAATTCCTTCTAAATTCCTTCTAACCTAAAGAGTCTAAGCCTTCAATATGTAAAAAACAAAATTTATAAAAAGTTTGAATGAATATAAACAAAAAAACAAACAAAATTCCACAAAGAAAAGATTTCATACAACTGACTCTTGTTATACGTTTTGGGAATAAGCCGTTTTCATCATCGAATAACTAGAGAAAAAGAATCCGGGTAATTTAAAAAAAAATCTGGTAAACAAAACTATTAGGAACGTGCCTTAGTTTGTTCATATTGGTTATGTTGTTGTTCTGTTTGTACAAAATAAACGGTTTCTTGTTCTAGACCAGCGTTTTCAACCTTTTTTCTCTTGCGGCACACTTGAACTTATACACTACTTGAACTTCCGCAGCATACTTAAATTATGATGATCAAAGGGAATAAAAAGATAATAATTAAAATTCTTAAATATATGCTATTTTTTATGTTTATTAACATTTTCGCGACACACTTAAGGGTCCACTCATGGCACACCATGTGCTACAGAACACTGGTTGAATATTGCTGTTTTAGTCAGTATTAAAAAATTAAAATTGAAAACAGTTCTTCATCTAGGGTTCGCACTAATAACATCCTTTCCGAGATCCCGGTTCAAAATCAGTTATATTTTTCTTTCTATTCCCCATTATCACTGTTTTAATTTTTAATCCACGAATAAATTATTTCTTTACTTATTTATTTTAATTTCGTATACACTGACCAGGGCAAAGAATCGATTCAGCCTACAATTCTGCACTTTGAAGTTTCTTTCTGAAATTTTGCTTACTAAGCCTTCAAACCGTTTAAGTATGTTTACGCTTAATAAGTAATTTCTCATATGTTTTGTCTCTGTTCAGTTAAATTTGAAAAAGATACTTTCAAGTACAAAATTTTCGCTTGAGTCGATTTTTATTGCTACTGTAGAGTGTATAAAAGAAATTTCCGAAACAGTCGAATAACTTTTAAACAAAAAGTGCTGAAGTCATGTTTGATCTGTAGTAAAAATACCTCTGCCGGATTGAAAGAAGTATTCCCAACGCTCCTAGTGTAAGTGCGGAGAAGTTACAAAAATTAACTTTTTACCATGATAGATAAAGAAAAGTTCCAATAACAAAGCTATAGAGCGTCACCGATTAGTAGAAATCCATTCTTTAATACGTAAAACAGGACAGAAAAGTCCATGTATGGCGAATTTTCTGCACACTGTGCGTTGGAATATTTACGTGTAGAACAACAAACGCACGAAGTCGCTCCTATTTACTGCTTGCCACAGTAGAACGTTGAATAAAAATAAACAAAATCACTAAATTTCAACATTTCAGGACGCTCGAAACAAGGGGAGAAAAGGATATCAAGGTAATTATTCAGTCGACACTCGCGATGACGCATGGAATAGATGCTTTAGTGCTGAAGGAGATTCGCTTTCGCTTATGGATCACCACCAGTGGTCATCCTGTAAGATAAAACATTAGGCCCAACGGTCTAAGGTAATATTTTTGTGGTCGAAAATATTCAAATTGAAAACTCAGGTTCAGGAAAAGTGACCAAGAAAAATTATCAAAAATTGGCATACTTTCCGGAAGTATAGATGGAGAAAAAATTTAAAATTGTAAAGTTATAGTGCTCCCTTACCGTGGGTCAGGGGTTTGGATGTTTCAGGGATTCTGTGAGCTATGCTGATAGCACTCTATTTGTAGCTTTATTGTAGCACTGCTACTTTAGGGTCACCCTTACCAGAAAGGTCATGGTTGAGAAATGAGACTAGGAGTATCCAAACAAACATATCTCATGGTGTCGACGAATAAGAATTCATACTGCATCGAGTGTGGCGCAGGTTAAAGTCACCCGCGTTGGGGGTTAGGCAGAGGCTCTCGTTCGAAAAATAGTCGACAGTCTCCAGGCTGTTATCTTGGATGCCTCCGAAAAGCCCCACCAGTGCACTCGCTATGCGCTTGGGGAAATGGTCGGGGGCAGCGCATGCCTTTACTCAGGAGGAGAAACGGGTAAAGCGACAACGGGATCGGTTTCTGTCAATCGGCTCTTGGAACGTATTCTACATGACAGGAAAGGAACCTAGTTAGTGGAGTGAGCCAAACGATATCGACTGGATATCATAGGTATTACCTCTACAAAACGTCCGGGTTCTGGAACTGTGGACTTAGAAGGAGGATAGAAGCTCTTCTACTCAAGTGTCGACCCTAAAAACATGACTGCCCAGGCGGGAGTGGTGATACTCACAAGTCCCCGGCTGGCAGATTATGTTGCAGATTGGACCCCCTTAGGTGGAAGACTGTCTCCTGAGACTTCAGATAGGCAAACGGACTCTCTCTCTCTATTTGTTGCATATGCTCCGAATGAAGTCACAGAGTACCCACTCTTTCTAGATGAATGCATTCTCTCTCTCTCTTAAAGGAGAGGGAGTGCAGATTATGTCATCCTGGTGGGCAACTTCAATGCACACGTAGGGGCTGATGACCAAACATGGCGTGATTAGGAGGAATGATGATCTCGATTTAAATGCGAATGGGAGGTGCTTGTTGGGTTTCTGTTGTAACAATGAACTTTCCATCATAAACACCTTCCAGCACAGGGATGCAATGGACCAGAAGTGACTGATTGATTTTGTAATCGTATCAGCTGACTTATTCTGATCAGTGTTGGATACTCGTATGAGGAGAGGGGTAGAACTATCAACTGATCACCACCTTGTTGTGTGCACTTTGCGGTTCTCTGAATCCATGCCAACCAAGCGAAATATTAGGTCCAGACAGATTTGGCACATCAAATGGGAGGCATTGGAGGATAGAGCTGTGAGGAAGACTTTTGCAGGTAACATATCTTCAAGCTTCAAAGAATTACCCAGTGATCGTGGTACTGTTGAAGAGGAGTGGCAGTTGTTTTAAACCGCTGTGATTACTTCGGCTGCATTGTGCTGTGGGTCATAAGCGGCTGTGTGTAGCGCAGGGCGGTGAGAAAAGGACTGCATGGTGGAAAGGTGAAGTCCAAGAAGCTGCCAAGACAAAGAAGGAAGCCTATTTGCTATGGCTTGCAAATAAGTCACCTTCGAGTCGAGTGCGGGGGGGGGCCCCCCCCCCCCGAGTCTCAATAATCACGTGACTCCTAGACCGATATCAATGACAAAGTAATCAGGTGAGCTCAGCAAGGGTCTATAGAATATCGAAAACTGAATTTGAAAAATTTAAAGCGTTCTCGAGTAATTGTCGGAGATACATACAGACGGACAGACACACAAACAAAACGAAACCAATATATGCTTTTAAAGCAGGTTGAGGCAGGTGGGAGTAATCGGTAAGTTAGTAATTATAATGTTTACCAAGGCGCACAATAATCCACAGACCAGCAGTGATCGAAGAAGATAGAAAAGGCTTTAATCACGTACAGATTAGGCATTGTTTTGGATCCAGTCTCGAAATGGCCGTGAAACGAAACGGATTTTGGCAAGGCCGCATGTGAAGAACTTTTGGCAAGAAACAAAGTACTGTCTGATAGTGAAAAAGTGTGCCGTGAATGCAGTAGTCTCGTCTACCAGCATCTAGAAGAACGAAAGTACGTATATCAACGAGAACAATTGGATGTCACATCATTCATGAAAATCTTAGTTTTAAAAATGCTTTCATATGGCCCGTAGACACAAGGCACACAGCTCACTGCAAGAATGCCGAATGAATGCCACAAAACTGTACCAGAGGTATCTGCAAGTGACTAATGATATGAGATGTTTATCTGGATGAAGCTAGAGTATACTTGGATTACACTAATAAATCGTACACTATTTTCTACCTGAATACGTGAATGCAAAGAAAACTTCCAAAGGCTTCATGGTGGTGGACAAATCCACGGCGTATGCAAAGTCAATGCGCCGCACTTCCAGGAGATAGTAATGACTCATTGTATGCGGAAGGTATGTACTGAGAGTTCAAAAGCCTGGAACCTATAAGGCATTTTCTCCATTCTCGTTGCATCACCGTAAACTAATGAGGGATTTGGACTGTTGAAATACTGACTTGGACGGCAACGACTACAAACTATTGAGTGACTTTGGAAAGACTGATGCGAAATTTTACAACGCCATTTACGACGCAGTTTTCTGTATTATGAACTTCGGTGCCGAGCATTTACCCAGACTCATGGGTCGCACATATTACAAAATCGGTAATTGAAGGGTCGTATTTCTTGAAGATACAAATGAGAAAATATGACTATTCTTATCTGTTCTAAGCCTTTGTAGAGTTAGAAAAAAATCTAAGAAGAAATAACTGGGCTTACATGTTGAAAGATATTTGGCCGCCTGTTCTGGCGTGCAGTATTCTTGCAACAGTTCCAGTAAAAGTTTTTCTTCTTCTTGCCATGGAGATAATTTTCCGTCTGCATTCTGCAATAACAAATACAATAAAAGATCTATATAAATACTGTATAATACGGCAGAAATTAACAAATTTAGCTTAAAACAATTTATTCGACGTACAGTATTTTCAGCGTGCCATGTACTTATGGGAATGAGTTTGTAGTAAGGAATTTGAGCATTGGTGTCGAGACTATACCATCGTTCCATTAGGGCTTTTTCTTGGTCCGAGGGTAAGGCTTGCATCACCACTTCCCAGTCATCTTGTAGCAGTTTTTGAGGCAAAAGCACTGGACCCAGTGTCTCGTTCAAAAACACCTGTAATAATTTAAATCTTTAATATTTAAACATTAACAAAGATCAAAGGATGGTATGAAAACAAAATGTTAAAGTATTTAAAGTTACTATTATTATTTAAAAGTACAAAAAAAATTACAATCTACTGGGCTAATGTGACATTTACAAATATAATACGAATTCGAATAAAGATCTAAACATATTAACATCTTTAGATTGCATTATGGTAAAATTTGGTACAATAGTATTCTTTTCAAAGCATCCTTATTATAGTTTTCAAAATTAATAATAAAAATTAAACATAGATGATATGATCCTGAAACAAGAATTAAGAGGAAAAAATGGATTTTTTTCAAACCACACTTTCATTATGCTCTTCTATTATAATATCTTTTCAAGCCGGCGACAACAATTTATAGAACTAAATGTTTGGTCTAAAAAGTTGCCGACTTGTGGATGGACGACTGAAATGAATTTGTGCTCTAGAACGGGTTCCAGTGAACCGATTCGAAAATTTTTTATCGGTCCTGTGTATGTATGTCAAGTTTCAGCTTCCTAGCTTGACGGGGAAATTGGTTTAATATTGATTACAAGATTTTACCCGGACAGACACACAGAAAAGTGAGCTAAATAAAAACGTGTAAAAAAGCTGACGTTTCGGATAGAAGTTATCCTTTGTCAAAGCTTGGAGAATAATAGAGAATTATCCTGAAAATGATCAGGAATATATATGCAAGGAAATTATTGAAAAGAACCTCCAAACACGTTTTGAAGCAATAGAATATTAGATACTTGTGCTGACGATCTTTGGGCGACATAATTATCATCCGACTGAACAAGCGAAAGGTAACAACTTGTGAATTTTATAGTAGAGATCTTTCGCCCTTCAGTTAATCCAGTGCCTCTTGTGTCCGATCCAACACGGTTCCTTTTCACTTATATAACGACCCGTGTTGGATCGGTCACATTTCATTTTATAGCATGTAGCCGAAACAATTGTCAGCACGTCCAATTAATAAAGTATTAGTTCGTGAACTCTACGTAAGCCCTCATTAATTTGTATAACAATACAGAGCGTTTACATAATTGATTTTAATTTCAATATATAGCAAACATCGTCAAGATGTATATATTCAGTTATCTCATTTTTTAATACGTTTTAGGCAGCTACGTTTTTTCATTGACTTCAAGTAACAGTCAACTCTCCTAAAACGCGACTCATTGGTATCGCGTTATATGAAACCGCATTATAGGAACATCCTAATTAATACTTATAAGTCAGGTTAATTCGTACCGAAGAATCTTATTATTAATAAAGAAAAATTAAATTAATTCCTACCGTATTATATAAAAACCATGGTTTATATAGACAGTATTGCATAATCAAAGCCATGCAAACACGCGACCGCCCATAACATCATTGAGCTGCTTGTGCCATCTGTTGCAATGTTGCATGTTTTCTGAATTTACAGGAGAATTCCATGAAAACAAACTAAAAGTTTTCCCTTTACGTCTAAGAAAAAAATAGGTGAATTGTCCATTATGTTGACTATAAAAGCGTAATAGAAAAATTCATGATATAGGAAGACTACTTACAAATTAAACTATTTAAGCTGTACACAATAATAAATAGGGTTATTACGATCTATGGCAGCGATTTGGATTTTGCTGTCTCTGGCCAGTTGGAATTAACCCTTCCCGAGATTTTCCTTTTCCATTCAGTATTGCCGATATGCCTTTCTTCGAAAGGGAGAAATTCCGTGTTTTACATGCGCTAATTATAGCAGAGCAGTTGTAATTAGTGTTGGAAAGGGCAGTAATGTACCTTCTCAGTAAGGTCCGATTTTCGGAGAAATTTTTCCATGACATTTACTGCTTTCGAATGAAACAAACAATGCGGATGTACTAGCATCATTTCATGTGCTTTCATCACACGCACATGGACGTAACCCGCAACATTCACGAAAAATAGGTTACCAAAGATCGTAATCAACCTTCTGTAGAAATCATCGTTTAATGTGGACTGTCGTAATTTTTCTTCCGCGTTACATGGAAAAGTGCGGTGTGAGAATACCGAATTATAAGAGGGTTGATTGTATAAGCGAAATGCACCTAGAACAAAAATATATAAACAAGATCACTTGTCTATTTAAGCAGTGCTTAAACTCGGTCTTTTTATACTCTATCGTGCTTCCATGTCATCAGCAGGACCCTATAAGAGGATATCCACAACTGTCGACTTAAATATAGCGTATCCACAATTGTCGACTTGTTGTAACTGTAATGAACAAGCGTATGAAAGTGAAGTCGACAATTTTGCAGCGAAATGCTGTAATTATAGAAGTGAGTCTGTCTTTTCAGCAATCAGTTAGAAGAAGTCGACGAAAAGGAAATTTTGAAGCATTCACTTTCCGGCTACTTTACACCATCTTTCCCTACCATGAAGCGTTTGGTCCTCGTAATCGAAGGGACGATAAAGCTGTACAAAGGGAAGTCACCGCCTAGTTCAGTCAGCAGCCCAAAAAATTTTACTTGTGGAACCCTTTAAACCAGTAAGATAAATTTCTTTGAGCTGCTGTCTGAACAGGACAGTGACTTCTTTTTGTACAGCTTCATCGTCCCTTCGAGTAAGAGGACCAAACCGTTTTATCGTAGGGAAAGTGTTCACCCGAACGATGACGTAGCCCGGGTCTTTCCTAACCATTAATTCTGAGACTGGTCAGTATTCCATAAACTCTATAATTGATCCAAACATAAGGGAAGTGAATCCATAAAGAGGGCAGGTCAAATAGAAGTGAGCCAACCCGATTTTACAGAACATGAATTAAAAAAAATTCCACCAGCATTTAAATATTTGTCCATCAAGTTGTATTCCACGCTCATAAAACCGGGTTCTGCTTAGCTCATAATTTAAGTCCTGTTATGTCTCTTACCGCCGCCTGTACTTCATCGCCTGAGGCGAAGCATAGACCTTTCGGTTTTAAGATGACTGAAAATGTGAAAGTCGGAAGGTGATAGATTCTTGACAACTCATTTAGTCTGCAGGTCTTTCAGTGAACGTCCTTTAAGATTTTACCAATGTCTAAGAACAAGATTTTACCAATTGTGCCTCCGTTCGCCTTCAAAACACCCTGAATTCGTCGAAGCACGGATTCGATAAAGTGCTAAGAAGTATTTTGTACCATGAAGACAAGAGTTCGTTACCTATTTCTCTAATATTTGACAAGATTTTTTTATGCGTCAAGCGAATATCCCTTTTCACAAATGTTCTATCGAGTTGAGATCCGACGACTGGGCGGGCCACGGCAGAAAAGGAAAATCATCATCATATTCCTGGAACCATTCCATGGTGATGCAGACTTTGCGCAATATCCTGCTAGAAGTACCCATCTACTTGAGCATAAATTCAAACATGAATGGATGCACTTGGTCGGCAACGATGCCTACTTACGCTCTGGCATCCAGATGTGAATCCAGGGATAGTGGACACAACGTGCGCCAGGTAAATATTCCCTAAACTAACCTACTGCCCCCACCGACCTGCAGTGTCGACAGACATGATGGGAGCATGGATTCATATTGTTTGCGCCAAATTCTGTCTGCCATCAAGAAGATGCACTAGGAACTTCGGCTCATCGGACCAAACGACTTTTTTTCCAGTCGTCGGTTGTCCAATGTGCTGGTATTGCTTTGCATCTAGGAGATGTGCTTTCCTGTTCATCTCGTGTTGAACCAAACAATAAGCTGGGTTGTTATGGCATCCAAGTCTCTGGAAGCGCTTCCTGAGTTTGGTTAATGTGTTCACATATGTCTCACCTTTCGGCATCACATCAATGAGTCTGACACCATCACAATCCCAAAACACAGTTTCCCAATTACGCAGTCAAAATTGTAATAAGTGCTGCTTAGTACTCACAAGTGAACACGTGTTATGATTTGAATGAATAACTCGAAAACTTCTTGTTGAAATTCGATCAAATTTTAACGGTATACACAGTTTTATGTACCCCGTTATTCCTCCAAATTTCATTAATCTAGGCTTTACCCATAGAGTTATTAACTTATTGATCTTGGTGGCGGCATTTTTATTTCTGTTCATATCTCAGTTATCGTTCAAATTCGAACCCATGTTCATATGAACTTTTTGTGCTAGGTCAGGGTTGTAGGGTGGATGGGGTAACACTCTCCAACTCTGTTTCGTGATGTCTTCTGATGTCCTCAAACTGGTGTGAGGACGAGCGTTATCGTGTTGAAGCAAACAATCAGCTGGGTTGTTACGCTTCTTGAGTTTGCTTAATGTGTTCACATATGCCTCAGAATTAATGGTGCTGCCTCTCGGCATCACATCAATGAGTATGACACCATCACAGTCCCAAAACACAGTGATCATGGCCTTACCAGCGGAAGCAGTTGCTTTGAAGTTTTTCTTCTGTGGAGAGTGCGGATGACGCCATTCCATCGATTGTCGTTTTGTTTCGGGCTCAAAATGGCGCACCAAGGTTTCATCAGCTGTCACAATCCGGGACAAGAAGGCTTACCCCTCAGCTTCAAAACGTTCAGCAATCAGAAGAAATGGTTTTTCTCAGAGCTTTGTGTTCCTCCGTAAGACAGCGCGGAACCCATCGTGAATACGTTTTTGTGTAATCAAGAGCATGGATGATTTCACCCACACTTCCTTTGCTGATTGACAGCTCCAGCGCCAACTGCCGAGTCGTTCTGCGTCGGTCCTGACGAATGAGCGCATGAGCACGCTGCATCTTGTCATGTGTGACAGCCGAGGATGGCCGCCCCGACCGCGGCAAATCTCGGAGCTCCGCCGAACCGCTCTCTGTGCCCAGCGACTGACCGTTCATCTGTCGACTGCTGATGCTCCATAAACTGCACATAAACGTTTGTGAACGTTTCCAACCGTTTCTTGCTCCGCAGTGAGAAATTCAATAACGACACGCTGCTTGTCACGTACATCACTTACAGACGCCATGTTGTTCCGTTGCCGTCCGCACGCTATCTGTCCCAAGAAACGGAAACTTTACGCGCGCACTCCGAAAACTTCAAAGAATGCATATCTCAAGTCTCGCATTCGTACCTTTGTTAGGGACAGAGAAAAAAATTGTGGTGCATTACTTTCTGGTCTACCCTCATAATATAAAATTTGGATAGAGACTCTGTCGCCCACGGGAGAAATTTTGTCCTTAGTAAAATGAGAAACGGCCCGTTCATAAAAATCAGTTTAATATACTAATTCATTATTTATTCGGCAAATTGTGCCTCAACAGATACTTTTCACTTGCAATTCGCCCTTGGTTCTTAAAAATTCCTATAGCTCTGTTATAAAGCAAAATAAAATGATTCGGGGTTTTATTTCAGTTTCTTTCTTCGTCTTCATTAAAAAAGGCAAAGATGACATTCCGAATATTGGAATGATTGATTCCAAATGGCTCTCTTCGTCCAAAGCGTTCCGTAATTTAACGTTGTGTTTGATAGTTGGCAAGGCAACGCATTATGCTCCATTAGAGATCCAGCGTTGCCGGAAGGAAATTCCCTCTTATAAATGTAGCAATTGGTTCTAGTGCACATTTCCAGTGAATCTGACTGAGTCTAATGACACTCTATTATTTCAATTTCTTTGTTGTGTGAAGAAAGCCCATAATACTAGGATCCAAAACTCCAACACATGATGTAGGAGGAACAAACCAGACCACACATTCAAAGAATGAAAAGGCTAAAAACGGAATTCACATGTATTCTTATCTTTAAAAAAAATCTCGTAAAAAGGATCTTTAGCTTAGATGCAGAATTAATTTTAAATTTTAGAATTTAAATTTAGCTGAAGTTCTTATTAAATAATGGAAATTCATTTAAATCCTTCCACATTTACGTCTATACGTCTATTTTATCGCTCAACGTTAAAATATAAAGTAATTATATTGCTCATTTCAAAAACGACAAAAGAACTGTTTTTGCTGCAATTTTATCTTTGAGGATATTTACGCGTTAGTCATATAACGCTTAACTATCAAAATAAATAAGCTGTAAACTCCTTTATTTCAAAAATGAAAATTCCAATAAAACGTAAGATAACTTAAAGGAACACATGTCATTTTACAGTGAAATATTCAACTAGCCAACTGAAATAGAAGAAAATCTAGCGAAAAATGATGGTGACTATGATTATATGCCTTAATGTTATACAGGGTGATTTACATCGAATGTAAAATACTTAAAGGGGGTATTATAGAGGTTAAGATAAACACAAAACGTCCTATGAACATGGGTCCAATTTTGA
>JAHWFO010105917.1:1289858-1324298 GCA_023313115.1 Rhysida immarginata
TCAAAATTGGACCCATGTTCATAGGACGTTTTGTGTTTATCTTAACCCCTATAATACCCCCTTTAAGTATTTTACATTCGATGTAAATCACCCTGTATTGTCAAAGATATACTGGTATATTTACTGTCATTTTTATCTTTTTTAATAAAAAAAAAAAAAAAAACACAGGGAAAAAATTGATTTTTAATTAATTTACTTTACAATAAATCATGTTCCTTGCAAAAAAATTAAGTCACGAAAAGGAAAGGAATGAAAGAAACCACTATTCCACATAAATGAATTTTATACAAATAAAAAAAAATCATATCTGCATTTCGGAGCTCTTGTTATTTCTCACTGGAGACAGAGAGCTCCGAAATGTACAGTTCATTCCAAAAGCGTTTTCACTTACGTGAACGATCTTCGGCTTCCGTGCATTACATTAAATCAAATCAATGAGATTAATCGCTGCAGGCAAGAAGTCGAGTTCGAATCACGTTGGACGATGCCATTTATTGTTTCTTGGCAAAAGAGATAGGTAGGCATAATGAGTGACGTCAAAGCTTTTTAATTGAAATCTGATTTTCAGCCTTTATTAGGAAAGTTTTTTCTTTATTATTAATATATCAATGTATATTATTATTATTTTAGCAGAAATGCTGTATAATAACGTGAAAACTACACGAGGAAGTAAGCGATAAGTTGGCAAAGCACGGTCTACAATATAATGGCGAATACACGAATTAAATCACCTAGATGTTTTTCATGAAATAATCAATATGTAGAAAATTAACTTTAAGTTTTCTGCACATTTAACAAAATAACAATATATAATGTATAAATTTATTATGCTATTTCATAGGGAATAGCTACCAATCTTTCGAAATGAAATACAGTATCTTCTGGGTTTATGCTTAAAAAAATAACATATTGGCAAAAAAATTGTATTCTCATCCATGACGAAGAAAAAATAATGTATAACAATACAGTATCTTATATACAGGGTGAGTTTTTTAAAAGTGGCCCTGTGAACAGCGTGTAAAAATGAACATGAAAAGAGATAACAATGATCAAAAATGAGCAAATAACCTAGAGTAGGTGCCGGAAGTGTCCTCCATTGACCTCGAGGCACGTGTGAAGGCGTGTCCACATGTTCCTGAAGGCACGAGCAAGGGGCTGGAATGGGCTGAATGACTGCCTAGACGTGTTGTTGTAGGTCGGCGACTGTGCGCGGATTGTTCTGGTAGACCACACCTTTCAGTGCACCCCAGAGGAAGAAATCGCAAATCGATAGGTCTGGCGACCGTGATGGCCAGGGCTGTTCTGTTCCTCAACTGATCACATGTTCAGGTGGGAACTCCCTGGATACGGGCAGGAGTATTGCGTGTGCAGAATGGGCTGTTGCACCATCTTGCTAAAAGTAAGCATTGGCATGATCGTCATCAGTAAGTTGTGCGGCAAACACGTTGAAGATGTTGTGCACATAACGGTTACTGTTCACAGTTTCATTGAAGAGCACAGGGATGATGCGGAAGGCGGAGACAGCACACCACAGTCCAATTTTTTGTGGATGCAGTAGAGACTCCATGAACACATGCGGATTGACGGAAAACTAGTGGCGCATGTTCTCTGAGTTGACATAACCGGACAAATGGAACCACGCTTCATCTGAGATGAACACATAACCATCCTCCAGCACCACCGGAGCAATGGTGCTCAGGAACCATTCACAAAACTGAGCCCAGGCCTGTTTGTCCACATCATGCAACTGATGCACAGTGATCATTTTGAAGGGGTATAAGTGTAAATCTTGTTTCATGATCTTCATTGCACGTGACTGAGACAAACCCAGTTGCAGGAACAGCCGGCGTGATGACGTTTTGGGACTGCGTAGCATGTGTTCTTCAGCAGTAACAATGGTTGCTGTCGTACGGACCGTCCTTTTGCGCACTTTCTTTCCATTCAGTACTGATCCCGTTGCATGCCATTTCGCAATTAAGTTTTGCAGGAGGTTTTGCAGGCACAACACCAACTTGAAACTTAATTTTAAACTCATCTGCACACTGTTTCTATGACCCATGCGATGCATAGTGCTCTACCACAAAAATGCGCTGTTGTAGAGATAACACCATTTTCGCCACTTCGCACAAACGACTACCATGCACACCAATGTCACTCTCTAATATCACTTGAATGGCAAGTCATTTGAAAACTTACTGCGCAGTATTTCGCGCCGGGCCACTTTTAAAAAACTCACCTTGTATGAAGAAAGCATATATTTATGCAGTATACAATATGCTGTTAACTAAACGATATATTGTTATGGCTTTCTTTTTCTTATAAAATATACGCATAATATATGGCGGCACGAACAATTTCGGTATCAAAATATTAAAGAATTTAAAAAGTAATAAGTAAAAATATCAATGTTCGAATTACAGAAAAAATAAATAAAAAACTAAATATTTATTGATGAAAATGAGAAAGAAAATTCCACAGCTTGGATTCGAACCGGGAAACTTAAGCTCTTCGAAGGTTCCCGGTTCGAATTCAGCCTGTGGAATTTTCGTTCCTATTTTCATCAATAATTTAAACATCTGATGTTTTACGTAGGATAAACCCTCATCGAACATTCTTGAGATATTCTTAAGTATTTATTGCTTTGTTTTTTAATAAGTGCGTTAAATATTTCATCTGCAAAGTCGATCTTACTAAAATAAAAAGCAGCGATTAATCTTTTCAGTTAAAAATTCTGTAATTCGCCCACACAAGTCATAAACGTCATCCCTATTTCCACTCTGGACGGCCAAATCCATTTTAATCTTCTACGATGTTCGTTCAAACTACTACACTTTATAACCGATCAACTTCGCTTAGGTCAACTCCTGCCAAACAAGTGAAAACGCTTTTGGAATGAACTGTACATATTACTTTTTATTTTATAAAATTCATTTATGTGGAATTATTGTTTCGTTACTTCCGTTCTTGTTAACCTAGTGGCTACAGTTTTGGGGGTTTATATATTTTATTAAATCACGAATTTTTTTTTTTAATTTTATGTTGACTCTTTTTTTTTTAGTAATAACTGTGACGAAACTAATACGTCAATGGGATAAACAACCAATTCAGTAAAAAAAAATTAATTTTGATACGTTTATGTGAGATAGTTTTTAATGAGAATTTAAAGTTTACAGCTTTTGCACATTGCTTTCGTACTTTTTCACAAAAAGTTAATACTATTTCACAAACATTTAATCCATATTTATAATAAACTGAGTAAATTTATAGATCAATTATAGACAATCATTCATTTGTGAATTTCTCGAGAATTCACGCGAGGTCTCGCACACCACGTAATCAATTATGGCAATTGACAGGAAGATGTGAAGCAGCAATCGGCTAACATATGAAGTAGAAAACTGAAAAGATATGCAAGCAAATATTGATAGCTATGTTTATGATTGCATCTATTAACCAATCAGAAGCGCTTACACAAAATGCAGCCGTAAAATGCACCTCATGGACCCATCTTGAGCTATTCTTTACTTAATATTACGCCTTAGGAAAGATAATCCCAGCCTGCGGACTAGGTAACTGCTCTAAACAAGCTCAAAGGACATGCAAATAGCGTAATGTTTTCATGCCCGCAGTGGCACAATTGGTTAGCGCATCGGCAGCATGACCCGAAAGTTTCTGGTTCGAATCCAGGCTGTGGAATTTTTCTTCAATGAATTTAAATTTGCTAAAATTTCATTAAAAAATGAAAGAAACCGTTTCAATAATCACGTATTGGAATGTAAAAATTTTGTGAAAACATTTTAATAGCTCACTTTTATCATTTACGAGGCCAACAAGAGGTCAGGCAATACCACCTAAAGATAAGGCCTGAACTCGAAAACGTCATACATTGTTAAAACGTCATATCGGGCCTACGAGATAACTAGGCCTGGAAGCGAAAAATTCATCTGACCAACTGGGTGCTAGCAATTGCTAGGATGTTAACAATCAGTGTTTTTCCTTTTGTTGGTAACAATGAAGGTTAGATTGTTGCTAGCACCCAGTTGGTCAGGTGACTTTTTCGCTTCCAGGCCTTGTTATCTCGTTGCCCTCGTAGTCGCATCAAAGCCAACTAGAAATACAGGCCGGGGCACTGAAAAGTCACATGACCAAGATAGATCGCATTTTTACCAATAATAAGGCTTAAATAATGACTAGGTATGATGATGTAACAATGTATGAAACTTCTGTGCGCAGGCCTTCTCTTTATACTCTATAACGAAAGTTTGAATGGGCGTGTCCAATTAAATTTCCAATTTCAATTGTTAGACATTGTTAATTTTATTGATTTAAGGAGTTTAAATGATTAATTTAAATTTAAAATGAATTTAGTCTCCTTATAATGGGGAAAATCGTGAAATAATAAAAACAAAATTAAAATTAAAGTCACCAATCTTGAAGAAACTTGAGAGATGAAAGAAAACTCAAGGATGTAGTCTATTGAAGATGTTGTTGATGGTAGAAATAAAATCAGTCTATTGAGGATGTAGATGAAGTTCTTGTGCAGATAATGTTGATAGGGGAAAACGATAATCTTGAAGTATAGATGAAATTTTGAAGGGTTGATCCAAATTTTTGGGATAAATTTCATATAAAAACGTTTTCGAGAATTTTTTTCTCATCATCAGTTGATTAAATATTTGAATGTTGAAAACAGTTGAAATAAGAATTTAACAATTGATATAAAGGTGATGAAGCTAAGTTGATTGTAATTGTTGGTTATGATTGTTGGCTATTGTATATTATTAGGGTGATTGTTGTTAAAAAGTAGTGTCCATTTATTGTTTATTTCTATTGATGGTTTGGCTAAATTTTTGTTATTTGTAATGATATTTATTGTTTCTTTAATTAATCTTTTTTATAATTTTCTTCTTTTCCAATGATTTTTGTGTTATTCCAATCTGGTATGTGGTTTTCTTTGATACAATGATTTACTAAATGGTTGTTTTTGTCTTTGTGGCGAAGTGCTCTTTCATGTTCTTTTAATCTTATTTCTAATTGTCGTTTAGTTTGACCTGTGTAGATATGTTCACAATTTTTACATGGTATTTGATAAATTTTATTTCTAGTGTTCCATTTTTCTTTATTATTTTGACATACATGTATTTCTTTGAAATTGATATTTGTGTTCTTATTTTGATTGATTGTTGTTTTTAGGTTGGTGGTGGTTATTAATGTTTTAGTAATGTTATTTGTTATTTTTGGTATGATTTTTATGTTTGGTATTTGTTCTAATATTTTTTTCTGTTTGTGGAAAATTTTATTATTGTATTGTATTGAATATCTTTTTTGTTGTTCTTGTATAGTTTTTGTTGTATTGTTTGTAAACGCATCTATTAAAATTTTGTCTATTAAAATTATTGGATATTTGGATCAACCCTTCAAAATTTCATCTATACTTCAAGATTATCGTTTTCCCCTATCAACATTATCTGCACAAGAACTTCATCTACATCCTCAATAGACTGGTTTTATTTCTACCATCAACAACATCTTCAATAGACTACATCCTTGAGTTTTCTTTCATCTCCCAAGTTTCTTCAAGATTGGTGGCTTTAATTTTAATTTTGTTTTTATTATTTCACGATTTTCCCCATTATAAGGAGACTAAATTCATTTTAAATTGTTAATTTTATTTTACAACAATGCCTAAACAATTGAAAGCTGAAATTTAACTGGACACGCCCTGTCAAACTTTCGTCGGACAGATACAATACCTCCTAGAGAGAAGGCCTGCGGAAAAAAGGTGTATAAAAAGGTGTATATAATAAGCCCTAAATTTGGCCGCTTGATGATAAAGTAACAATGAATACACCTTCTGTCCGCACGCCTTCCCTCTAGAAGGTGTTGGTATAGGTGATGTTGGGCCATCACCTGACCATCGGGGTCCGAGCAAGAATCCCTCCTTCGTCGTTTTCAACAAACGAAAAAATACTGATTGTTAAAATCCAAGATAGAAATAATGTAGGATGGATTGCTCCTCGGACCTCGATGGCCAAGTGATTTATGAGTATCCACGCCTGTTTCTCGTTGGCCTCATACAAGCCCTCCTATAGACAAGGCCAGCTCATTCAGACAAAATGATGGCAATTATAGGCTGGCAGATGATATAGCTAAGATGGATTTTTTTTAAATGCTGAGCAAAAAGAATGTAAAAATGCACAATATAATTTTTATAATTAATTACAAAATGTGAACTCCTTTTTAATTTAAAGAAATAGAAATAAAAATAAATAATAAAAACAATTGATAAATAAAGGTCACCCGATGTAGAGAAACACAAATAATGAAGTGGGAGTGTTATGGAGAACTGGTTGAAGCAGACGAAACACAAGTGAAAAGAGGATCTTGTAGAGAAATGTTACAGTAAAAAACACAGTAACAGTAGAAGAAGAGCTAGTGATGAAAGTCCGATGATATAAGAACGTTGATAACAATTTCCTATTATGGGCCGACATCACAGTTTTCATTGTAACATACTTCTGCAAAGCATTTCAAGGGGGGATAATGCTCTACACTTCTTCGCATTCTTTACATAGGGGCCACTCAGCGTTGTAAGTCGATGGTTGCAAACTCTCTTTTAAAGAGTCCAAAGCCACAGAAGTCTAAGGGTGAGGGCGTCGTGGGATAGAGAATTAATCGGGATGGATGAGAATGAGACCACTCTGTTTCCTGTTCTTGTTTCTTTTTCTGCAAAGCAGACCAGTGATGAACATGATCCGTGACCGATATCCACATTCATGACTCATTTATCCATATGTATATGTACTCGATGAGCGTCTACACCTTAGAGAATGGGAATTGGGCCCCATTACCTTCTGCTAGAAGTAAGTTGAGTTGATTAACATAATAAAAATTAACATAATATGCTTATGTTATAAAGAGAGAAAGAGTCGATATCTATTTACAAGGAATTCTAAATCTAAATTCGAATAACTTGCTCTTAGATTTTGGAATCTTAACGGGGATTTTAATGCTTTTGGACTAAGAGTGCGGCGAGGATTTCAAAAAGAAAAAAAGAAAAAGCAATGATATCCAGTACTTATGAAATAATCAAAATGAAAGCATGATTGTGTACATTCTCTTCAATGAACTATTTTAATTTCACAAACCAAGTTTAATTTAACAAAATTGGCTTTATTTCAGATGTCTTTTATTCGGAACGGAAATACTAATTTAATAGCAATAAAATGAACAAAACTGTTTCATGACGAGATTATTTATTTATTATTTTGACATACTTTTGGACTTCCCGCAGTCTTATTGCCAAATTTGCATTAAAACTTTAAAGATAAGATAAATTCTAAGCCCTTATTTCTCTTTTGATGAAGATGCCCGCCCAGGAGTTTCTTCAGTAGCGACTATGAGTGAAAGCAGTAAAACAACCGATAAAATCGTCGTAACCTTATGATAGATCCTATTCATCTAGAGCACGTGGGATTTATTTCATCTCCCGGATTTCAATCGAAAGCGAACCAAAAAGAAAGAATCCCCATCGTTTACACGCTCGAACGATTGGATTCGTGTTGTAATGCTTTGCTAAAGGGTTCCATTGGCGTCGCCGTTTTACGACGACGTCGCTTTGGGGTGTCAGAACGGTGTTTACTGAGCGGTTTCTTACCACGGGGACCAAGAGGCATTCTCGGTTGTAGTGATGGAGTTCTCTGATGCAGAGTTCCCTGAGTGAGTGGTCGTCGAGGCCCATTTTGCCGAGGCCCCAGTGGAGATCGATCACTTCCAGTTCGTAGCCCCTGGAGGCGCAGTGCTCCCTCACCTTCTTGTAGACGCGCTCCACCAGGGCCATCCGTTCCGTCACCGTATCTGGAGAGGTAAAGGAAGAAAAAAGATGAAAAATGTCACATAAATCTCTATTGCTCGTTTAGAAAAAAAAGAGAATGATTTGCCCCCGATAGTTAAGAAAGGGTGCCTGCCACATGACCGCTGACTATTTTGTTAACGAGCCCTGTTATATATAAAAAGGAAAATACGGGCACTAGATTCGTGAAAAAAGATCGTTTTGCTACATAATGAGCACAGTTCACAATACCAATAAATGCTTAGGCATCATTTCTTGAAACAACGGCAAAATTATAACTCTTAAAATACTAAAGCTTTTAAGCCGTGTCCGGAAATAAATGGACAAAATTTAAGAATGTACATTTTGTAATTTTTATTGGAAATCAATGAAAATTTGTAGGAACATTCTATAACATGTCCATGACAAATTCCTTCTCGACCGCTAACGCGAAGCATTCTCTACGTCTCTTTATAACGGATTTTTCATGGCTTTTGTTGGTCCTGTCCGGTTATTTTGCAAAGCTTTTATGGTTTGAGGTTCCGTTGTCTTGGCAGACTACTCAATTTTACATAACGAAAAATTTTTCGATTCCCCAATTATGAGGTAAATTTGGAGCGTTGTTCTTCTTCTCCTTAATTGAGGCGTCTGGAGTCCATGTAGAGATGGAAGGAACGAAACCACTTGTCCACAAAACGAAATTTTATATACCATAGATGTATACATTTCGGCTACTAAGTAGCCATCTTCTGTATGAATCCCCATAGTCAACTGCGTTTCGGGCGTAATTAACAATTGCTATGTCGGGCCGGAACAGAATTTCATCAAGCTGATGGTGATGAAGGATGAAAGGAGCCAAACTTTTCTTTACGCATTCTTTCAGGTACACTGGCGTTCATCGTCCCTTCTGCGTAAAATAACACCGAGACATTTCCGTCCTGGTCCATAGCTCGTCATTTTATTATTGGAATCGAACTGTTGGTCATAAGTAAATAAAAAGGATCCATCGTGCGGAAAAATGATCCTGGTACTACATACTTGGGACATAAGTCGTATCATCAATTAACAAAACTTTTATTTTTTTGGTAGAGATTGCGAAAAACTGTTTTCAAACGTTGCTCTTTGGAACTCGTGTACTTAGGGACACCTTTCTTAACACTGACCAGAATGCCCAATTTATAGATTTAGATGTCACTCACAAGTCAGTGGATTTCTTCACACCAAGTTGTGGGGCTGCACGACGAACACTCAAGTTCGAGTTCTTGGCAAAAGCATTCCGAATTCTGGTGACAGGTTTCTCCGACGATTTTACGCGAGACTGGCCAGGTAGTTTCTCGTAATTTAAATTTTCTGAAGCTTCACATCTCCTAATTATTTGCCAATTAATCTGTCGCGATCTGCCTTCTTCAACAAAGTATTTTACAATTTTTCTTTTATCGCCATTGCAATGGTCATTATAGTATTTTTGGGAAGAGTTGATTTTCATAGCGCCCCATTTTTCTGATTTCCATGGAAAAGAATTTCTGTTAGCACGAGGTGGATGCTAATTAATAGATTATTTTTTTTGTCAAGTTACTTTCCGGACATGGCTTAACTAAATTTGTAAATAAACAGTTTTTAGTCTGCCTATATAAAAAATAATCCAGTTATTATAATCATTATTTTTATTATTGGTAAAAAACAAACTAAAATATATAATTCTGAAAATATAAATCACGAGCTTTATTGTTAGTTATAGAAGAATAAGCTATACACTGAAGTGCCAAAAAAATGGTACCGACTTATCCACGCTGAATCCATTGCAGCACCACCTATGCACGTCAATAGTTTCATCTACCACTGCGTGTATAATGCGGTAGACATCTGCGGATCTCGATTATAGCATTTAGGAACTAGAGGCCAAGTTTGGATTTTCGCGTATGGGTGTTGCGTGATTAAAGAATCCGGCAAGCCATCGAACTTAAGAAGTTATTGTAGCTTAAAAATACACTGGATGAACGTGACCAGTATCGGCTGGCAAAAATCCTTTCACCTACCTATCAAATTCAATGCCAAGGCCTCAACTAACATCAGCGTGAGGACTGATGAATTACCTTTCCTGTTGTTTCAGCCTGATAGAAGGATCCTGTGGGTGGAGAAAACTTCTAAAAGTCATAATCCCGAAAGGCAACAGTTGGTGGTCCCGTAATCGTTTATAGTGTGTCAAATTGGCATTCAAGGGGACCCTAGGTAAGTCTACAAACGTCTCTGACAGGTGAACGCTATCTCTACATACGATCTGGCGAGATACGCTCATTCATGTCCTGCATTTATTCTGACGGGTGTGTCCTTTCGCCTTTGCGTGGCTACACCACCAGATTATGCTCATCTGAGTTTAGAGTCTTGCCATTTCCACCGAAGTTATCAAATCTCAACATACCTTGGAACGCAGAAATTCAACATTTCGCAACACATCAAAATTATGGACCGCTCTCAGGAAATATGGCGCTCGCTGCTTAGGGAATACTTTCACAAGCTCGTGGAGCTCATAGTCAGCTGCATTTCTGATGTTTAACGCTTCCGTGGGCGAGTAATCAAGTATTAAATTGGTGTATCACTTTTTTGGCACTTTAGAATACTTTACATCATAAAACTGTTGAATCAGAAGTAATCTCATATATTTTTAGGCATACATAATATTAATTCTAATTTAGAGCCATATACAGAGTATTACAGACCATCCGTATCGTGCTTATTTTCTCGGAAGTTCGACGTTTTAGAGCTTTGGAAAAACTTTACATGACTAAAGACTATGTGAAGAATTTAATGGTGGTTATCCCATTATCCTGAAATGAATGGAAATGGGCGCACCCGGGGCGAATAGGGTGTCGTTGCATAGATATTGGAAAAAGAGAAACGACTTTTGTAGGAAACTTTTTCTCAATCGGCTTCCTTCAGGAAACAAACCATAAAAACACTATTGGACGTGTGCAAGTTTTATCACATTAAATGTTGATATTGACGTCCATTTTGTTGCTGGCATTTGTTCGAACCAAATAAACCTCTTTCTACATTAGCCGTGTGCATGTCCTCTCTTGTTGTTGGCTGTTTTTGGTGCAAAATTTCTTTTAGCCGTCTCTAGAGGAAAATTTTGAGGGGAGTGAATTCGGTATGCAGAACGAGAGAACCATGCTACGGTCTTACCAATCCGATCTTACCAGTCCGTCGCAAAAATTCAGTTTTCTATGATAATCATATCCTCCTAGGGCGCGGTGAAGATGAATATGAAAGAGGTGGAAGCCGTTGCTGTTGAATATCTGCCACAGTTTTGTGGCTTATTCCGGAGTCACGAGTTAGCCGTCTCGTGGAATCGATCCCATGCCGTTGAATGGCGGCCAGAATTTCAGCAGCTTTTTCACCTCGCTACCTGTCTTCTGATTGGACTGCACATGATAGTGTATCTCACATGAACCGCAAGCTGATGAAAAACCATTCTAGAGTGATGAGTACGACCAGGATTTCGTTCGGCGTACAACTTCTCCACAGCACGATAGTTTTGCTGACATTCCCCTAACACCGTCAACATATCTAACGCTTCTTCGTTGAAAAAGCTATTTTCAGTCTTAACTTGTCAGGATGGCAACAAACAACGCGCAGCAGTCGTTAACAGTTCAATAGATACAAACACATGACGCGAAAATGTTTTAAAGAAACGCTAACAGGTCAACCCATATTCCCATTTAAAGTTGTTGGCCGAACCCCGGCTGCGCTCATTTCCAATCATTTCCGGAAAATGGAATAGCCACCATTAAATTCTTCACAAAAATCAGACATATTCTTAGTCATAAAATTTTCCCCAAAGCTATAGGATGTCGAACTTTAGAGAAAAAAGCCTGATACGAGTAGTCTGTAACACCCTGTATATTCAAGAATTTCCACAAATACCTAAATGCATATATACGTACATTATGTGGCCATTCGTCACCGTACACCCCAAGCAAGTAAGTTAAACCGAACCCTGCACGAGATCATTATCGTGTAGAGCCGCCTTTCCCCGCAGTGACATCCGCCACCCTTCGAAGAAGACTTTCCACCAATTTGCGATACGTGTCAGTGGGAATCTTACTCCATTCATCCTTCAAATGGGCAAACGGCTCAGTGGTGTTCTTTGGGCCGCATGGCCTGGCTCTCAACCGACGCTCCAATTCGTCCCAAAGGTGTACAGTGGGGTTGAGGTCTGGATTTTGGGCTGGCCAGTCAAGTTTCTTCACACTTGTTAATAACGCCTACTGTATGACAGGAAGCATTGTCGTTCTGAAAGATGTATGGGCCATTATCAAAGTATTTTCTCTGTTTGGTATGCTTCGGCATTCTGGTTTCACGAGGACCAGACTATGATCCTGTGGGCACGACACAATCCTGCAAATATCGTTCACCGGGCATTTGTCAACCCACACACGTCCAGCGGACCGCCACAACGGGCAGCGGGATTCTTCACTCCACAGGGTAGTTTTCCATTGTTCCATTGTTCTGTAATAGACGGGTCACGGCGTTCCATTGAGGGCTGTGTTATTTGGCTTATGAAATGCTGCTTGTCCATGAAAACCAAGTGAGACGGTTTCCCGTGGACGATACTACCACTTGCATCACTAGACGACGCCGTCATGTGCCAACGTTTTTAAAAATTTTTAACCAGGCTTTCCCGTTTGACATCTTACATGTTTCAAGCGTCGACAATCGTGATCTGTCAATTTCGTCGTTTTACTGAGTCTGGGTTGGCATGATATAACCCCCTCTCGCTTCCACTTCAAAATAACATTACTCACTATCGAGCAGGATAGCTGAAATTTGTTGCAAATCTCACGGATCGAATGCCTGTAGGCTCCAATGGTCATCCCTTTCCTTCGCGCTAAGTTCGCGTCGTCTGTTCATAATGAATGCAGCTGCTATGAGTGTATTTTAACCAGCCAAAGTCTTTAATAGATTGTAGGACGTATACGGATGATCCCATGCGCGTTTAGAGAGATATCCGATGACGAATGGCCAAATAGTATATTCAGACCGCCATGAATTCATTAAACCATCTCTTCATTCAACTTTTACTTCATAGTCGCCTTGACCACAAAGTAATTCTTATATAGTATAATATGTTTAAACTGAATAAAAATGTTGCCTTAAAAGCTTTCTATCAGGAGTTTCTCTTACCTTGGTGATCGGCGCACAAGAAGAGGACGATTTTTCTCGGTTTGAGTTGAGGAGCAGCGACACTGATGTCACCGACCAGAAGAGGACGCGAAACCTCCGGAAAGTTGGCATACTCTGGTATTCCAGCATCTTTAGGAGACTGCGCTACCTATAGATAAAAGATAAAATGAGAGTATATGTATTTTGAAGTGAAATCGTCTCAATAAATGAAGACAAATAAGTTTAAGTTTGGAACATTGTTGATCAGACATCGATCACTGTGCATAAATGCTCTTCCCCCCATTCTTTGAAAAGACTGTTCAAATATTTTCTCTTTATCATCTTTTGGATTAGTAGACTAATGAAAATGCATTGCTTCAATATTGGTATTATTAACCGTCAGTTGACGGTCATATTTGCAGACTCCCAGGGCTAGTGTATTTCGGGAAAATAAAAATTTAAGAAAATGATTTTGGTAATTGTCCTGAAACGTCATTATTTGTTTGTTTTACTTATCAACCCTGTCTTTACATATTGCTTAGTTTAATTATAGAGGGTTATCATTTCATTTTCAACCACAACAATTGTTATTAAAATGTTATGACTAAATTCCATCCCATTCGATATAATGCCACAGCTCCAAGATGAGAATGTGTACGCGTATATGGGCTGATGGAATATGAAGCTATATTTTGAGTAGCTCAAAATATTTAATTTTTAATACATACTACATGGTGGAAAGTATCCGAAAACTCCTGTTGTAGAATCTAAGCTCATAAGGCACATAGTAATAGGATATCAGTCTATCTTTGAATCAGTCACAGGCTGGGAAGACTGTCCACTAGGTTTAGATAGATGGTCGGTGAAACTGCCTTCACAGCGCCCGTCAGAGCTGTGGCAAGTCCGGCTACGGAAGATGGACGATTTGGCTGGGCACGTAATCTTCCTTCTAATTCGTCCCAGAGATATTTATCAGGGTTTACATCGGGGTTCTGTGAAGGCTAGTTCAGTTTTTGAGCATTTAATTCACACGATGGTCGCACAAGGTACGATGTGTTGATAGAACAGTTTCCTTTTGGAACGGAAACTAGTATTTCCGAATTGTTGCCAGAAAGTTAGTAGAGTAGCGATGGGCAGAATATCAAGACACATTGCAGAGTTCATCTACTGGAAGTAAGGGACCCAGGACGAGCCATAAAAACCAACTCCACAAGATTATACCTCTGCCACCGAACTTGACAATTGGCACAATGAAATCGGAAATGAAACCGTTCGCCAGGCATAATCAAATCCACATCCTGAAGTGGGATTTATCACTGGAAACCACGTCTGTCCACTGGTGGTGAGCTTTGCACCATTGCAGCTGTCGCTTGGCATTGATATTATGGAGCGGTCTCACGTCCGTGGAAACACATGGTTTCTTAGCTCTCGAAGCACAGTCCTGCTGCTAGCGACGACGTCTGACGCATTTTGAAAATCACGAGTGATCACTGCCACCTGGACCATGCCATGATTCTTCACTACCTTTTTCAGTGTTCGAGGGCTGCGATTAGTAAATTTGTTCGGCTTACTATTTCGTCCTGTTGCAATTCACTTCCTCGAATTTCTATTTTACAATAACATCATTTTGGCACTTCTAGCAAAGCGGATATTTCACGATCCGATTCTCCACAACGGTGGCATCCGAAGATTATTCCGCGTTTTGAAGTCATTGAGCTCTGTCGATTTATTCATTGTCTGTCGAACGCACGTATATGAGCTCCTAATCCTCCATCAACGCTTTCATATCGTTCGATGACGGTTCAGATCTAATTCGTCGGAGGACTTTCCGGAAACTATTTGCCATATAGTGCATATTCACTTAATGCCATCTTTAAAACGGCAACCAGTTATACATTTTCACGGTCATATTCGTGTTAACGGGTAAAAATTAAGAAGAATGGCTCTCCATTATTAAGTATCGGAATGGAGCTACTTATTGGTTTTACAATGTCCGTCTGTCCCCTTCATAATTTCTGCATTTTTTGAGGTAAAAGGTTGAACTTCGAAATGTAGCTTAGTATGGACATGTAACTTCACTATTTACTTGGTTTTGATTGGCCCACTGGGGTCGGAATTACGGGGTGGGAGTTAGAGGGGACCAAGTGATCTACAGGGTATTCTCGAATAACGTGTACAAACTTGGGGGGGTGATAGAGAGATCAAATCAAAGCAGCATTTCCCTCTTTCATTTTTTTTCTTTGGGGCATTGTTTTTGAGATAAAAAATGTTGAAATCCTATTTGCAGGAAACAGTTGTTTGGATACATACTGTTCGGGTCTCAAGAGAAGACCTCGGGTATACAAAACACCAGAATCGCCGTAGCTGCGGAAAAGATTCGCGAAATACCAGGAACTTTTGAACGTGCACGTCAGTCAATGCGGCAATGCTGTGAAGCATGCATTCATGCCAGAGGAGTCAATTTGAACACTTAATGTAAAACATTTGCATGTTTTATAAAAACAAGTCACATTATTGTATTGTATGGAAAGTGTTTTTGTTCTTTTTATTACATGACTGACCATGATTTTGACGTCTTCCAGAAGCACGGGTTGAGTGGCTTATATCGCTCAAGCGACGTCCAACATTTTTTTATCTCAAAAACAATGCCCCAGAGAAAATAATGAAAAAGGGAAATGTTGCTTAGACTTGATCCCTCTATCACCCCCCTCCCCAAGTTTGTACACGTTATTCGAGAACACCCTGTATATGATATTTAGGTATGTAAATGAGACAAATATGATTTGCGGATTCTTCTAGGCAAAATCTCCATTACTAGGCTATGAAGTCTGGGCCATTTAAATTCTAAATTTCCATTAAACTGATAAACGAATTAAATCGTGACAATCAGAAATGCATTATTGTCAGTATTAGATAAATTGTCCCAGTAGGGGTGGCAGTCACTTGCTCTTTTGAACAATGGCAACATATGGCATGTGATACCGTGTTTTGCAAAAGTTCTGTTACACTTGCGGTTGCGTCGATATCGGGGGGAGGGGTGGAAGCATCCACGGAGCAGGTGCTATTGAAGACGTGGGAGATACCATAATGTAAACGTATGTATGTGGAATGAATGCGATTCGGATGTAAGGATATTGCGATGGAACGTAAAAGAATCGAGATCTCTGGGCTCCTTCGCTCGGGCCACAACGCTAAGCAACTCAACATCAGCCGGATGACCACAGAGTCGCAGAGAGGCTGAAGAAAGGGGAAGGCCTCAAAGATCGTTCACGTGCAAGCAGGCCTCGCGTTATCAATCGTGTGGGTGTCAGAAAAGCCTTCGAACGTGACCCGATCTCAAAATGACACAGTTCGCAAAGAAAAAGAAGATTTCTGTGGCCACGGTGTCCAGAGTCATCAAGAAAGAGGGTGGAAAGAATTTGAGGCGCATGGCAAAATTTGCTGACGGATGGCATGGGAGATAAACGTCGGGAGCGCTGTCGTCGCCTTCTCAACGACTTGAAGAGCCACGGTAATCTCATTGTCATCTTTTCTGATGGAAAAACCTTCACGGTCGTCCCGGTCGTCAACAAGCAGAACGACCGCGTGGTCAGCTTCGGCCATGACATCTCTGAGGTCCGCTACGTAACTACAACCAAGCACTCGGCCTAAACGATGATGCTCGGCGTCATGGCGTCGAATGTCATGAAATTGCCGCCAATCTGGTTCCCGACCGATTACAGGCTTACCGCGGCCGACTTCAAGGACATCTTGACCAAGAACGTTAAGGTGAAAAAGGTGACGAGGAATGCGAACTACGTCTTTCAACAGGATGCTGCCCCGGCCCACAATGCCCGAGACCGTTCAAGAGTGGTTGGGGTCGAACATGAACTTCTGGTCTAAGGACTTTTGGCCTTCTCAGTCGCTCGACCTCAACCCTCTTGACTACGGCGTGCGGGCGCATATCGAGAGTAAGGCCTGCAAGATTCGTCGCAGCAACGTCGACCAGCTGAAAGCATCTGTGAACCGCGTGTTTACCGCCATGAAGAAAGACTATATCCGTAAAGTTTGTCGGGCCTGTAGACCTCGCCTAGAGCGTGGGCTTACTGCCGATGGCGGTTACATTGGTTAATATGTATTGTGTATACACCAAAATCAGTTCTGAAAATAAAAACGGTGTCTAACTGCATCACACACGTAGTTATGTCATTTTTGCGGAGGTCCTCACATGTGTAACAGAACTTTTGCAAAACCCGGTATATCATTCGATCGAAAATGATGAGAAAGGAAAGAAGTCAGGATTCTTTTATATTTTCTAGATGCTAACTTCGAGACAGTCAGTTTTTTGATAAAAAAAAATTGGAGGGTGTAAAAGTTCAGATGAAGAGGTAAAAATAGATGAAGTCAGCGCTTCCGCTACTTTCTTGTTGGACATTGTCCCAACAACAATATCACCATTTTAATAAACACCATGAATGAATTCATAATTGTTATGCATATGAAAACTTAAACCTTGTACAGGGTGACAATTATTGAGCTAATATACTAATTCTCTTATCCGTCGGCCCGTCCGTTCGAAGCCAGGGATTGTTGTGGCAAGACAATACTCCATCATTGTTATTAGGAGCTTTAGCATAAAAGCTACTTATAAGAATGCGCCCTTGGTCCGTACGTTTCTCCGGCCGTCCGGCAGCCGTTTGCACGATAACTTTAAAACGGATTAACTTTTTCAAATTCTGTTTTCAAAAATATGACTATCAAAGTCTTACCTCGGCCGTATCAACTTTTCAGAATTTTTCGTGGACCCCTTCAAGTCGAATTCACGTGTTAAAACAGTGAGTGTAAAGAATTCAAAGATACTGGCATGTCATATAACAATCGATTTGTCAAGAAGGAACACATTGTTACTTTCTGTTCATCTTTGAAGCATTATTGACATCGGCGCGCGCACGTGAAATCGCTTTGTCGACGCACGATTGCTCAAGTGCTCATAATCTATAAGCTTATTAAGTAGAGGAATAATGGAGCTATTTATTGGTTTATAATGTCGGTCCGTCCTCTT
Organism: Rhysida immarginata; assembly: GCA_023313115.1. Lineage (NCBI taxonomy): Eukaryota > Metazoa > Arthropoda > Chilopoda > Scolopendromorpha > Scolopendridae > Rhysida > Rhysida immarginata. Next base: position 1,307,894 of record JAHWFO010105917.1, read on the forward strand.
CATAATTTCTACATTTTTTGAAGTAGAAGATTGAAATTCGGAATGTAGCTTACTATGGGCATGTGCACCTTTACTATTTAGTTTGGTTTTGATTAGCCCACTATGGTCAGAGTTTTGGGGGTGAAAATTAGAGGAGACCTAAAGATCTAGGTGTATTTATTCATATAAAGGAGTGAAATTCGGTATGCATATTCCTATAATCAAGATCTCCATTATATGAAGATTTTTTTTCCCGAGGTATCTATGCCTTGCCGACTCGGTGGCGGAAATGCATCGAAAAGATGGGGACTACATTGAAAAATAGTGTACCAACTCTGTCTGTAATAAAGGAGCTGTAAAAAAAATATTTCCGATTTTCATTTGACTGACCCTCGTAAATAGAATAAGAATGGAGCTACTAATTGGTTTTATAATGTCAGTCCGTCCCCTTCATAATTTCTACATTTTTTTGAGGTAGAAGGTTGAAATTCGGAATGTAGCTTACTATGAGCATGTCCATTTGCACTATTTAGTTTGGTTTTGATTGGTATACGGGGGTCGGAATTACGGGAGTGGGATTCAGAGAGGGCAACATATCTATGTATGTGCTATTTAGGTACGTAAAGGCCTAAAATCCAGTATCCAGATTCCTCTAGGCAAGATCTACATTACTATGAAGTTTAGGCCCAATTGTTCTAGTGGGATCGGATTTGCGGGGGTGGCAGTCACTTGGTCCTTAGAACTATGGCACCTCGTATCACATATGGCATGTGATATATCATACGTTCGGAAATGATGAGAAGGGAAAGAAGATACGAGGTTTTTTTACATTTTTTACATATTACAAAGGGACCATCCATTCTACGAAAAATACGAAAAACAGCAATTCTAGGTGATATACCGGGACTTTATTTAACCTCTTGTTGGCGTGCCTCAAATTAAAATGATATCCATCTTCATATACATCACTGGACACTTTAGACCGAAGTTTTTCTTGCCCTTGACGTAGAAGCTCTTATACCCTCTTGCTCTATTCGAAACTCCCGTTGTTCAGTTGTTTCCAATGCCAATATAGTTTTTTCTGTTTTAGCTGCAGAGTTTCTCTTACCATTACTCGTTCTTTCTCTTTCCTTTTCAGACACAAATTTTTTCCAGTCGTCTGGACGTTTGATAGGGAACTCAAGGGAGACACGTTTGACTCCTTTTCCTCTTCAATAGACGCTGCCTTATTTATGTCCTGTCACTGCATCATCATTTTATGCTCATTATTAATAATTCTTGGAAACTAACGTTCAGTCGTCGCATTTTCAGCATCTGTTTCCAAAATATACACATTGACACATTATGATGAAGATGTATTTTTATGAAATGTTTGGATCTGCTATGCTACCCAATAAGTTAGGTGATAACCCCGGCATGGCTCGGACTCTTTGTTTTTTTTTTATTAAATTTTGCAATATCTTAAAAAAAACACATGCAAATGCTTAGAATTAATACAGTAAAAATGCATAATGAAAATTCGAAAAAAATATTTATAAATGCCCACAATGGATGGAACTCTCCATGTATGCCACTGCTAGTCTAAATAATTTCTTAGTCACGTAATCTTATTTTAGATGTTCCCCTTAATGTTGTTGCAATTCCCACACTGCTCTCGAAGTCTTGAAGCAAAACTTGGCCATTCATCACTTGACTATTTTGTGTAGTCCAGCGGTCGCCGATTCTAATATTGACATGCTTACCATTTACTGAATACAGCATGGAGCTAAAGGACTCCTTCCTCTGTCGTCTTTCCACTCTTTCTCAGTAGTCTGTGAACTCTCCATTATCTCCAGTTAGTGATCATTTTTAAAGATTTTCAAGAAATTTTTAAGTACTAAGAACTCTCAATTCTAAGAAAAAGCTTGAATAACAGGTATTCTATGCATTGTTACAAATTGAACCTTAGCTATTTTGCACAAACTTTGCCTTGCATTGTTAGTCATGAGATATATATTGTTGATCTCTGCATAATGTTGGTGCATTGCCTGTTGATAACATTGTTGATACCTATTGTTGCACAAACTTTTCTTGCATTGTTGGTCATGAGATATTTCTTATTAATATGCCTTACCATCATTATGAATATTGAGTTATTATCGATAATTATTATTTTTTCGAAATCTGCTGTAGACAGTAACCTTCCTCATATATTGAAGGTCAAGTATGCAAAATTTATCAAGATCGCAATAAAACTGTAGATTTTTATAAAATACAAACAAACCCACAAACAAACGCCCTTCTTTGTATAGTTAGATAGATTAGTAATTAGTAATAATTATATAAGAGTAGGATTTGTAGTAATATAAAATTAATTAAAAATATATGCTCTTTTTAATGGAAAATAGAAAAAAAAATCTTAATAAAAGTCACCCAATGTGGAAATAAACAAATAATGAGGTGGGAGTCTTATGGAGACTGATGTGGATGAAAAACACAGGTGAAGAGAAGGCTTTGCAAAGTAATTAGTAATATTATTATTATTATTATTGTTATTATTATTATTATTATTATTATTATTATTATTATTATTATTATTATCAGAAGTAGCAATTAGCACTGTCTGATGCTGCTTAATGATGTCAACTACATTAAAGACTGGATCGAGCATTCTATGAGCGCGTTAACACAGGCACATGTGTAAATAATTGCCTGGAAAAGTCCACACTTATCATCGTGCACGCATGTCTGGTAGCCATTCAGTAAAGCATAGGAAAGTAATTTTAAACATTAAAAAAAAACTGAAAATAATTTTTTAACTCTCATGAAATTATATTGATTTCCTTTGGCAGTGAAATTTCAACAGAAAGTTATTAAAATCAATATCTTAAATATATATTTAATGCAATGCTATCATTAGTTTGAACGTGCGTCCACGCTGTTCATCGAGAACTATGCTTGGTTCTTATCATTTTCTTAGACACGCTTAAATAAGGAAGCGCTCATAGATGGGTCGATTCAGTCTTTATTGTAGTTGACATCATTGGTGCTGCTACACATGTGGACCCGTCACAGCCATAAAGATAGCTATATACCAGACGAGGAAACTCAGTGAATAATCAAGGGACTTGGGATCAGGTGCTCGCCAGGGCGGCGCTTCGATTCGTAAGAAGAATAGCAGACGACGCTGGTTAATAAGGCATTTCCCATAGAAATATTTGCTGGCGTTTGTTTTTTTAAGCAAAACAACGTTTAGTGTACTTAAATATAGCGCGCTGCTACACCTTTGTCTATTTTTAATTTTTAATAAAATAAAAATTAATCTATTTAATTTTAAATAGAATTAAATAGATTCTAGTTCACAACAACAATATCTTGAAAGTAATAATTAAATTTAATTATTTTACTGATTTTTTTTTATTAATCTGTGCATTTAATTATTTTACTTTATTTATTCGTATAATCGATTTTATTTAATTAATTAATTAATTATTAGCTTTATTTTTTTTATTTATTGTATTTGTTTATCATTTAATTAATCTGTTCTTATTTTTTATTTTATTTTAATTAAATTTGTATGGATATAAATGAAACGATTGCGTTTTGATTGAGTGAATGGAGACTTCCGCGTGCATCAACCATTGTTGACGCAATATAAAAATACGGGCAGCCGATTGTTGACGCAAGCACACCTGCCGATTGTTGGCACAAAAAAAAAAGACTCCTTTTTATATATAGAACAGACTGCTTTTGTTTATCCGTCAGCATATTGTTGGCGCGTGGCATATTGTTGGTCTGTAGCTTATTGTTGGCACGTGGCATATTGTTCGTGACAGAGCATTGTCAAACAAACAAACACACAAACAAACAAACAAACCCCAAGCCATTTTTATATATAGAGATTGGCCTGGGCCAACACCTCCTAGACAGAAGGCCTGCGCAGAGAAACGTCATGCATTGTTACATCACGCTAAAGCAGCTGTTGTTAATCGTATTTCAACCAATAATATGTTTTAAATTTGGCCGTTTGATGAAGATGTAACAATGTATACAGTTTCTGTGCGCAGGCCTTCTGTCTAGGTGGTGTTGCCTGGGCACTCAAAAGTCACCTGACCACAGTAGTCTGAGCAACAATCCAAGCTTCATTGTTCCAACAAACGAAAAAATACTGATTGTTAAAATACAAGTTGGAGACAATGAAAGTTGGATTGTTGCTCAGACTACTATGGTCAAGTAACTTTTGAGTGCCCAGGCCTGTCTTTCTCGTGGACTACGACTAGCGATGAGGCCAACGAGAGACAGGCCAGGGCACTCAAAAGTCACATGATCATCGGAGTCCGGGCAACAATTCATCCTTTATTGTTTCCAACAAACGAAAAAATACTGATTGTTAAAATCCAAGATAGAGACAATGAAAGATGAGTTGTTGGCCGGACCCCGATGATCATGTGACTTTTAAGTGCCCTGGCCTGTCTCTCGTTGGCCTCGGACTAGCGAGATATGATGTTACCACATTTTCCATTGTGGCCTTTGTAATTGACCTTTATCCCGTCTTGTGATTGGTTGCCACTAAACGTCACTGATTTTTTTACAAAATGCAAATGGCGGATACTGGACGTGTTAACGGCATTTGTTGACAGTATCGTAAGTGAAAGTTTTAATTGTTGTTGTTCAAAATTTTTATTGCTATGGTTAAATTATTGTTGTGTTCCCAATTGTCACAGTGAGGAGAAAAAAAAAAACATCTTTAGAAAATAATTTTATAGGTAATTTGGAAATAACTATGAAATTAAAATTATGAAAGGTTATCAATAACATTTAAACCATTATATTTTACAAATTTAAGGTTAATAATTTATGCTGAATTAATAAAGATAATAATAAAAATCTTTAAAATAGTAAAAACCTATAGAAAAGGTAAAGAAAATTTATTTTTCTCATATCCCAAGTGCTTACGACACGACCAAGGGACGCCATTTTTTATGTGGTCACGTGGGTAGTCAAGGCTACGAAGGCAAAAGTATCGTTCAGATATCGTTTCCTGCGAGCATCGCGAGAAACTGACGTCATTACGTAACATGCGAGGCCAACGAGAGACAGGCCATGGCACTCAAAAGTCACATGTTCATCGGGGTCCGGGAAACAATCCATCCTTCATAGAAGATAAAATACATATGCGTAAACAAATCTGCGCATTACATCAAACAACAATGGTTATCATATCGCATTAGTATTAGGACTAGCTGAGATGCCCGTCTTCGCCGAGCTTTTCAAGGCAAAACGAAGGCGGGGTATCAGTATCTATCTACTCTAGATATATACCAATGTTGTTTAAGCACTTGTTAATTGTCATTGTATAAGCTGGACGAACAGGAAATTGTCGACGTTCGTTCTCCACAAAATGATCAGTCGCTGCAACGGTATTCTTGGTATTAAAATAAATTGTCCTGCGTTATCTGCGCTGACTATCGTAACTTGTAATACGCCTGATTATTCGGAATTACCTGTTGTATTGCTTAATATCCCAAACTTTCAACCTAATGACCGTCGACGCTACAATTTACCGACAACTTTGGACGTTGCTGTGCTTTTACCTGGCAGTGGAGTCAGTGCACATCGTGATATTATTTTGCGCCAGCACACAGATGGTAGGATTCGTCGGATTTTAGAACATCACCCATCTTATGATCCTCTGCACTATGCGCTTATGTTTCCATACGGAGCACAAGGGTGACCTGTTACCATGCAGTCGAAAAACAGTGCTCATACAAAACGTATTACGATACGCCCGTTTTATGCATAACATCTTCAAATTCGTTCACGTACATGTTTAACCTCGGCGAAGACGGGCATATAAAAATCTCTACTCTGATTGTATCAAGAAAAAATGGCAGCAAAACCAAATGTCAGTTAGTTTTAGGACACCCTTTATAAGAAAAATCGTACGTTCCATTCTATAGCTTTTGACACAAACACGACTGGCCTATTGTTGCACAAATTTTGCCTTGCATTGCTGGACATGAGCTATATATTGTTGGTCCGCGCATATTGTTGGTCCGATGAAATCTCTTAACAATAAGCGTTACGGATTCTTCCAACACCTCCTAGAAAGAAAGCCTCACAACTGAAACGTCACATATTGTTACATCATCATAATTCGACCATTGTTGATCGTATTTTTACAATAGTAAGCCCTAAATTTGGTCGACTTTGAGCGCTTCGCATAATATAGTAGGATCCCTGGTCTGTCCGTCCAACACCACCTCTACTCAAAGCCTGAGCGCGAAAACGTCATACATTGTTACATCACCTACATCATATTTCTACCAATAAGAAGCCCGAAATTGTCCCTACCGTAGGTGATGTAACAATGTAAGAATTTTCCGTGAGCAGGCTTTCTCTCTAGGCGGTATTGGTCCGTCCGAAGCCAACAAAGAAAGTTACAACAATCCGTCCGCAGCCAGGGATTGTTGTGGCAAGACAATACTCCGTCGTTGTTATTTAATTAAATAAATAAACTGAAAAAATAATAACTCTCTTGGCCTGCCCAAAGCCAGATACTGGTGTAGTAAGATAATACTCTTAAGGGCTGTATCTTTTGAACGGGAATAGGTAGCCGGTTGAAATATTCATAGAGTATGTGTTATTATGGCGGATTGTCTATCAAACAAAAAAAAAAAAGAATTTTTTTTATTAAATTGCAATTCAAAACTTTGTCGGATTTATTGCAGGGTGACTAGCGACCGGGAAAACCGGGAAAAGTCAGGGAATTTTATAAAATTAGCAAAAAAATGCGAAATTGGAACGAAAAATTGGTCAGGTAAAATTACATGATCAGCCGGGAAAAGTCAGGGAATTTTACGCAATCGTTTTGGGACACCCTATTAGACAACCTGTTATTGGGAATAGCCCTTAACGCCGGGTCTCGATTAATCGCCGGGGTGGTCTGGACCATTGAAACAAATAGAAGCCCGGGCATGTATTCAAGATTTTACGGTAATGAAAAAGTTGATGGAGTCCTTGCAGTACTTTCATGCGACGGGTGGAATCTAATATACTAATTCTCTTATCCGTCGGTCCGAATGTCCGAGGTGTCATGAATAAAACAGTATTAGCGAGAGGTATCACGCAGTGGAAAAAGAGCATTCATGAACATAAGGCGTTTAACAAGAAACATACATGTTTATTGTAAATAAGATCAAAAATAAAACAAAAACGAGAATAGCTAAACAAAATCTTAAGCCTAAAGAAAATTCCAAAAACAGTAAGCTAACACTTCTTAAACATACTAAAAATACAAACAAGATTCAAGCCTCTTGGGCTCGGAGAATTCCATCTCATTAGGCGTGTCACAAAGATTTTACCTGACGTAAATTACATTACATTTCAAATCACGATAAGTGAGGCATTGATTCATTCAGAGAACAAATACAATTAATGCAATAATTATCAAAAAACATTAAACAGCTCAAAAAGGTCAGAACACAACGTGATGAAGCTTATTCCTACAAAATAAGATTAATACACAACACTAGCAAAAGATAGGGTAAATTCTTCTCGTTGACGTCGCCTTACGTCAGGCGTGTAGCTGAAGCAATTAGGCCAACAAAATAAATAACAACTAACACACTACACGTAACTGCAATAGTTCACATTATATTCAGTTCAAAGTTCGTAATTAAATAAAGTCACGGTCCAATAGGAAATAAATAATTAATGTCACAGTTCGGTAGAACACAATAAGTAAAGTCACGAATCAGTAAAACTAATTTCTTATTGACAAAATTCGGGAAGTATAATTAGATAGGAACACCGTTCCGAATGCAGACCGGGTCGGCGAAAGGCAAACACTATTAAAAAAAAAGACAAATAGAAATGTCACAAATTATCACAATAATATCAATAAGGCAATTGCAACATTCCTTCGCACCGAACCCGTTGCCGAAGACGGTTGGCGAGAACTAGGGTAAATAATGGCCAACTTAAATGACACAGCTTAGAAAACATTACTGTTTTCTACACACGAGCACGAAGCCCATATCGTCCCAGAAGAACGCAGATAAACCGCTCGGCCATAAACCTTGCACTACGGCGGAGTAGCGGAGTTCGTAGTAGCGAAGCTCCGGGAAAATGGCACAAAACTGCTGAGCGTACGAGCCCACATAAAGCCTCGCACTTACCAGTAAATTGATGCCTGTCGAGATGGTCCGCCGTGGAAGCCTCGCAATACGGGTGGTTCCGGCTGGCTCAAGAAGCTCGGCAATACGGCTACCAGGCTCCCACGCCGACGACTTCGGTATAGCGGAGGTCGCTCCAGCCGCCGCGCCCGACGACGCACGGAGCTCGTCGTCCTTGTCACTCGTTGTCGTTGCCGCCGTTGCTTGAGCGCGTCCCTGCTCAAGGCTCCCGGACGAGAAATTCCTTTCAATCTTTGAAATGGTGTTTACTGCTCTCCATGGGTCCTTCGTTCGTGTCCTCCTTGTAGCGTGTCTCACCAGAAATTCCTCCCTTCGATCTCCTCCGTCGTGACTTTTCAAATCGCCTCTCGAGCTCCTATTCGTCCTTCCCTGATGACGATGCTCTTGACGTACGTCGCGACGGGTTTTACGTCGCTCCCTCCTCCTCTCAGACGAATAGAAAACCCGAGAGGGAAAACGCTTGATTCCGTCACTGGAATTAGTGTTGGCGACGGAATTCCGTGACACGAGGCCAACAAAGAAAGTTACAACAATCCGTCTGAAGCCAGGGATTGTTGTGGCAAGACAATACTCCGTCATTGTTATTTAATTAAATAAATAAACTAAAAAAATAATAATTTTCTTGGTCTGTCCAAAGCTAGGGATTGTTGTGTGGTAAGATAATACTCTTAAGGGCACTATGTTTTGAACGGGAATAGGTAGCCAGAGTATGTGTTATTATGGCGGATGGTGGATTGTCTAACAAATAATAAAAAATGTAAAAAGCTTTTTCTTTTTTCTTTTTTTGTTTCTTTTGGTTGTTTTTTTAATCCTGTCGTAAAAACGGTTATACATACAAGTGTCAAACTTGGCATGATGAATGGAATTTCTTCATGCGACGGGTGGAATTTCTAGTTATAGTCTATATTCCAATTTCAATTGTTAATCGTTGTTAATTTTACTTAGCAACAATGTCTAACAATTGAAATCGGAAATTTAACTGGACACGGCTAGTTTTTCTTTCGTTGAACAGAGTATAATACTATAATTCTCTTCCGGATTGTTGTGGGAAGATAATACTTAGTCATTGTTCTGAATTAAATAAATAAACTGAAAATGTTTTGTATGCAGATGAACAGTATATTGTTGCAGAATATAAGTTTTGAAAACCACTGATTCTCCACTTTCATTTCTTTACCTTCAATCTGTACGGTTGACACCCGTCATGTGACGGGTGGAATTCTAGTATAAAAAAAACCCTCAAATTTTCAAAAACTACCGAGTTCAACAATTTTTTTTCAAATGTTAAAAGTAACTACAGATTTTTGGATTTAGTTTATGACATGTTCGATATGCTTGCCATCAATGGCTATGATGTGGCGCAGACTAAGAGCAAAACTCGCTGAAGTGTCGAGACATCGATACTTTCGTTGACCTCCTGAATGGCTGTTTTGAGCTCAGCGATGGTTTCGGGGTTATTTGCGTAAACTCTGTGTTTAATATTGCCCCACAAAAATGAGTCACAAGAGTTCAGAGCAGGAGCAAATGGCGGCCATGTGATTCCCATTCCAGTGGCCTCTGGGTGGATGCCCTCTCCAAAGTGCTCTTCCAGGACTTCAAACACTCTATTGGTCCGATGGGGTCGTGCTCCGTCCTCCATGAACCACATCTTTTCGAATTTTGAATTACTATGGATAATAGGAAAGAGATGATTTTCTAAAATTTTGACTTGAATTGCTTTCAATGAATATCGCACCGATTATTCCGCGACTTGACATTGCACACAAACAGTTATCCGTTTGGGGTGGAGAGACTTCTCGATCGTGAAATGGGGATTTTCAGACCCCCAAATGCGGCAATTCTGCTTATTGACCTACCCATCCAAATGAAAGTGAGCTTCGTCGTTAAACCAAACCATATTCACATCAAAAAAATCCCAACATGCCCTGCATTCAAGCACCAAGTTTAACTGAATCTCGCCACTTGTTCAAAAGTTATCAAGTTTTTATTTTCATATACTTCAATAATTGTCACCCTGTATCTATTACAATGAACGGATATATATTAAGAGAAGGACGAGACGCAAGAACCCTGGAATACAATAAATAATAGTTATTAATTAAAAATATAAATTAAATAAAAAAATAAGATATAATAAACAAAAATAATTAGTCAAAATCAAAATAAAAAGCTGACGTTTCGGATAGAGACTATCCTTTATCAAAGCAAAAAAGGATAATTCTCTAAAAGCAAATAGAATATCTTCATAACTTCAGGATAATTCTCTAATATTCTATTTGCTTTTAGAGAATTATCCTTTTTTGCTTTGATAAAGGATAGTCTCTATCCGAAACGTCAGCTTTTTATTTTGATTTTGATTAATTATTTTTGTTTATTATATCTTATTTTTTATTTAATTTGTATCTATTACAGTAAGGTTTTAGAAAATTTAAGGAGGAGTTATTAAATTATTAAATGTCTGAAGTCTGTATTCAGAAATATCGTTTTTTATGAATGTCGACTTTCTAATAAAGTTCCATCTAAAGAACGTGATCTCATTCAAATCTTTGAGTGTGCAGTGTCTTTCCATTGAGAAGCTGCTTTCATGGTTTATTGAATGGAAGAGTCGGATTGAAGAATTTTTATTTTGCGAAAATAAAAGTTTTTTTACGTCGTCCAGATATCTGTCAATCAATCAAAATTGAAAAATGTGGGGTATGGTGGAAATTTTTTTTTTTCATTTTTCTTTTTCTTTTTTTAGCTTTTTGAAATTTTCCTTTCCCTTTTCGTCACTTGTTGCTTGGTCATAATTCAGAATGATAGATTGAATTCCGTATGAAGGGCTTGTCTTTAAAAAATTACTTTCTTAAAATTTTTTCAAGTTTCTTCTTATGATATTTTTATTGAATAAGCGAAAAGAAGAATAATAGTAAAAATCTGACATATTATGAGTCTTATAATAATAACATTGGTGATATTGTTTTCAAAATTTTTAATAAAATATATGAAAATTAAATGGCAGATCGGATAACGTAAATAGTTTGCAAAGAATCACGCTAAAGACTAGATTACTTTCTAAAGATTAGGAATTGAATTCCTGTATAACTCTAAAATGAAAACCAATGAAAGGAGGATAACAAATATAGCTGATATTTACTGTTTTCAACAGAAATTATTGAGTTTTTCAACAAGTCATTGCGTTATTTTCCACAGATGGTTATAGTTGTACTGAAAGCAGCTAAGGATTCATGCGCCCATGCGTATTTGACAGCTAGGACTTCGAGCTTCCATCAAGGAAAAAAGTATGTGGATTGACCAGCAATTATTCTTTCTATAACGTTGTGGAAATGGAGAGTCAACACGAGCATTTAATTGAGTATTTCCGAACAAGACAGAATGTTGTGTAGGTTTGTGAAAAGTTACATAAAGTGTATGGTGATGAAGCCCTTAAAGAACGCCAGTGTCAATATTGGTTTGCTCGTTTCCGTTCTGGTGACTACAACTCTCACTCTGATGCTCTCAATATGGTGGGATTGGAAGGGTGTGGTGTTCTTCGAGCTCTTAGCAAAGAATGCTACGATCAATTCGGTCGTCTACTGTCAACAAATCGACAAATTGAACGAAGCAATAGCAGAAAAGCGACCAGAAGTGGAGTAAAAAGCTGTTGAGACTTCTTGAAGATTGTTATAATGCAACACTGAATTGGGTTTCATCAAATAAAATTATTACAATAGATTCAAAATTACACTCTTCTTTTAATATGATTTAAATAATAGAGGGCATACAATGCCCATAGATAATGAATGTCTGCGAATCTATTTGATTTTTAAAATTTAACAGCGAACGAAAGAGAACCTTGTAAATGCTCGGAAAGAATTCCGTGAAAGTTAGGAAATACAAATCTTGAAAAGAAATTTAAACTTTTTTGGTGGATAGCGTTATAGATGAAATGATGATGCGCTAGCGCTAATAATAATTTAACGTGCCAGTGGCAAATTAAGCAACTAGAGGTCCTAGAGTTGGCAATCTTAGAAGACCCAAATTAATAGCGTTTGGACTAGTATCTTAATAGCCGAAGTTAATATAGATAGATTTTGAGATCTAGGATTACAGCCTGTTGAGCGCTCGTAAATTCAAACTGAACAATGGGGCTGTTATTTAATAGTAAGCTTTGTCCTGGGCAAGTTCCAAAGCAACTTCCTGCACATAAAATTCTCGAGCAAGTCATCAAGTTTATGTTATAAAATCTAATGGCTTTCTATAGCCGAATTTATTTCATAATTCAAAAATTTTCCGCTTTTTTAACCGCTGATATGGCGGTTTTGTCCGACAATACCGATTTTGTCAAAGAAGGCTAAGGCGACAAATCATCTGTTTTATTAGCCTATCGAGGTGTACAGTTTCTGAAGCCGTTAGTTAGGTTAGATTAGGTGGATATCTGCTAAACACCGTAATGGATGGAATGGTGAGATAAGTACACTGCTCAAAACATTTAAAGGAACACTTCTATTGAGCAACGTGCAGAAGCAACTACGAATAATATGGACAAAATCGCTGTATGTGATTATTAAAAGACGGTTTATTTAACAATAGAATGCATTATTGAAACAGCTGGTGAAGAAACATAAAAAAACACGAAACTGCAGGACCCCTGCCTAAAACAAAGTGAAATGTCCTTTGGACGTTGTGAGGAGAATGCCCTGTTTCTTCCGGGGATCAATTTTTGCACCACTCAGTAATGTGTATGCCTACCATGGGCTGCAGTAACCTCCATTCACCTTCGAGGCATGCTCCGTATCAGTCGACGGATGTGATCTTGGGGAAGCCGGTCCCATTCCTCAGTAAGTGCCTGAATGAGCTGTTGCAGTGCTTCTGGAGCTGAAGGGCGATGTTGAATTCGTCTGTCAAGCATGTCCCAAAGATGTTCAAGGGGATTTAGGTCTGGACTCATTGCAGGCCACGTCAAGGTCTGAATGCCATGCATCCGTAGGAAGTGTTGAGTGCAAGCTGCAATGTGTGGACGAGCATTATCCTGCATCAGAAGGAATCCAGGCCCCATGCTATGTGCAGCAACAATCACATGTTCTTCCAGAATGTCACGAATGTAAACGTCAGCGGCCATTCGCCCTCGGACGACCACAAGATCCGTTCGATGGTCTATTGAGATGCCAGCCAAAACATAATGGAACAACATCCCATTCGGTCAGTCTCACAAACTGTTGCGTCGATGCTTCGCTCACCAGGTCGTCTCCAGACACGTAGACGGCCATCACAGCGGGTCAGGCGGAATCTTGACTCGTCTGTGAAGAGAACAGAACGCCAGTGACGAAGCTGACAGGTGACATGTTGATGTGCAAACTCTAGTCGCGCCTTTATGTGCTGGCGGGTTAGCCTAGGCACTCGATTTGGTCGTCTGGCTCTCAAGCCAACTTCACGTAATCTGTTCCGGATTGTTTGATCTAAAACAGCTACCTCAGTTGACATCTGCAGGTCATTTCTCAGGTATCAGGTCAGTTCGTCGAGGGTCAATTCGTCGAGCGTCAGTTCGTCGGCGTCAATTCGTCGAGCGTCATTTCGTTGAGAGTGTCAGTTGGTCGGGCGGTCAATTTGTCGGAGGTCAATTAGTCGAATGTCAATTCGTCGACCTGTCAGTTGGTCGGGCGGTCAATTCGTCGAAAAATAAATAAATGGTCGAAAAAACTTTCATAAAATTCATTAACGAAAATAATTTTTGTTACTAATTTATTTACTTGAAAGGTAAACAATAAATACCGTTACTGTTAAAACTCCGTATCTATATACAGCTTTTGTAAGCAGTGATATAGTAGTCACAATAAATCTAATCTTGTTGACGACATATGCCCCAAACTATTTATACCGCTTCAGTATCTTTCATTTTCAGAATGAAATTAATAACTGTATAAAATTAATTGAGCACATACAGGAAATTATCTTTTTATTAAGTAAAAATTAAATAATAACATAAATAATAAGCTTGCCGAAACATTTAATATCCTGTGGTCGATTTCCTCAGTTTAACACAAAATTTCACGTCACCTGTTCGCAGACTGGCATATGCACATATTCATAACAACATAATAAATAAATGGTCGAAAAAAAACTTTTAACAAATGGCGTTACTGTTAAAATGTTTATTTAAATACAACTTTTGCATGTAATAATCAACAAACGATAATCTGATAATAAAAGAAATAATACGAAAGGCAGAGGGGGGGGGGGGCAAACTAAGAGGTTGTCGAGGGTAGGATAAAAGCCCCTAACTGCTTCAGTAGTCTACATGTTCAGAATATACTTAATAATTATAAAAGTATTACACAAACTGATCACATACAGGAAATTAAATTTTTATTAAGTGAAAGTTAAATAACAATACTTGTGTGTAAAAAATTAAATACTAACATAATTACTAAGAAATAAAAATTTATTTCATACAACAAATTGATCACATACGAGAAATTAAATTTTTATTAAGTAAAAGTTAAACAACAACATAAATATGAGGGTGTAGGACTTTCAATTCAATCTGATTGCATGGCTTATACCAAGGTCAGTGGAAGAAAGGTCCCGCAATTCTTGAGCCAAAATTCACCGCTACTGCGCAGATGACGTCACCGGCACCAAGATCGCTCCCCAGTAGCACGCTTCTACATGATATTTGCCGCGCACAAGCATAAAAATTAATTTTACGATGCCTATCTACGATACAAATCAGCTAAAGATCAAACATGAGATCTTTCATATTAAAGAATAAACATTATTTTGTTTATTCGTAAAAAACATTTTGATCAAATAAACTAATTCCCAACGTCAGCTCAGTGGTTTTATAATTTCTTAGCATATGTATATCCGAAAAGGCAAATATTGGAGAAAAAATAAAAAAGAAGGATTAGATTTTTTGAATGGCTTCAAAGCACAAAAATTTCGAAAAACAATATTTTGAGTTATTTATTTATTTATTTATTCCAATGTAAGAAACATATAAATATATAGTAAGATGAATTTCCCATGAGCACATAGTGCTCGTATATTCGGAAAAGCATCAAAAGAAAAGAAAATAAATTAGTATATACGGTAACAATTAAAACTGATTAACATATAAAAACCATTAAATACTAATTGTTTTTGACAGTCATAATCCAATTTTTAAGTTTATATCTACATTTTCGTCCACCAGTACATAATTTTATTTCATTTGGTAGATCATTAAACAATTTTTTATAATTATAATCTATTTGATGGAAAACGAAAGAATGCTTTGGAATTTCAATTGGAATCGTCAGATTTTTAGAATATCTTAAATTATAATTAAAATGTCTGAAAATTGGCTGTTTCATTTTTACATAATTACATGGATATTTTGCCAAATTAAAAAGATAAAATTGATGAAAATTCATTATTTGATTTTTACGAAAATCATTATTGTTAACGATACAACGAGTCAGCATATTAAAAAGATTTATAATTGGTTTTAAATGAGTCACATAAGTTCCACCCCAAACTGGGATGAGATATTGTAATGTACTTAAAAAGAAAACGTTATATATTAAAATCAGATTTTTAAAAGTTAAGACAGGTTTTAATGATCGAATTATAAAAGTTATATATCTTAATCTAACAAATAAACTTCTTATATGGGAATCCCATGATAAACGATAATCAATTGTAATATCCAAATATTTTGTGTGTTCGACATAAGTTAAGAGAGGACAGTGACTACATTCAAGATTATTACATTTCAAATCATGATATTTAAGAAACAAATTCGTATTACAATCAGAGTGCAATTTAAAACGCATATATACAGATTTTTTTACATTTAAGGACAGATTATTATTTGATAACCAGAAGTTTAATAATTTAAGGTCTGATTGGGCTTCTTTAAAATTTACTAAGGAGTTATAAGCTAAAGACGGTGCAAAATTTTATTGGTATTACAGCTATCAAAAGGGTATTTAAGCTATCTTTCTAATAAGTTACTAAAAGCTCCTGAAGTACTGAACGACATTTTTGAAATTTCCATGGTTCTAGTTTAAGAATAGAACAAAAAATAATAACCAACGTTTTTCAGCTAGCTGAAAAAGCGTTAGACCAAAAAGATTACATGTTAACACATGAAATTATACATAAATTTGTTAAGTCGAGAACTTATACTAGATTAAGAGATATGAACCGCATTCTTCTTCATGAATAGAAATAAAAAAAAAAAAAAATTTTAATTATAAACTCTTTTGTTTATTTCATTGTTTAAA
>JAHWFO010105917.1:1324398-1384668 GCA_023313115.1 Rhysida immarginata
GAACCGCATTCTTCTTCATGAATAGAAATAAAAAAAAAAAAAATTTTAATTATAAACTCTTTTGTTTATTTCCTTGTTTAAATAAAAAAAGATATTGTGTAGGCAGATTTTTAAAGCATTTTATTAAAATTTATCATGTGTGTTTTTCTTGCTCTTACAATTTCTTTTCCCATTAGATTCTTCAATTACAATGTTTTTAAATGCAGGCAATGCTGTGCTCGGTACCCGTGACGTCATGTTGCTTCCCCGTGGTGAAGCCCACCCTGCGCACTGCGAGACCTTATATTCCACTGACCTTGGCTTATACAATGTCTTCCGACGGTTCAAGCACAGGGCTTCAAGCCGCCCCTGATGATCTTACGCGGCACGTTTGTTGTATCTCTTTTATAGTTATTAATCATATAGTATTTATGTTATTGTTTAGTTTTTACACTCTAGTAGCTCTAGTAATATTTAACTTTTATTTAATAAAAATTTAATTTCCTGTATTAAAATTGTGTAATACTTTTATAATTATTAAGTATATTCTGAACATGTAGACTACTGAAGCAGTTAGGGGCTTTTATCCTACCCTCGACAACCTCTTAGTTTGCCCCCCCCCCCCTCTGCCTTTCGTATTATTTCTTTTATTATCAGATTATCGTTTGTTGATTATTACATGCAAAAGTTGTATTTAAATAAACATTTTAACAGTAACGCCATTTGTTAAAAGTTTTTTTTCGGCCATTTATTTATTATGTTGTTATGAATATGTGCATATGCCAGTCTGCGAACAGGTGACGTGAAATTTTGTGTTAAACTGAGGAAATCGACCACAGGATATTAAATGTTTCGGCAAGCTTATTATTTATGTTATTATTTAATTTTTACTTAATAAAAAGATAATTTCCTGTATGTGCTCAATTAATTTTATACAGTTATTAATTTCATTCTGAAAATGAAAGATACTGAAGCGGTATAAATAGTTTGGGGCATATGTCGTCAACAAGATTAGATTTATTGTGGCTACTATATCACATTGCTTACAAAAGCTGTATATAGATACGGAGTTTTAACAGTAACGGTATTTATTGTTTATCTTTCAAGTAAATAAATTAGTAACAAAAATTATTTTCGTTAATGAATTTTATGAAAGTTTTTTCGACCATTTATTTATTTTTCGACGAATTGACCGCCCGACCAACTGACAGGTCGACGAATTGACATTCGACTAATTGACCTCCGACAAATTGACCGCCCGACCAACTGACACTCTCAACGAAATGACGCTCGACGAATTGACCTCCGACGAACTAACCGCGCGACCAACTGACACTCTCAACGAATTGACGCTCGACGAATTGACGCCGACGAACTGACGCTCGACGAATTGACCCTCGACGAATTGATACGTAACCGAAAATTTCTCAGAACATCTGGCAGCAAAATGTGTTGGCTTCAACCATTTCCTATGAGGGAGATAGTAGGTTTCATGTTGCAGAAGATGAAATTGCTAAAAAGTATTATTTATGCCCTCTGTAGGGGATTCTACAAGTGTTCCTTTAATTGTTTTGAGCAGTGTAAAAGGCACAGGATGAGTCAAAACAACAGTAATATCTAGTTTGTAAGAATAAAAATATTATGAAAGTAATTGCAGAGATGAATCTGCATTTGCGTAATGCTCAGTTTATGAGGCAACATCATAAACATAATATTCATTACGGAGCCTCAATAGCCAAGCTACTGTTATCCTAGGTAAATGCAGCACGGAGAAAACATTAAGAGGCCGTGTGATTGGCAAAGAGTATGAAAATTTTTAATCATTCAAGCCCGTCTCTTGCTGCAGGAGGTAGCATTTTTCAGGAAAACGATAGTAATGGGGGGGGCCCAGTCTTGATTTGAGAAGCATGAATGCGAGAATAAACTTCTCTGAATAAACTTATTTTGTGTTTGAAAACAGATAGGAGTCAATATCCCTTTCCTGTAACTCTCAAGGAAGTTCCTTCGTTACCTACCATCCAAGAATTGTATGGTTACATTCCCTGTAGACTTAGTATATTGTATGCCGACAGTGGCATTGCACCAATAATAAATGCTTTCCCTACGGTACGAGATGTTCCATTATTTTATTCAACACTTTGTATACTAAGAAAGCTTTCTAAATGCAATAATTGACTTCTTACCTGATTGGGTGAAGTGGGAGACAGCGGTTGTGAGTCGGTCTTCTCAGCCGGAGGGTGGACAGCATCGGATGGCGGAGGTTCGGTGGCGGCCTTGGGTTCCACAACATCGGGCTCTCGCTCAGACGGCTGTGCCACCGCCTTCTGATAGACGTACAGACTCGAGTTGGACGCATTGGAACCTCTAGGCGTTCGTTCCGCCTCCTTTTTTCCTTTCTTGGAACTAAATTGGAGGGGAAAAAAGATATACCGTATAATAATTGAGTATTAAAAATGATACATCTGTTTAGATTCAGATATTTCTCAAAATTATTTGTGTACAATGCTTCATTTAAGCATGCTGCAGATTATATTTTAGAATAATGGTAATATAAAGCTTTCATTTATTTCTTATTTTAGCTGTAACCTCAATTTCTTTCACGAAACATTTTATCACACTTAACGCCTCAATCAAAGTAAGGGAATACAACGATTTATCTACTAAAAATGAGAAATGTCACTCAATCAGAGTCGATCGGGAGGAAGCACATGCTCTCCGGGCGATCGGAATCAACATCAAAATAAGCACGTGCTATCCGACCGATCGCATCCGCCAATCGAAGAAACAGTAGCGCCCGCCGCTCAATGTTTAGCCAAAAACAGGGTGAACGGTCGGCCAGTCTGCGGCAACGCCAAAGAAACCCAAGCGAAACGAATAGAAGAATCTCAAAAGAAGAGACATTCAAGATGATTCATCTATTCAACAACAAGGTCATCTCCGACCGTTTCCCAAACCTCTTCAACAGAGACTTTCAATAGGGAGACATGTCATTTACTTAATTTTCATGTAATACGGACTCTTAGGTGTTTCATTGGATATGTTCAGATGGCTCTGTAACGACGACGACGTCATAGTTTCGATTATAAGTTTCGCTAGATGTTCAAAGTTTAGCAACGATCAAATCGACGAGCGAAAACCATCATAGAACTTGTCATATTGTTTTACTAAAGCATGTCCAGTCAGCGGTGTGCTGCAATTTCGTGCCCAACGTCATGGTGTAAAGCACCTTTCGTTCTTTAGATTTCAAACGGAGCTTGAGAGGTACGTTTATTTATAGTAAACTAGAAGAGGTACCCGGCGTTGCCCGGGATAATTACACTTGCACAAACTTTTCCTTTCATTGTTAGTCATGAGATATTGATTGTTGATCCCTGCCTTGTGTTGGTGTATTGCGTGTTGAAACCATTGTTGATAACTATTGTTGCACAAACTTTGCCTTGCATTGTTGGTCATGAGATATTTCTCATTAATATGCCCTGCCATAACCATGAATATCGAATTTTTATCGATAATTATTATTTTTCCGAAATCTGAGGTAGACAGTGACCTTCCTCATGCTTTGAAGGTAATGTATGCGAAATTTCATCAAGATCGGAATAAAACTGTAGATTTGTATAAAAAACGTACAGACAAACAGACCCACCCACCCACAAACATCCTTCTTTATATATATAGATAGACTAGAAGAGGTACCCGGCGTTGCCCGGGATAATTACACTTGCACAATCTTTTCCTTTCATTGTTAGTCATGAGATATTGATTGTTGGTTCATGCAGAGCGTTTGTGAATTGCGTGTTGATACCATTGTTGATACCTATTGTTGTACAAACTTTGCCTTGCATTGTTGGTCATGAGATATTTCTCATTAAAATGCCTTGCCATAACCATGAATATCGATTTTTTTTATCGATATTTATTATTTTTCCGAAATCTGACGTAGACAGTGACCTTCCTCATGCTTTGAAGGTCATGTATGCGAAATTTCATCAAGATCGGAATAAAACTGTAGATTTGTATAAAAAAAGTACAGACAAACATCCTTCTTTATATATATAGATAGATATCTTATTTATAAATTGTTAACTTCCATAGTGCCTAACAACAATCCAACCTTCATTTTTTCCAACAAAAGAAAAAACACTGATTGTTAAAATCCAATATATTGTCAAAAGCCAAAAATACATTGTCATCATAATATTTTACTATAATAGCTATATCGATTATTTTAAAAAACGCGCCAAAAATTTTAAAAAATCAAATTAAATCCTAAATAAGCAATTTTACCTATTATAAATTATGAAATTCATTACATTATGTTTGTTATTCTCATTTTTTTTAATTTTAATAAAGATAGTAAAAATCCAAATAAAAATCTTTTGAAACTGATTAACGAAATTTTTCAAAACTAAATCAATTCGTGTTTTTTCATTTTATGATATTCATTACATATGCATAATTATACTTTATTAGTTCATTGCTGTCGTTAACTTAAAGTTTTTATATTTTTGGCATTGTTAGGTGAAAATATAGTTAACAGCCTATGGAAGAAGCGACCTGCTTACTGAAACTTTTGAAAAATTCAGTAAAAATTACGTACTATGTGTAGCACATTTCAGAAATGAACAATTTTATAACGCCAGCAAGAGAAGCCGTCTATTAAATCAACAGTTCCCACCATTTTTACAAGAACATGGAAAACATCAACTCTTGATACACCATCTACTTCACAGCACCATGAACCTTCACCATCCACTTCACAATACCAAGAACAGATCATCAATGCCCCTTCCGCTCTTTGTACATCAGAAGTGCACTATGAATCATCCCAAAATGATCCCAAAGAGTCACTTCAGGAAGAAAAGACTGCAAGTGTCAAAAGAAAATTACCATTTCTCAACACCACCACCAAAAAAGCAGAAAAAAACAAACAGCAAGAGAACTAGTTGCCACCCCGAAAAAAGCGACTACGAATGAAGCTAAATAAATACAGAGTAAGTTTGCAAAGAGCCAGAAAACAATTAACTGAAATACAGGCAAAGTTTATATAACAGTGTTATGATTATCTATAGTTGATATTCGAGATTTCTGTAGTGATTACATTTTCACTGTTCGTACTTCTTCCTGATTGATTGTTTGTCTTTTATAAATTTGTACATGTGAGATTCATTAGCATTTGTATATTTCATTTTTCGCATAGTTCAATTTTATCATCTTTAGATTCTGATAATGGGAATGATAAAATACACATTAGGAATTATGTGGATATTTTTGCATGATAAATGCACATAAAGCAATATTTATAAAAATCTATTTAGCAATTTAAGTTTTAACAGGAATAGATGAGTTTGTGTTTTTGTGAAAATTATTTCCAACACAAAATAAAATTGCTTGAAATTTAAAATGTTTTTTGCCGTTTCTGTTCAAATATAAGATATCCATAAAATAATTTTAAAATTAAAAACGTAAGTAAAACAAATATTAAACTCATTAGTTTTACTCGGCGTGTTGAGTTAAATTTCCGATTTCAATTATTAGACATTGAAACAATGTCTAACAATTGCTATCGGAAATTTAACTGGACACTCCCAGGTCTTACTGTGACGTCAATAATGCCTTGCTTCGATATTACTGCTTGCGTCATTCATGGATGGCCTGAGTGTTTCATTGCAAATGTTCAGAGGGCGCCTATTAACAGCATATTACATTTTTTTATGGGAAAATAATGAAATGTCATGTCTCTCAACGACGGATTCAGCTGGCCACCGACCAGTCCTGACCTTAACCCCTGTGACTTTTTTCTGTCGAGGTTCCTTAAGGAGAAGGTTGGTTTATTAGAAATTTTTGGCGTCGACTACTAAGGTCATTTTGCGCCTGTTACACAAGTTTTATCTGTACGCATCCCGGGACAAACATAAGCATCCATGTCCACGGCGGGATTCGAACCCACGACCAGGCTCCTTAAAGAGAAGGTGTTCAGCACACGCCCCCGCATCATGGAAGAGGTCCGTCAGGCAATCACCTAATCTTGTGCACTGGTTGACAATGAGTTGCAAGGCGCAGTGCTGCAAAACTTCACCCTCAGGCTTCGTCGTATTGTACAGATGAATGGAGCACACATCGAGCATGTTGTTCATGAGGTGTGAAATTCCAATGTGTAATTGTGTATTCTAAGTTCAATATGACATTCCTATGTTTATTAATTCCTGAGTAATAAACCATTAGAATCGTACACAATTGACTGAATCACCCTGTAGGGTTGGAAAAAATAAATTAAAGATTTCTCAAACGACCGTTTTTCTAAGGTATTCCATACAACATTGTCTAGGTTGTACAACGAATAGTATATAGTGGAGAAACAATGATTAATGATATTGATTACGGAAGTATTTCCAGAATCATAACAGCCAACCGAAAGGCTGCAATGCAACAATCAACTGCTTGTTTGAAGGATAGTGCAAAAGAATATCTGAGTACAAATGGCTTTCCACTCATTTGTAATACAGACAACCATCTCGAGTACCACTGTAGTCAAGGAACAACATCATTATTCTCTTTATGATTGGAAACGTGTAGCATAGTCAGATATATTAAAAATTGAACCGTTATCGATGATAAATTTTAATCCAAGGAAGCGCTTCCTATATATCACTTTTGACTTATAGAACCCGTTAATGGAAAGATAATTGCTCTTAGACTATAATTTGCTACCAACGATATGGGCCACCCAAATAAAAATGGAACTTCTGTCGGTTTGGCAAATGTTTAATGGTGTATGTGTGGTAAGTATACAGAATAAAGAGTGATACTTACAGAACAACATGTCTATACATAGTTGCCTTTAAGTTTGATATAGCCATCCCAGCGGTGAACCTCAGGGATTGGCCGTGGAAGGAAGTGGTCTCCCTATTCATGGTAACGCCAAAGATGCATGCGAACACCCATTCGAAAGGTCTTCTGCTCCTCCACCAGATGTTTTGAAACCTATTGCACGCAAAACTTCTGAAATGCAACCTTTCATGGAGAATTGTGCGAACACTTCTTTTGCTGATAGATAGTGCTGCCACGATCTCGCGAGCGGTGATTCGAGGATTATCGCTCACCAGATTGTCCACTGCAATAATAATTGAATCATTCTCAATGGTCAACTGCAGTAACCGTTAATGAATGGTTCTGTGGCCAATCCCGGAGGTTCTTCACCCAGCGTATGCATCATCTCGTGAATCGCTAAGACGATTGTATCAACCTTCAAGGCAACTATGTGTAGGCATTTTGTTTCGTATGTATCACTCTTTATTCTGTATACTTACCAAACTGAAACCATTAAACCATTTGCCAAACTGACAGCTGTCCCACGTTTATTTGGACGACCTTTAGAGGAGTACAAGCTCTAGCCAACTGCTTCCCAGACAGTTGTGTCCCGATCAAATGGTTTACGGACCTTTTCGCCCCCAGTGAAGGTGAACTTCATATTAGATGTAAGATTTTGTGTTTATTTGTTTCAAAAAAAACTTTTAATTTGTTTTAATTTGAAAAAAAGGATTGCCCTCAACAGGTATAATATCCATTTATGAAAAAATAAAAATACCTCTTGTCCACACAAAAAGAATATAATGGACCGAAATGCATAAATTTTTTTTTTGCGGACAAGAGGTGTTTTTATAACTATTCATAGCTACTTGAATCCAATAATTAGAGTACTAAATCGGAATTCTGATGTCGCAATGGATGATACATCCCTACAAGGATGCAATGGATGATTGTCGATTACTCATTTGTCCACAAAGAATAAAATTTGTAATACCGGATACGTATTTCGGTACCAGGTACCCATCTTCAGCGGGAAAGACAAATGTGAAAGAAAAGAAGTAAGCGGTAAAACAAGAAAACTAGAGAATATACAGGATGTATCTAAACCCCTGTCACAAACTTCTGGTGGTGATTCCCCACAGCGAGATGAAAACAAAGGTTCATATAAACATGGTTCGGATAACGAACCGTTTATGAGATTTCCGCAGTTAAAAGTGAAGTTTCAGCAGCTGGTTTTGTACTCTGTAGATGGCAAGTGACATGCGGAGAAGCTGCAACAAATGTTCAAAATGACGACCGTGAAACAGTCGTCATTTCGGTTCCAAAGCTCATCAACCACCTGGACAGTTGTGGCATACACCTGGTCTTTCAATTGACCCAATTCGTAAAAGTCTGCTGAAATTTCAATTTTAACTGCGGAAATCTCATAAACGGTTCGTTATCCGAACCATGCTTATATGAACTTTTGTCTTCATCTCGCTGTGGGGAATCACCACCAGACGATTGTGACAGGGGTTTAGACTAGGGAAGGGGTGCAAATTGCCAAGAATATCCCCCATTGGTAAAGTGAAACCGATATTAATGATTCATGGACAAGGATAAAACAATGGGCCAACGAAACAAAAGGAAGCTGAAGGGGAAAGATCTTGCCAATAGGTGGAGGAGAAGAAAACTAAAACATAAAATTAGATAAAGATAAGAATGAATAAAAAACAAAAAGTAAAAACAAGTAACAATTTTTAACTAAAATGGTAATAAAAAATAAATAAAATTTTTAATGACTAACAAAATAATAATAATAATTTTACCGCTATGACGGATAAAAGGAACACATTTTCGTGCTACAACAACGAGCCATGTCCCTACATCCATCAGCCATAGATACAAAGAACTAACCTGCATTTTAAAACACTTTAAAAAATAAATAAATATCGAAGCGACTAGCTATTGATAACTCGGCATGTCTAACAGAAATAAGCTATGACAGCAATTAACTATGGATAACAATAAGCCTTAACAACAGACTTATTGCATGCCCTATCTTAGCATTGAAAGTCCCATTGATACTGTGATGGTACCATTAGAACACTTCCCAATTACCTACTACTAGACAAATTTCGATCATCATTAATTACTCGTTATTCATTCGTGTCACGTCATTTCCAGGTGTTTGATATATTACATGCCATTGTCTTAGCATTGTAAATTAATAGATGTTACAAGAATAATACCATTAGAGCACGTATTAATTTACCGATTTCGATAATCGAAATGGCTCGTGCGATAAACCATATTTATCGGTTGGCGTAAAAAGATTTTGATAATTTCGTATGTACTTCGAGAATATCGAGTTACAGACGGACAGACAGACACGCTTTCCCCCACTAATAGCATAAAGCACCTTTCGCAACATAATAAACCATTAAGAATGACATAAACCCAAGTAGCGAAAGGCCAAACAAGTGGCCGTCACATAAACCATTTGAAACATTTCAAAATTTTTTGAATGGTGTTTGAAAACTTCAGAACATATTCCTTTGAATCAAATTCGACCATCTTCGAACTTGTTAGCTACTCGTATATTCCTTCATGGCATGTGGTTAGAAGTTGTTTGATATACATGTATATTACATGCCATATCTTGGCATTGGAAATCTCCAATAGTACTACTAGTAGTTTAGATACTACTGAGTCAAATTCGACCATCTTCAAACTTATTTACTATTAGCTGTTTTACCCGGCGTTGCTCGGATTCTTTTTTAATGAAAATGTTGCAATTTTTGTGTGTGAATATACAGAAAAAAAGTTCACATGAAAAAAAACAGTTTACAATTTTTTTAGAAAAAATTCATGTTTTAGATTCTGTTATAGGGCCATCCATTGGGAGCTATTAAAAAGAAATTGTATCGATATACGTGTTTTCACACGTTGGTATTGTTCGTCTTATCTTACTGGCAGTGATACTTATCAGTAACTGAAGTCGATATACTCTAATGACAAATGACTGGTCGTTTAATCAAGTTCGAATAGTGGTTCAATGCTGTCTGTCTTATTTTTTTATACCGCAATGCACCCTTCTATTTTGGGATTTACAACTGATAATTATAATTACCCCTACTTATCCGCTAACAGTGCTCTCAGTAACAAATCAAATTACCATCTATAAAAAAATCTCCTTCTGCTCTGGCAAAACTTATCAAGAATAAAAGAAAAATCAATGCAAAATTGAATATGAAATCTAATATACTTTTATTAAAGATGAACTGATAAAATTGGGCAATTGAAAAAATGTAAATGCTTATATTTAAAGAAATGACAGATTAAAGGATTCTCTAATAAGGAAATTAACGTAAGTACTTATCATTAAGTGACATTATAAAAGCGATTGATTAAATACGCGCGCATGAAATTTAGTCTAAGCAGTCTAAGCGTTTCACTTAAATCTAGAGGTCTGACCTTGAATAGATAATTGCTGAGCAACGAATCAATGCTGTCTGTTACACCTAGGGTTAGTTATGCAAATGAGAGTACTTACAGTTACACCTGCGATAAGAGCTCTTTCTTTGTCACTCATTCATCGTGTAACGATGTCGCTGATACTCTTCCCTTTCACTCACTTATGTACACTCTTGAAGCACAAATACACTTTTCCGCTCAGATGACTGACGTTGACAAACTGATGACCGTTGGCTTCGTTCTGAACTCAAGTCGATCTCCACCCGTTGTTCAGGAATAGCAATGCTCTGCACTCACAGATATCGCTCACACCCTTTATCTGCATCAATCTGAATCGTTTACCCTGTGTCCTTCGGGGACGACTCAGACCTGGAAGCAGATTTGCTGGATTGAAGGCCTCCTTTCAGCAGGAACGTGCTTCTGCTAACTATCTTCTCTCGAGATTCATCCATGCCTCTTCACGCTGATTTTGCATCACTGTACGCCCATTTTTAACTTCAGTCTGTTAGCTTTTCTCTCACTGACGTTCGCTCATTAGCGTAATCGCATTTGTTCCAGCATCGTAACTGTATTCTTTTGTTGTATGCATGAATGTTGATCTCAATCATTCAGTCTTCATTTTGAGAGTTACTTTTTGACACTAACTCTAAGATCAATCCCAAAAATTCGCATAGATGCTAAGTTTCTGCTTCCGCTCACGTTGATTGCTGTCGTCGTTCTTTTTTGTTTTTTTCACTCTTGTCCCCCTCCTCATCCGCTCATATCTTCCCCCTTTTATTAAACAATGGGAAAGGAATGAAGATTGATAGATAGTCCAAGTGGAAAGAGATTCTTGAGCTCTAACAACACCACCTCTACTCGAAGCCTGAGCGCGAAAATGTCATACATTATTACATCACCTGCGTTAGGGTATTGTTAATCATATTTCTACCAATAATAAGTCCGAAATTTCCCTACCGTAGGTGATGTAACAATGTATGATTTTTCCCTGAGCAGGCTTTCTCTCTAGGGCCGGCCAGGTGGCCGAGAGGGCTAGGGCGTAGGCTTTCTAGTTCTCGAGTCCGCCTGGCCGCGGGTTCGAATCCCGCCGTGGGCATGGATGTTTGTGTTTGTCCCGGGCTGCGTACTGTTATAACTTGTGTAAAAGGCGCAAAATGACCTTTGTAGTCGACGCCAAAATTTCTAGAACCCCCACCCCTTCTCTCTAGACGGTATTGGCTCTAAGCACATAAAACCCTCCCAACAATGGGAAAGGAATAGAGAATGATAGACAGGCAAAGTGGAAAGAAATTCTTGAGCTCAAAAACAAAGATCTTTTTGAATGAAATAAAAGGGCGATTTATTTAACTCATTATTAAATTTTTTGAGAAATGTCGGGTAGACAGGTGCTCTTCCTCTTGCTCTGAAGGTCAAGTGTGCACAATTTCATTAAGATCGGAATAAAACTGTAGACTTGTATAAGAGACAAATAAATATACAAACTGTAACGCCCCACTTTTAACTTGTGGGACTCGCGTTTGTTATTTGAATATTGTTTTTGATCTACTGTGAATTTTCGTGTTTATTTGCGAAAGGTTGTTTTATTACGCGTTCTTGTCTTTGGTTGAGTCGTTATTTAATTATTTTTATTTTCTAGAACGAGAGGGAGAAAATTTGATCTATCTAGGAGTTTTTTTTTAAGTATTTGGTTTAAATAAAAACTATCCATGGAGGTATTTTATTTACTTTATTATAATTTATTGTTGTATGACTGGTAGTTTTATTATTTATGCTTATGTATGAATTAAGCCTTTCTGTATTTTCTGTTCATTAATGTTAAGATATTCTTTTCGCCTCGTGCGTTAAGCCTTTTTCTTTGTTGATGCTGTTTTTATTATTTCAACAATGTTATTTGTTTCGTCTTAGACATTTGATTACTTTTGTTAAAGAGCGTGGTGCACGCCGCGCGTTTCCCGTGCTCCACTGGCTATTGTTGAAAAATTTCTGCTGGAAGGAAAGAACTGGTGTTAAGCAGTTGGGTCGGCGGTCCCGCCGAGGTAACATCTTCCTCCCGATCGAAGCCTTGGAGTCTGGCTTGGAGTACACCAGAGATGATTTCCCCCTCCAAGCCAGAGCCAAGCAAGAAGACTTCGAGAGGAGGAAAAGATCTTCTCCACTTTTACTCACAGCACCTCTCCTGAGTCATGGCCTTCGCCTTTGGATATGGACCGTTATTTGTGAGCAACCACAACGACTATCGCTACGCCCGTTGGATAATAACGCGCAAAGACTACGTGACGCCTCCGATGAGTAATTTTGGCGTTTTCTTCTAAGAAAAGAAAAATGTAACTTTTCTCCTTGTCCTGACAGGGTTATAGTAGACCTCCCATTCAAAAGGTCTACACGACGCCGTCCTGCTTAGCGTCTGACTAGATTTTTCAACCGAGAATCATGGAGACTAATGCTTGCTTCCGCAATGGGAATCGGCTTCGGAACTCCAGGTGTTGACTCTTCACGTTAAGACTGGTTAGTTACTTTGTTTTTCGTCAGGAAGAGAAGAAAATAATCAGCTGACCATAGCAAAGAATAATGGTTTAAAAAAAAATTGAATGTTTTTGTTTCAATTTGAATTTTGTTGATTGTAGCTTGTTATACCGCTAGGTGTTTATTTTAAGTGTTTTGTGATGATTAATGCTATATTTTTTTTGGTTCAATTTTGTTTCTTTAGATACAGGACCGAGTATGTTATGTTCCTTACAGAGCACCGGAGTCTGACTTGCGGAGTAACTGGTCGGAATTGATCTCAGGGGACTTGTTTTTTGACTCTGGATTAAGATTTAGTGTTGAATTTACGGTAAGTGAGAGAAGTAATGAATTTACGGTAAGAGTTAACTGTTCGTTTGAAGTCTTTTTGATTTAAATCTTTCCCTGGGTCAATTTCGCATGAGTTATTCTAGAAGTTAGTATTATCATTTGGTTTAAATTTCCTTTATGTATATTTTTTTGTCTATCTTTCCTTTACTTTTCATTCATTTTTTTTTTACCTTGTTACCGGCCGTTGGATCATGGAGCATTAGGTTTGGTATTGTATTTCATCAATTTGGCGTGTTCCAATGGAATCTCGTACTAAGCGATTGCATCTTTAATTTGAATCCTCAGAAGAAAGGAAGATTGAAGATCGCTCGTTATTTTTGAAAAAAAGAGGAAAGAAGGAAATAAAAAGCCTGATTTATTTGTACTTCACCTTTTTTGCTTTCAATTGCTTATTTTATTTGTATCTATCCTTACTGTCTTTCACTGGTCAATAAACAAACCCGCCTAACAAGGGCTAAGCGTATACGTGGTGTTTAGATTTGGTTTATTTTTTTTAAAAGAGAAAAGAAAAAATAAATTTTGCTTTCAGCTTGCCTTAAATGAGTGAATTTAACATTTAACTTATAAGTTTTGTTAACGTATTTTTCCGGCCTGTTCTTTAGCCTATTAAAAAGGAGGGGGGGGGGGACCTTACAATACATATAGTCCTCATCCGATAAGTTAAACCTCGACCTTGAAGGGAAGAAATTTATTCTATTGCTAAAATGGGAGGCAAGAAGATGAAAAATAACCGTATATAGTATTAGTACTCGTACTTCCCTGCACATCAGATTTTTTTATCCTCTTGCCTCCCATTTTAGCAAAACAATAAATTTCTTCCCTTCAAGGTCGAGGTTTAACTTATCGGATGAGGACTGTACATATAAATTCTTATATATTCGTTCATGACAAGTTCGATATAAGTAAAGGCCAAACAAGTGACAATCACTTAAACTATTTGAAACATTTCCAAAATTTTTGAATCTTGTTTGAAAACCTCAGAACAATTTCTACTGAATCAAATTCGATCATCTTCAAACTTATTAACTACTCTTATACAGGGTGCTGCAGGTATTTGAGAACACGTGCGTATGACGTAATAGTCAATGCGTCATACTATTTAACAATTCCGAAACGTGGCAGATAAACATGGCGGATCTAAAGGTAACCCAGTAAATGAAGCGACATGCTGTCATCGGCTCCTTGGCTACAGGACACTCCATTCCGA
This sequence comes from Rhysida immarginata, assembly GCA_023313115.1. Taxonomy (NCBI): domain Eukaryota; kingdom Metazoa; phylum Arthropoda; class Chilopoda; order Scolopendromorpha; family Scolopendridae; genus Rhysida; species Rhysida immarginata. The sequence goes on from JAHWFO010105917.1 coordinate 1,338,701, forward strand.
GATTGCTGCATTCCTGAAAGTCGCCCGTTCGTTCGTGTTCAAAATTCGCAAGAGTGTTGCCAAGAGTTAGGAAGCCCTGGATTATTGCTGTAGCACGTGGTAGGCCGTATGTTTTTCAACAGGACTCTATTCCAAGTCATAAGACCCACAGCACCCAAGTATGGATGACCACAAATATTCACGACCACATCACTCCCAACATGTGGCCCCCGCAGCTCGCCTGATCTCAATCCTTTGCACTATTACGTTTGGGGCGTCGTTGAGAGGGAGTCCAACAAGCATTCACACAAACCGTTGAAGCTCTCAGGCCAGCTATTGTGGTGGCAATGGCAGAAATCCAGATTACCCACCTCATTGCTGCCCTGTAGCGGTTCCGACAGCGTGTGGAGGCTGTCATTGCGGCGGACGATGGTTTTATTGAATAACAATATGTATTTTGTAGTCCTTTGTACAAAAATGTAAATTGTATTAAAGACTCTGTGGTATCTTAAGTGTCTGCTTCTTTTACCTGCGGACGTCGTTTTGTATTCAAATACCTGCCGCACCCTATATAATCGTTCATGATATGTCGTTACAAATTGTTTGATTTATTACATGCCATATCTTAGCATTGAATATTTTCATTGGTACCATAATGGTACCACAGGAGATGGGGGAGGGGGATTTACTTTAGTACCATTCGATTGTCCCCTCCGAGACAAACAACTTTCATTCGGAACTTTTTTCGATCCCATATGCTGTTTTCGAGGTAATCCAGGGAAAACTTTAAACTGGGCCATCTTGTATATAGATTAGGAAGAAGAAAGAGAATAGCAGGAATATACAACCTCTGACAATTAAGTTCGGTGAATGACCTCATATTGCTAACGGTCGTAAGAGTGCGCTACCGTCGTATCCTGCCCCAGACAGGTCGAAACATGTTTAAACAAATTTGAGAGAATCAGTGCTGCGAATATGTTTATAGTGTTTAAACAGGACATTGAAGAGTGAAGGTGTTGTGCGCGTGGTCGAAACCCAAAATGTATCAGCGAACGAAAGAGACTCATGAAATGCTGACAACAGTTTACAAAGAAAGTGGTATCACTTTGAAGTGTGTTTATGAGTGGTTTAAACGGTTCCGAGGAGGCTGGAACATCGTGGAACATCCAACATAATGTTACGACCCAACTGAAGGCTATCCCTAAAAACGACTACGCCAGGAGTTTCCAGGACTTGTACAGCCGTTTCCAGAAGTGCATTACCATCGACGGGGATTACTTTGAAGGATAGTAACTGCTATTTCATGTAAGCCAGCAATCCACTCGGTCAACTTTGCCGATTTGAACAGATGGAAAATACACGAGCTATTGTTGCATTAAAATACAATCTCTGACAATTAAGTTCGGTGAATGACCTCATATTGCGAGTGGATTGCTGGCTTACATGAAATAGCAGTTACTATCCTTCAAAGTAATCCCCGTCGATGGTAATGCACTTCTGGAAACGGCTGTACAAGTCCTGGAAACTCGGCAAAGTTGACCTTTAGGAACTGCGAGCACTGCATGCACTGCAGAGAAGCATCCCTCAAAGACACCCAAATGAACAACTCATTCATAGTAACCGTTTCGTATCCGCCCTGCAGTGAAGCATCACTTAAAGACGCCACTGTTGACCCATAATTTCGCAGCATTTTACTCTGAAGTTATTAATTACTATTAGAAATTAATAAAATTTATTTTAATTCGTAAATATATAACAATAATCCGTTAATTTTATTGAAACGCTTAGTATCAGAATTTACAAAATTATTACTAATTAATAACTGATTTAAACATTTGACATATTAAAAAAATTATTAAATTGCAAAAAAATAAGTTGAGTGGGTCTTGTATCACATAAATAAATTCTATATATACACTGTCGCGATCTGTATATCTAAGGTAATACTAGGTCGCGATCTGTTTGATTGTGATTTGTTTGAAGTAGGAACCTGCAAAAACCCCACCGGTCAAAACTCCTAGAGTAATAGCACAAATGAGGACATATCCCAGAAATAAACCTTAATTTTTATCTGATTTTTTATAATATATACATTATTTTATTGAATTATTTGAAAAATATCTGTTTTTTTATCAGAATTTACTAGAGTTTTTATTTTCGTATTTAGAGAGGGGGAGAGTCTTTTTTTAAAATTTATTTTCTAATATTAATTTACCGAATTAATTATTTGGTGATAGCGTTGGCCATAAAATTTATACAACATATTTTCATTATTGTCGTGTATCCGGGTGAATGACATTACATTTAAGTGATAAATGAAAAATTAAGCCACGAGCCTACATTACAGCAAGGCTTTCTCTATACAAAGAAAAAGCCTTGATTACAGTCAACAATGACTTAATTGCTTAGAGCGTCGCGATCCCAGACTGGAATTTTCTTTTTCTTTCCTATTTTCATTTATTATTTATTTAAACGCATTCTACATCTGTGTTGTAACATTTTAACATCTGAGGCATCGTGTTTAAACAATCCATCAGCTTTTCTTTAATAAATTTGATACTTGGGGTCTTTGTTACTGTTTACATATACGGTGGCTACGCTATGACCTATCCATTGTTAGAATTATTTTTATATTTGCGGCGTAAGGCCATGTAGCGAATGTACGAATAACTCCCGTAATAAGAAAAATAACCAGATTTACTACTACTCCAAAAGAAAGGATCGACTCCTCTACTGGTCTTACCATTACTGATGGATTGGATATTAGTAACTGTTTTGCCCAGCATTTCAGTGAAACTGTCTCTACTTCTTTCAACACATTCTCGGAGAACTGTCTACCTATTGTCCCCTATTGATAACCTCATCTTAACGGAGTTCACTGATAGAGATGTTGCCTACGGCATTAATAGATTACGGGACAAGCCTTGCAATTCTCTGACAGAGGTTCCTTTCTTTATTCTTAAAGGCCTTCGAGATGTCATAATTATTCCTCTTAGGCGCATCTTTAATTTGTGTCTAAAAGTTGGCCATTATCCTAAAATAAGGAAGAATGCGGTTGTGGTTCCTGCCTTTAAAGGTGGTTCTGCCAAACGGACTGACATTGCTAGCTATAAGCCGATCTCTATCCTTCCACCCACTGCCAAAGTCTTTGACAACATCATTCATGAATATCTTGTACAACATGTCCTTCCTCATGTTCCTGCGTGTTAACATGGTTTCATTCCCCGACGTTCCGTTGTGAGCAATCTTGTATCTCTCACCACTCATGCTCATGATGCTCATGATTACTGCCAGCAACTTGACGTGGTCTACTTTGATATGCAAAAGGCGCTCGACTCTGTCAATCATGAATTACTAACTAAAAAATTGCGTGCGTATGGGATTGTTGATGGACTCCTTCGGATAATGCGCTCTTTCCTGTTGGATCGACAGTTTGTTGTATCTATACGACATCATTCATCATTGCCCTATAGGCCTCACTGTGGTGTTCCACAGGGTTCTGTCCTAGGCCCTTTATTATTTGTTATCTTCACTGCTGACCTCCCCGAGGTGATTAGAAACTCCCATATATTGATGTATGCAGATATTGTGAAACTTTTTGGTAACATAATTGTCTTAATGCTCACCTGCTTCAGCAGGAAATTTATAGTATATGTCATTAGTGTGAGCAGAATGATCTTGCAATTAATGCAACCAAATGTGACAAAAAAGACCAATTTTATCGAGTTCTCCTAGTCTGTCTGTGAAAATGTGCAAGTTGCCAAGCTCTGTGTCCGTGATCTTGGCGTAATCGTTGATAGCACACTTTCCTATAATTCCCTGAAGGGTTGACTGTTCGTCTGAAGGCTTACAGAGCTCTTGGTACAATTGTGCACAATGGAGCCGATTTTCAGTGCCCTTCTACATATGTTCGGCTCTATCGGAGTCTAGTTTTACCCATTTTGTCCTACTGTTCTGTTTTATAGAATGGGGGTTCAAATATGCAGTCTTGTAAACTGGATAGGGTGCAAAATGTTATTCTTCGATTTCTGAAGCGGAAATTCCCGAATTTTGATGTACCTTCAGATCTGTGTGCACTCTCAGACATTAAAATGAAGATTGATTTTGCCTTTCTTAAGAAATGTTTTAGTAGGGAAGATGGATGCTCCGAACCTTCTCGAGTCCACTTTCATCTGAGTACCGTCTCATACTACGAGGAAGCCCGTGTTGAAGCCTTGGCCTCCTATTAAACTCAGAAGAATTTCGTCGGGATACAATGTTCAGAATTCAAAAACTATACAATGAGAATTCTGATGTCAGTGATTTATTTAATTAATTTTCCTCGTCATGTTACTATCCTGCCTTTGTGATTATGGTTGTATTTATTGTTTATCTTGTAACTCATTCTATTTGCTCGATATTGTAGTTCCGTGTTGGCTTGAATTAGCTGTGTGAACACAGTACATGAACTGAATTAAATTGAATTGAATTGAATTGAATTATTATTGAATTTTTATCTTTGTAATTATTATTATATTTCTGTTAATCTGTATACATAAAATTGTGTTTTTCTGTTTTGTTATTGTCCTTTTTTTTAATTACGTTACTTCCCTTTTACTTGTATCTTTAATAACCCCATTTTGAGCCTTTGGCCTGTTGGGGGGCAACATAGCGGGTTGGCCTTCCAGTTTATTGGGTGGGTTATTCCCTGTTGTTCTTACCTATTATTATTATTATTATTATTATTATTATTATTATTATTTATACCAGGTGGTTGTTTGTTTTTAGTATTTATTTGCGTAAAATGACGGCCGTTTATGGGAATAAATCATAATCACACAAAGAAACTCCGGAATTTACTCATTTGGTATGAAATTATACGATTAAGAAATGAGTAAAGAGCGTTTTAATTGTTGGTAATCTTACAAACATGGAAACACGGAATTCTTTTGTGTGATTTTAAAGGAATGTCACTTTACGCAAATAAAATCATACAAGATCCGTCATTTCTTTGTGATATAAGACCCACTCAACTTTTTTTTTGCAATTTAGTAAAATTTTTTAATATATCAAATGTTTAAATCAGTTATTAATTAGTAATAATTTTGTAAATTCTTGTACTAAGCGTTTCAATAACATTAATTGAATATTGTTAAATATTTACGAATTATAAATAAACTTCAGAGTAAAATGTTGCGAAATTATGGGTCAACAATGGCGTCTTTATGCGAAATTATGAGTTAACAGTGGCGTCTTTAAGTGATGCTTCACTGCAGGGCGGATACGAAACAGTTGCTATGAATGAATTGTTCATTTGGGTGTCTCTGAGAGAGGCTTCACTGCAGTGCACGCAGTGCTCGCAGTTACTAAAAGTCAACTTTGCCGATGCGTTGAAGAAAGAGGAGTTTATGACTACCAAAGAGGGATTATTTTCAGTCAAGAAATAAAATAGTCGTCATTTTGCTTTCTAGCGGTCAAACATGAAGTACACTATTGTGCTGGTGCGCTCGTGCTCCAAAAATCTTTCAGAGTTTACTTCAAGTTTATTTTACATACAGGGTGATTCAGTCAATTTCTAATCATTTCACTCTAATAACGTGCATTAGGGATAAACAATTGAAAGAATATGAGCGCCATATCGAATTTCTAAATAGTTGGAGTTTGTATTGTTGCAACGGCGCTGCATGAAAATCGTATTGTTGAAAAATGGCGCCCTCTTTATCAACAGAGCAGAAATGCAAGGTTGTCGAATGGTATTTCGAGACAAAAATCACCTGTAACCGTGCAAAGAAAGTTCCGGAAGGAGTATAAGTATCGAGACGCACCAGGCAGGCAAGCAATCATGGATTTTGTCAAGCAATTTCGTGCCACTGAATGTGTTAAAGGCAAGAAAAAAGGTGGGAGCGAAGCTCGTGTTCGAACGGCCGAAGTTGTCGAAAATGTTCGCACAAGGTTGGTCGATTCCCCTACCAAAAAATCTGTTCGCCGCCTATCCATTGAAGAAGGGCTATCGTATACCACGACGTGGCGAATTTTGAGAAAGGATTTACACCTGTTTCCGTATAAGAACCATGTTTATCAGGAGTTAACAGACACTGGAAGACAGAAGCGACAACAATTTGCGATGGAGTTTGGTGCAGAAATGGAAGCCAATCAGGACATTGTGGACAACTTGTGTGTGTCAGATGAGGCCTTCTTCCATCTGTCAGGTGACGTTAATAAACACAACGTTCGCTTTTGGGGTTCCCAGCACCCTCATGAGATCCATAAGTCACCTCTTCATCCACGAAAGGTTATGGCTTGTTGCGCGATTTCCAAAAGAGGCATCATTGGTCCGTTCTTTTTTGAGGTCGCCGTAACGTCACAAGTTTACCTTAACATGTTGGAAACTTTCTTCATCCCCGAACTGCGAAGGAGGCGTATACCGCTTCGACATCAATGGTTTCAACAGGATGGGGCTAGGCCTCACACCACTAATGAAGTGCTAGACTTTCTCAATCAGAAATTCGGAAATCGTGTCATTCCAAACAGGTTTCCAGATCGATTCGGGGGTGGCTTTCTTTGGCCCCCTACGAGTCCTGACCTAAACCCATGTGATTTTTATTTCTGGGGGTACCTTAAAGACCGTGTGTTCACCACAGCACCAAGAATCCTAGACCAGCTGCGACAAAGCATCTTTGACTGCTGCACCCTTGTGGATGCAGAAATCCTGGATAGAGTTATGAACAACTTCACCATTCGGCTGCGAGCAGTTCAAAATGTTCGTGGTGGCCACATTGAGCATATCATCAAGACTTTTTCACGGGAATAGAAACTCCGAACTGCATAAAATATCATATTGAAATGCTAAGTTTGTAAACATTAATGGGTCAATAAAATCATAATACTGAAATGGTCAGAAATTGACTGAATCACCCTGTATTTAATTTTGTGTTATATAAGACAGAGGCTCCTCTCGTAAACTGCGCACTCAGAATCAGCCAATGAGTGCAACAATATTTTCAATAAAATCATTTCATAACATTTTTCTTTAGATCAAAACCGTAAACCTAATCCAGTATGTTGCATGATGCATTATGTCGAAAAGGTAATCTATACAAATAAGAGAATTATGATTTCGTAAATTATAAAAGATCGTTGAAACAATTTATTTAAATTTATATGCGTTAATAATTGCAAGAAAGGGATCTCTTCCAATGATCTCATTTCTATAACATTTATTAGAACGCTGGTAAATATTTTTAGTATAAGTAACATGCAAGAAAGGGATACTCTTAGTCATACTAGGCATGTAAAAATAAAAAAGGATATCACCCAAAATACTGCATAATACAAATAAGATGTTGGTAAAATTTAGTTTGAATAATGAAATGGCATTAAATACAGCATACAAACCAGGAATAAAACTTTATAATTTCTCTTTCTCTGCAGTCTTAACTAAATCTTAGGTGCTGTGGGAGAAAAATTCCAACCTCATACTGATGACAAAAGAAGCCTCATTATCAAGAAAGAGAAATTACCGCTGAAATAGGTGGGGTGAGAGAGCGATTACAGTTCTTAGTGTGTAGTCCACACGCAACATTCAATTGATTTTGCTTTTTTAGCAAATGGGGAAAAATTGCAATAATCATGCGAATGCTCTGTCTCTATGTCCAAATGGAGGAAGTTGAAATCGGCGAAGAGTGCGATGAATTTCAATCGATTCTACCGTGATGGCATACGATTTTCTATTTTATTCCGGAGTTAATGTTGTTTGTCGAAATAACAATCACATTAATGCGGGAAACAAGGAGAGAAAGAGAAAGCTAGAAAAGAAAAAGATTAAGAGCATTGCCAAAAAACATTCAATAAGACAAAGCCGCTGGGACCACATTGTTAATTCCAATAAGTGCGTGAAAATGTCTCATGGCTTCGTTTCAAATTCTCAAGCACTTCCTTATTAATTCCTTTAATTTTTCTGAAGCTGCATTTCCCTTGAAATTAGCAAAAACTTTATTAGCATTTAGGATCTAGAATTGTAGTTTAGAATTAATGAACCCTAGCTCTGCGACGTCTGAATAATTTCCTGTTTATTTTTATTCATATAAATACGTTAAACTCATATTTATGTAGACTAATATTAGATCACTAACCGCAAGTTGAATGTCCAGACCTATAAGCTTGCATTGTATTCTACATTTATTAAAATTCCCAAAATATTTTTTTAAATTAATAAATGAAATGCTTCATCCTAGGGGTATTATCTAATAAGGGATAAATATAAGAGCTCTAATGAGGGGCATCCTAAAATTTCACGACCTGATCGCGGGGAGTCGGATTAGTCTCACTCAACAGCTTCATTGTGAGGAAATCTCAGTGAGTGAAAGCGAAAGCAGCTTTTCCTTCGGTAAGATTAGCGATGTTTAGAGAAGGATAAGCGTTTATGCATTAATTTGACCGACTCTGAATAAAGTTTGGAAAAACTGTATCAGAGCCTCATGAAACTGCTTGAACACACATTAGATTTACATCTAAATATAATAATCTAAATTTTTTTATCTTAACGAATTTCAGTTGAGAACTTGAAACATCACTTCTGCGCAACTGCAGTAACATGTTTTTCTTGTTTTACACCATGCAGGGTCTTTATAATTAAAGTTCCATTTTGACATGGCCATAAAAAAAAACTAATGCACCGAAAGCTATAATACTTAGTAATATTATACAAGAGGGCATGGGACTTGGTAATATTATACAAAAAAAAAAATAGTTCAAAAGGTCACCACCTGCATGGAATGGCGCTCTATGCAATATTCGTATACGAAATTAGACACGAAGACATAGGTTAACAAGTCTTTAATCGTTACTAAAATTAGTTACATGTTGAATGTGACCTCCACCATTTACTGAAAGCAGGTTACACCTGATTACTGCGTTCTCAACTGTAGCTCGTAGCATATCAGGAGGAATGTTGAGCACCTGTCGGCGTATCGCATCTTTCAGTTCCGCCAAATTCCTGACGTTATCACCATAAACAGTAACGTGGCTTTGAGGTAACCCCAGAGCCAGAAGTCACAGGGATTAATATCTGGTGACCGGGGTGGCCAAGAAAGGGAGAAGTGGAAATTTCGGCCTATAATCCGTTCATCTGTGAAATGTTGCTGAAGTAACTGTTTGACACATGTACCAATATGAGGTGGAGCCCCATCCTGCATAAAAATCGTTGTGTCTAAATTACCACGTTGCTGAAGGTCTGGTATCACAAAACTTCTTAGCATCGACGCCATGCGAGCAGCAGTCACAGCACTTACGCTGCACGCCCCTTGTGAGGTTTCCATTTTTGCTTCCTCTACGGCTACTGAAACAACCTCCACGGTTGACTCAGAGACGGGTTTCCTTCCTCGGCCAGGTGCTACCGATAACAAACCTGTGGCTTCAAACTTTGTCATCATCTTCTTCAAACTCTGCGGTGTCATTGGCCCCCGACGTACATGTATTCGTCGAACGGTACGATAATGTTGCAAAGCCTGCCGTACATTGCTATTGCATTCATAATAACATTTAATGATAGTCCAACAGACGATAAGATAATGGGAATCGCTCCTCCTGCAATAGATCACGTGTAATGACATTAGCTAAATTCATCAGTCAGTCAGCGGTTGCCATAGCCTCGTTGCATAAGTCTTTTATTTATCGTTCATATTTCCTGCTCAAGGTGTGCTTTGTTCAACATCTGCTCAAGCAACATGTCAAACAAGAAAGTATTAGGATTCTTCCGAGGAAATTAATTGCAAAAAGAGGCCTTTTTAAGGGCCACCAGATTTAACAATAATTCGTTTAACAGTAACCTCAGTACAAGATTAAATTTTACTTCAGCTGTTTCCTTGGCAATGCAGTGATTGATAGTTCTTATGATTCATTGCCTGGGGTATATATTAAATCACCAATTAAAATTAAAACAATTAAAACAACTTTCCAAAACTTAAAATTTGCAGACCTGTATTACTTGTACTTCACTAGTATTTGTTCGAAACTCTTTCGAAATCTTCAGTTGATTATCAGGATAGCTTTTAACATTAAGTTTGTTCATGAATTTTTGATCACAACCTTTATCAGCCACTAATGAAATTGCTCCATCAACAAATTATCGGTTAATAATAATTTGTACGAATATAGGGTAAGGTCAAAAAGGCAACTGCTTTTAGTCGTCGGCATTAGCAGCTGCTGTTGGTGCTGGTAACCTTATCAGTCGATCGACACAACCCCTGTTTTATGACGAGCCACTTCGCTTAAAGTGGCGGGGTAGCCAGTTTTTTGTTAATGAAAAATACAGGAGTTAAGGAAGATATCATTTCGCTACTAAAAGTGTTGTTTAGAAAAGAATGACAACTTTTTAATAAAAGAGAAATTTATATTTTTTAAAGCCTTTAATTCCTAAAATATTAGAATATCTGAATAAATAAGTTGCGACTGTCAAAATACCTAATACACTGCTTGACAATTGCTAAGGAACATGCACATTCCGCTATTTAGGGGCGCTGGAGAATAATGTAGAATGCGTCAAAACATAGGTTGCTACTCTCTTGTTCGATTTGCATAATTTGAATAAAAGTCGCGTATCCAATGAACTGTGGTTCAGTGAAAATCAGTAGCCGTGGAGTGTTAGGGCGAATACACGTGCAGGTGTTTTGCGAACATTACTGTAAATTTCAGTCCCTCTATCACATCGTCTGTAGATTACCGCAGAGACGTCAGTTGAGTGATTACATCGTGGACGAGCTGTTGGACGGCTTGAGGTAGGGCAAAGTGTGACTGAAGTTGCGCGAGCAATAGTCGTTGCGAAAAGTTATGTTTCTCGTTTGAAAACTGCTGCTGCCAGCAGAGGACCCACTTTACGTGTGCATGGGGATGGTCGTCGAAGGAGCACAACCGCTCGGGAGGACCGTAGGATAGCCCTTTCAGCAAAAAGAGGAAGAAACCAGATACCCGCACAGATAGTCGCAGATCTTGCCGCTGCTACAGGCACTCATGATTCTGTCAGAACTATTTCCCGTCGGTTGAAGGATGTTGCGCCGTATGCACGGAAGCCTGACAAATACATTCCACTATCTCCGTTCCATCGACGGAAGAGATTAGAGTGGTGTTATGACCATCGTGCTTGGGGCGTTTAGGAGTGGACCATGGTGATGTTCTCCAACGAGTCTCCGTTCACTATGCAGAGTGATTCTGGACATCAACTGATCTGGCGTGAAAAGGACACTCGTTTTCACCAACAACGCGTTCGGGAAGTGCAACATTTTGGTTAAGGAGTCATGATGTGGGGGGGGGGGAATCATGCATGATGCCAGAACACCCCTTCACATCTTTGCAGGAGGGTCTGTTACAGCAGCACGGTGCTGCAGGGAGACTCTTATGGACCACGTTCGTCTTTTCCGTGGAGCAGTTGGTCCAGACTTTGCGTTCATGGACGACAATGCCCGATCATGGGCGGATGTTCTTGAGAGTGAGGATATCAAGCGTTTGCAGTGGCCCGCCTACTCCCCGAACCTCAATCCCATAGAACATGCCTGGTACGCTATAGGTTGCATGTGGCACAAAGGAATCACCCTCCCAGAACGCTGCAGGAACTGACAACTGCGTTACAGGAAGAATGGGATAAGATCCCGACTGCTCTTCTCAACAGTCTGGTGGGAAGCATGCCAAACAAATGCAAGACATTCATTGCGGTTCGGGGAGGCAATACTTACTACTAAGGGTCTCACATTTCAAACCGGTGACAAACAACGAACATTTTTCTTTAGTCACTCATTGATGCTTCATGATACCTCTTCTGCTTTTGTATTATGTTCGTTTCTTTAGTTCAAATTCCATGTCATTTTGTGTTCATAAAGTCACTGTAATACATCTACTGAAGTTTTGGTAACGTTTATTTCTTGGGACAGTATTTATTGACAATAATGTTGCTGTTCCTTATTGTCAAGCAGTGTACTTTTTAAATAATTTTAAATTCAGCGCATACGGTTTTCTGGTGAATCGCAGCGCCCGAGGGCTAGAAAGTAGAGGCCACGTGGTATCGCTGCAGGCCATGGTTACTCAGCGGCGCCTATACTCAGTCCAACGAAAGAAAAACTGGGCGTGTCTAATTAAATTTCCGATGTCAATTTTTAGAGACTGTTGCTAAGTAAAATTAACAATCGCTAACAATTGAAATTGGAAATTTAACTGGGCACGCCCAGTTTTTCTTTCGTTGAATACAGTATAGTGAAAGATGGATATGTAGCGAGAATTTAGCGCGCGGATGTGCATTTTCTTTACAAGATGATGATTCGGACCATCCTCCTCTATATGCCTGCACGGGCGACTATATGTAAAAGTAGATGGAATGGAAATCCCCACATTTCGGTGAATTTTGGGTAGACCAAAGGACTGTTCAACGCGAAATGCTCTTCTGTAAGATGAAAATTGTATGTCCAGGAATTCAACAAGGGCATCAGGAGCAATAACATCACTGATTGGGAGCGTCCTGGTGGTTCCGGAGAGTTTGCAGCCAAAGTCATAGTTAAGGGTTTGTGAAAAAAAGATCCTTAATGACCGGTGTGTAATCATCGACGACATAGCCCCTTTTGTAGGTTGCTCTCATGGAATCGTTACGAAAACGGTACAGTCATAGCCCAAAAGGACGCGTTGGCTGTGACAGAGGCTACAAAACTTCATTGCTGCTGCCTTTAGGGCTTGTATGGTGATGGGATTTCAATGATGTTCGTACAGGGCGATAACGTTGAAAAATCAAATGAATTTTATGTAGTATTTAATATCAACGTTGGGAAACAATCGTTGTGAGAAACAAAAATTTATATTGGAACTTTTTTTCCTGTAAAATGTTATGTAATCCTCCCGAGGAAGGTATTGGAAAGTAGCGGAAGTGCTGAGGTCATCTATTTTTATCCTTTTATCTGCACTTTTAAACCAATCCCCCCTCGAACTTAGTATTTAGAAATTGAAAAAGAGCTTCTTTCGTTTCTCATTATTTCCGATTGAATGATATATCACATGCCATATGTTGCCATAGTTCTAAAGAGCAAGTGACTGCCACCCCAACCACTCCGACCCTATTGGGACAATTTGGCTCAAACTTTACAGTAATGTAGATCTTGCTTAGAGGAATCTGCATACCGAATTTCGCTCCTTTATATGCATAAATACGCGTAGACCTTTTGGTCCGCTCTAATTTCCGCCCCCGAAACTCCGACCCCAATGGGCCAATCAAAACCAAACTAAATAGTGAAGGGGCGCATGCCCATAGTAAGCTCATTCCGAATTTCAACCTTCTACCTTAAAAAATGCGGAAATTATGAAGGGGACGGACGGACAGACAGACGGACATTGTGAAAACAATAAGTAGCTCCATTCTTCCGCTATTTAATAATTTCGATAAACTTAAAATTTGATATAACCATAGCATTATAAGAAGGAGAATTCATTGTATAATATTCTTCTTGAAGATGATCACAGAGGTTTGCAGCACATAAGGGAACAAAATGATGGAATTTCTTGGCGAACTTCGCCGTTTATTCCTGAATTAGTTTGATGAGTGAAAGTTGAAACAAAAGAACGCTTCATTTGTTGAACATCAACATTTTGAAAACATTTTATTGTTTTTAAACCAAAGTGATGAACTACAGTGGTTAAAATAATTAAGTTGACACCAAGCTGAAAATAAAAAATCTTTGTCATGCTCGCAGAAACAATTCAGAAATCGTGTCTATCATTTAATATAATATTTATTTGTGTGTCTAGTTTACATATCTGGGGTTTCAAGTGCAAACATCTCATACATTTAAAAATAAAAAAATTTGTATACATTGTGTCATATTAACTAACTCAAAAAATTAAGTTGACAGAGACAATTTGCCAAATCAATCCGTAAAAGTATTGAGTGTTGTTGTAAATTAATAACTTGTATGCCCACCCTTGGCTTTGATTACAGCTTGTAATCTCTTTGGAACACTTTGAACAAGTTCTTGTAGGGTATTTATGGGGAGTTTCCCCCACTCTTCCTGTAGCGCAGCTTGGAACTCGGCTTTACATTTCCTTTTTTCTTGTGGAATTGATCTGTCAAGCAAATCCCATACATGTTCAATAGTATTTAAATCTGGAGAGTTCCCTGGCCATTCCAATACGTGTATCTTCTTTGCTTACAAATATTTTGTTACTAACTTCGATGTGTGTTTCGGATCGTTATCCCTTTGAAAAATGAAATTTCTTCTCAATTTTAATTTACTTGCTGTTTGTACTAAATTTCTTTCCAGAATATCCTTGTAACTTTCCGCATTCATAGTCGCTTCGATAAAGTCGCGAGTACCAGTTCTGTTGAAAGAGAAACATCCCCAGATCATAACAGATCCTCCACCATGTTTCATAGTGGGCTTCAGATATTTCATATTGAGAGCTGTTTCTCTGGGTCGCCACATATATATTCTTCTTTTCTGGCCAAATAATTCAAATTTGGACTCATCCGACCAAATGATGTTTTTCCAAACCTCGAAAGGTTTCTGGGAATATTTCTTTGCAAATTCCAATCTTTTCTTCATTTGTTGTTTCGACAATTTTGGCTTGCTTCTTGCAATTCTTCCATTCAGTCCTACTTCTTTTAATCTATTTCTGATAGTTTGAGTTGAAGGAACGTCTTTATCATTAAAAAACACGCCTTTCTTTATGTCTTCGGCAGTTGTCCTGGGATTTATTACAGCCTTTTGCTTTATCAGTCTGTCTTGTCTTGCAGTAGTCATTCTTTTCCGTCCACGACCAGGCAAAGTTGACACAGTTCCATGTTTTGAAAATTTCTTTAGGATCTTCCTCACACCTTCTGCTGAAATGTTATGTTTTTTAGCAACTTTTCTCGAGGATTTCATTATTTCATAATCCTTTATCACCTCCATATGTTTCACTTCCGATAACTCTATTTCGAGGCATGGTTGTAGCCTATTCAGTGCAAAGAGCGTTTCTGATACTAATTAACATATTCATTTATGATTTACCTGACGGACAAGTCCGTTTTACGCAAAAAGGTAACAGTAATATTGGATAAAATGCTAGAAATTAAGGTGTCAACTTAATTTTTTGAGTGCTCAAATGTGCCACTAGGTAGAAAAAATTTTTTATTTCCTAATGTATGGGATGGTTTTACTTGAAACCCCAGATATGTAAACTAGACACACAAATGAATATTATATTAAATGATAGACACGATTTCTGAATTGTTTCTGTGAATATGACAAAGATTTTTTATTTTTAGCTTGGTGTCAACTTAATTATTTTAACCACTGTAAGACGCTTAGTGCTTAATATATAGATTATGCCCGAATTCCAATATTGCCATGGCTTAAATAATTTACATTTAAAATTATGAACACGGTAAGTTCCATTATTATTGACTATACAGATGAACCAGGGAAGAGCTCTGCTTATACAAACGCATTTGGAATCCCAGTGGAAAATTACTTTCCATGAAAGAAAAATCTCCCTCCGGTTTTAAAGCGTCCAAAGATCGATGCACTCTTTTGTTGGACCTAATGCTTCTGGCGATTTCAACGTAAAGCTTTTATTGTTATCACTCTGAGACTTAACCTGTACATTGGAGGTCAAATGGAAGTAGTTGGGCCGCAATTGCTTTCTTTGTACACGATTTTGTGACTTTCTTTGCAAACTCGAAAGTTATTCGGATTAGCAGTGTAAATATCTATTGACAATATGCCAAAAATCTCCTCAATATCAAAAAGGCATTAACTAAATTTAAAGTTGTTAGCAGATTATATGCTGTTCTTGTCAATACATTTGGTAGAAAGTTTTAATACTGTCAATTTTGTGTAATACTGCGAAGTGTAAAATTTTGTCTTCCTTGTACTTCACCTCTGTGCTTCACCAGAACAACTTTACTAATAGAAAATTGGGATTTCTTAAAGAGAATAATAAAGATTTTATTCCACATAACTGTGAAAAAACTGCTGATAAATTATTAATAATTATAAATTAATAATGCGCACTGAAAATCATTTTGAACTTATTTACAGCATTGTACTGTTGAATATAATTATCCGTCAACCTACTAATCGTACGTCTATCTTAATAGTCATTTACGCCATAAAGCTTTAATAGTCATTTAGTTTCAAACGCGTACTAAACCCAACGAAACAAAACCATGGAGAAGACCCATACCAAGGTGCAGGCGTATATAAGCTGCAGTGCCCGGACTGCGAAGCCTTCTACATCGGATCCACGTCCCGGTCCTTCTACGAAAGATTTCGTGAGCATAGGAGGGCGTGGGTCAATCGCGATGAGACATCGGCATTCGCGGACCACCTGATCACAGCTAAACATCGAATGGTAGACATCGACGCCTGTATGAGCATAATCTAGAGAGGGAAGAATAGAGACAAAATACTTATGCACGAGGAGATGGAGATAAGGAGATCAAAACGTTCGAACATCACCCTCCTCAACAACCAAACAGCTTTCGAGGGAGACGGCCTCATAGATTTCTTAATTGGACTAGACGACCAGAAGAGCTCTACCTCAGATCGGCACATCAGATGAGCCTCCCATTAGGTCCGCGAAATAAATCGGGATACATAAGGGGCACCGCTTTCCAGTTTTTTCTTGTAACATTGTTAGCTTCTGATGATGACGGTAAGTCGAAACATTGTTGATCTTGGTGGCGGCATTTTTATTTCTGTTCATATCTCAGTTAGCGTTCAAATTCGGATCCACATTGTATTACGAAAATACAATTCTGGTCACGTCTGTCATTGCTTACAGTTATGCACACTTTTTCAGAACCACCCTGTATAATCTTAATATGATGTAAATTATACGTTCAATAAAGTATTTATTCCATTATAATGCGAAAATTTTTTGACCTTAAAGAAGATCTAAATTTGTGGGATCACATTATACGAGAGGTTAATATTTTCGCTATACTCCAAAAATGATTGGGAGAGGGTTCAAACGAAATCAGCATATGATATTGATTATATTAGTACATTAACATTATACAGTATATTAATTCACTTTTTTTAAAGGAAAGACATAAATAACTCTAAAAAGTGCAGCGGCAGAAGTGTTGAAATAAAAATGAGTGAAAAATGTTTGAATAATTTTATCAGTAAGATTAACATATTTTTCGTATATCATTGTATATGTAATTTGAGAAAAATAAAATATTAAAAAGAATTACTTCAAATACTCCATACCTTTTTTAAATAATTAAAAATGTATAGCTTCAACAGTCTTTGTGCGTTGAAATAAAATGTCTTGAAAATAGTTCCCAAATAATAATATAATACAGGACAAGGCAAATTGATGGACCCGATTTCAGACATTTATTTTGTGATGTCTAATGAACGTATCGTAATCTGAGATTAACTTTCACGGTTTAGTTTCCACGCACTTTCTACCGCTAAGAGCAGCGAGCGGTTAAAGAAAATGGCGTTGACTGGAGAACAGAGATCGTTCTTTGTGCATGACCTCATGTGATTTCTTCCTGTGAGGGTTTGTAAAGGATCATGCGTACGTACCACCAGTGCCAACAACATTGGGTGACCTGCGTACCCGCATCACAGCAGCCATTGCTGACATTGACCGCGACATGCTGCGAAAGGTTTAAAATTCCCCAAGTTCATTAAAATTATGCAACTGTTCCTATAATAATTACAGAAGAGATCAGAGGCTACAGTCCTAAATGGCTACCGCGTTTGAGTTGTCTGTAATTTTTACATTCAGAGCTTTAATGTCTGTAGCTTGACAGTGCCATCGTTTGGCCAAAAACCGAACAATTTTAGCATTAAATTTTTTCCCGTAAAAAATTCGACTCCATTTCAATCATTTCTGTGCAAACAGAATCTCTTTGTCTGCATTCATATGCGAATTATTGAGTTTTAAAGTTTTTCCTGGCTTTTGGATCACCCTGTTGTAACAAAAACAATGTAAAAAATATTATGTATCATTGTATTGATGAACTATGATTGTTTTAATACACAGGATGAACTATGTCAGTAAAATTATTAAATTTGTTGCATAATATGAACCGATTGTTAGAATTATTAAGTAGCGGAAAAATGGAGCTACTTATTGTTTTCACAATGTCTGTCTGTCCGTCTGTCCATCCTCTTCAAAATTTCTGCTTATTTTGAGGTAGAAGGCTGAAATTTGGAATGTAGCTTACTATGGGCATAAATACATTCACTATTTAGTTTGATTTTGATTGGTCCACTGAGGTTGGAATTACGGGGGTGGGAGTTAGAGGGGACCAAGTGATCTATGTGGTATTTAGGTAAGTAAGGGAGTGAAATTCGATATGCATATTCCTCTAGACAAAATCTACCTTCCTATGAAGTTTGGGCCAAATTGTCCCAGTGGGGTCGGAGTTGTGGGGGTGGCAGTCACTTGGTCTTTAGAACTATGGCAAAATAAAGCGTGTGATATATCATTCGAACGAAAATGATAAGAAAGGAAAGAAGATAGGGTTCATTTATATTTTCTAGGTACTAAGTTCAAGAAAATCAATTTTTAGATTAAAAAAAAAATTGAGGGGTTAAAAAGTGCAGATGAAGAGGTAAAAACAAATGAACTCAGGGCTTCGCTATTTTCCTATATCTTCCTCGGGAGGATTAATTTCTTTTTTTAACTGGCATTTAATGCACAACCAGGCCATTGAACCTCTTTTTTTTTCTTTTCTTACAAATTGGTATGCCACCATTCCCCGAATTCAGTTCATGGAAGGGGCTGTCGAATACAATCGTTGCTACTTTCCCGAATAACACCTCTAATTTTTATGAGAATATGCTATTGACTAAGTAAACCTGGTTTTGAGATTGAAATTTTGAAAGCAAAGATGCTGGAGAACATAAGACGAGAAATATTCCTTGAAAACAAACGCATCATGAAATAAACAACTGTCATAGCAGACGGAGAAAAATGGAAACCACAAATCCACAACGAAAAAATCTGTTGCGGGCAGCACAATATTCCTTTGTTCGATACTTTATTATATGCTGAAAAGCATATATTGGTTTCGCTCTGTTTGTGTGTCTGTCTGTCCGTCCGTCCGTCCGTCCGTCTGTATGTCCGACGATTTCTCGAGAATGCTTTAACTTTTTCATGTTCTTTTTTCGCTGTTCGATAGAGACCCTTCCTGAGCTCACCTGATTAGTTTGTCGTCGAAATCGGTCTAACAGTCACGTGACTATTGAGACCCAAACCCCCCTATTAAATTTTTTTATTGGCAATATACGGCATGTAATATGTCATTCGAACGGGAATGACGAGCACAAGACGAATATGACATTCTTTTCGATTTTCGAAATGCTACGTCCGAGAAAATGACCCCCAAAAAGTACTTCAATGACCCCTTATTACGAGCTTTAGCTAAAAATATATATAATACAAGCATGATCAGTACCTTTATGTGCCTGGCCAGCCATCGTTTGCACGAAAACGTGAAAATGGAAGAACCTAACAGCGATATATCAACTTTTGATGAGCTCTCGTGGACCCCTTCAAGCACGTGCACTAATGTTAAGAATATGAACTTAGGGCATGTAATATATCAACCGAATACTACCGACGAGTCATAAGTGAATACAGTGTTACTTTTTGCTTATCATTTAAGCATTGTTGATGGCAGCCTGAAGCACGTGCCCGTTATGAACCTTTCTTGATGCACGTGCTCATTTCATTTTAAAATTCAGTGCTGTTAGGCCTATTGTTAAATGTGTTAATTTATGTTAGGGCGATGGTTAAAAATGGCTAAATAACGTTAGGCCTATAGTTAAAATGACTAAATAATGTTCGGCCTGTTGTTAAAAATGGCTGATTAATGTTAGGCTTATAGTTAAAAATGGCTAATTAAAGTTAGGCCTATTGTTAAAAATGGCTAATTTATGTTAGGCCTACAGTTAAAATGACTAAATATTGTTAGGCCTATTGTGAAAAATGGCTAATTTATGTTATGCTTATAGTTAAAAATGGCTAATTTATGTTAGGCCTATAGTTAAAATGACTAAATAATGTTAGGCCTGTTGTTAAAAATGGCTAATTAATATTAGGCTTATAGTTAAAAATGGCTAATTAATGTTAGGCCTATTGTTAAAAATGGCTAATTAATGTTAGGCTTATAGTTAAAAATGGCTAATTAAAGTTAGGCCTATTGTAAAAAATGGATAATTTATGTTAGGCCTAGAGTTAAAATGACTAAATAATGTTAGGCCTATAGTTCAAAATAGCTAATTAATCTTAGGCCTATTGTTAAAAATGGCTAATTAATGTTAGGCCTATTGTTAAAAATGGCTAATTAATGTTAGGCCTATTGTTAAAAATGGCTAATTTATGTTAGGCCTACAGTTAAAATGACTAAATAATGTTAGGCCTATTGTTAAAATGGCTAATTGAAGTTAGGCCTATATTTTAAAATGACGTGAATGCATATAGAATCAAAGGTATTTCCACTGTTTATTTAAACCAAGTGCAAGTAAAAGTGAGATATTAAAATTACATCTGCGTCAGAGCTAAAGCTCCTTGGAATGCTTAAAAGATTTTTCCCAGCAATGTTTTGAAACAAGGGTTTTTCTCTCCTGACGTTTATGCTCTTTCTCCTGAGGGGAAAGAACATATGCCCAGTAGTTTAAAACATTTAGACGTGCGAGGATTTCATTCTCATTTCGCGCGCGTTTGGAAAGATTTGTGTGAGCGCTGCAATCGAATACGTAAAGTTACATGCAGTTTTCGCCATTGCTGTATATAAAAATATTACAGTAATATTAAACAACAAATTTTTATATTCTACTTTTCAGGATATTTGAAAATCGTTTTACGAGTTATATTCTTGTTGAATGCTTTTTTGGGGGGAAGAAAATCACATTTTTATTCTTGACACACGAATTTCCGTCTCTCTTTGTTGTCTAAAAACTCCAAATGGTGAAACAAATTTTGACAGGCGTACGGGAACTTCAAATGAAGTTCTTCAAATTTAGTTCTCCAAATAGAGTACTTCAAACTCTGACGTCATACAGTCAAACTCTGACGTCACAAACTGTTCCACGCAATCAAAACTCTAGACATGAAAGGAAATCAGTTGGGGAAACGACCAAAACGGCCCAGCCAATTGCAAGCAAAATGCGAGGTGCACAACTACATGTTACAGCAGTCCTAAATACAAATTTTCTACATTCTACGCCTAACCTTTTTTGAGAAATGCGAGACACACACGCACACACACACACACACACACACACACACACACACGAACGAAAAGACGTCACGACGAAACATGTCAAAATGGAATCTGGGATGTTCAAAATGTACGAGGGGCGATTGATAAATAAGGTCTCCATAGCTGTAACTTTTTTATTTGTTAACCGATTTTCAAAATTCTTTTTGTATCTTATACTCACATTTGTCCTCTATGTAATGCACTATTCACTTTTCGACATAGTCCCCATTCCTTTCCAAGCATTGCGCCAACGCGTGACTAGTTGGGCGTACCCGTCGGAGAGGAATTCCGGAGTTGTTGTCGAAACCAGGATTGAATGGCAGCGTTTACCTCGCCGTCAGAACCAACTCATGTTCCTTAAGGGGCTCTTTCTTCTTTGGGAAGTGGTGAAAGTCGCAATGTGCAAAGTCTTTCATTTTTGAACTGCAATTTTTCATCTTTGAGCTGTAGGCGCTGCCCCGCCTCTGGTGTGTGGTGACTCGTTTGCGGGCGGACGTTATCGTACTCCAGAAGAGGGTCCAAAGCTGCCATTCAATTCTGGTGTCGACAACAACTCCGGAATTCCTCTCCGACGGGTTCACCTAACTAGTCACGCGTTGGCGCAATGCGCGGTAAGGGATGGGGACTATGTCGAAAAGTGAATAGTGCATTACATAGAGGACAATTGTGAGTATAAGATACAAAAAGAATTTTGAAAATCGGTTAACAAATAAAAAAGTTTCAGCCATGGAGATCTTATTTATCAATCGCCCCTCGTATATTTCCGTTGAAAACTGAAAACCAAAATTTTTCACGATTACAATAATTCCTTTACTTCGTACAAGGAATTAAAATGCAGTCATGTTGAAGTGAATAAATTAAAAAAAGATTTTTTAACTAGGAGAACAAGATAGAGTTTTTTTAGATTTAATGATTCTAATAATGCGCGTGTTCTTCAATGTTTGCCAAAAGTTTTTATACTAATTGGAAATATTAATTCAAAAATCTCATTAGTGAAAAATATACAAAAAAAGCTCTAGCAGTGCAAACTAATCGTTTGAGACGAATGCATCATGACCCAGAAAAGGGCACTAGAAGCGCTTTATCGTTCTTTGCAAGACATACGGGAAAATGGGCGACTTATAGGCGGTGCTGTTGTCCTCTTGGCAGGAGATTTTCGACAAACTCTGCTAGTGATTCCGCGCTCTACGTCAGCCGATGCCGACCTTATGGAGGCATGTGCCCAAAACGGATCTCAAGACGAATATGAGTTCACTTAAGAGGAGAAACAAGTGCAGAGCAGTTTGCACAGCAATCTCTGTTAATTGTCAATGGAGAATTTTATGTCAACCCCAATACCCGTCTAATTTCGTTTCCCTCAAATTTCTGCAATTATGGTCTCTTCACTTCATAACTAGAGTGTTTCCGGATATACACGAAAATTACAACTCGCACCGATGCTTGTGCGAAAGGGGCATTTTAGCTCCAAAACACGACAGCGTTATATCTATTAACGATCTTATTCAGGAAATGATTCCCGGTAACTCTGTCACCTTTTCATTTATTGATACAGTAATGGATACCGGGCAAGTTGTGCATTACCCCTTAGAATTTTAAATTCTCTTGAACTCCCAGGAATGCCGCCACACAAGCTCACTTTAAAAACGGATCCTCTATTACGTAACATCGACCCGCCAAAACTGTACAAGGGAAGAATCTCTTGCCGAACGTAATAGAGGCCACGATCATCACGGGGAATGCCGCAGGTGAAGACGCATTCATTCCTCGCATTCCGTTGATACCCAGTGATACAAATATGCCTTTCGATTTCAAGCTATTGCAGTTTCCCATCCGGCTTGTATTTGATATGAGTATCAACAAGGCACAGGGGCAATCGCTTTGCGTGGCAGGCATTAACTTGAAAACGCCATGTTTTTTACATGGGCAATTAAATATAGCTTGCTCGAGAGTCACGCCGGATAATTTGTTTGTAAAAATAAAATAAAATAAAATAAAAAAATCCACCGCAAAGAGTTTTTAATAATTTTTGTTTAATACGCTTGTAAAATGCTTCAAATCATAGAAACCTCACCTGTACAGATTTTTTTTATTATCCTCACTGGTTTCTATCAGGTTCGTACCGAAGATTTTAAAAGGAGGGATATCGTCCCTCCATATATCTGTAAATTTTTTCTACACAAATTAAAATTTTAATTTATTGTTAACCCCCTCTACTTGGAAGGGTCTTAGTTTCTATTATACAAGAAAGCTATGCTTTTAATTGAACAGCTTTCTGCACCTACAGAAGTTAAATTATATCATTATTTTTATTATTGATGGATGAAGTTCATTACAAATTTTTTCATTATCTTGGACTGATAAAGAGTTTCTTTATTTCGGATTGAGATACAGAGTTTCTCTTATAATTTTCCTTTATTAAGTTTTTAGTATAGTAGAAATCTGTAGTTATCCGGACCACTCAAATTCAATAAAAATTGGACCAATTTTACGAGACAATGCATTCAACCGATGATATTGGAAAGGCTTTTTCAGCAGAAATATGAAACAAGATGATTTGTAGTTTCTTAATCTCGAAAGCTCCTAAACGATTTGATGGAATTTCATATAGAAATGGGAGTAGAAAATTATATAAAAATCCTATTTTAGAGAATACGGACGGTGTTTGAATTGAGAAATTGGTTTCGAGAATTACTCATTGGTTACAAATTCTAGTAGACGAAACACAATAATTGAGCACGTATATATCTTTTTTTTTTTGCTTCTGCCTAATCTTTGTTATATTTTGTTTAGCACTGTACAATGTCTTCTTTCGGGCTATTGTGTTCATTGAGTGTTCATATCGGAAAGCATTTGGTAATCGTTTCTGAGTGGTTGGAAGATTCCCGCGTACAATCGAAAGCAAACAATCTCTCAGGAACAAGATTAAATTCAACTGCACTCGCTGGAAATTATTGGAAATTTTACAGTTGAAGTAAGGCCATCTTGTAGGAAAGACTCACGGCGAGGTTGATGGACAAATCACGTCAACACCTAGCAATGAACTGAGCTTTAAAATTGTTTTAACCATTATGATATGAACTTGTCGAATTCAATAAAGAAATTATAGACTTTTAAAATCTTGTATAAATAGATTCCACTAAGAGAAAATGCAACGGAGAAGTTTTGTCGGAGCGCAATGCAAACTGAAAATATATTTAGATATTTGCGTTATGTAAATACGGGGGTTAGTAGTGGCAACGTAATCCAGAATTTACATAATGCCACTACTTTATTTACAACCCCACTTACATAATGCAAATATCTAAATATATCTTAAGAATATAAAAGATAAGACCTTTTATAGACCTTGTTTAGAGTGCATAAAACAGTCGATCCAGTAAGAAGTAGTGAGTGTCGTTCTTGCAGCTGCGGTTTCACAATTAAAAAGCTAGCGGCGGCGCTGCGAACCTCACGGATCTAGCGCACTATAATAGGGAGTGCAAGTGTGACGTCAGTCCTTGGAATTCTTCAGTCACGTGACTCGATTTGGTTCCAAACAAGTCTTCTCGCTTCGGGATTTAACATGGTTCCAACGTAGGGATGGAATAAAATCGCTTTGTATAAGCCCAGTGTTTATAACACATTTAAGATGTGAAATTGTTTAGTTCCTCACTGCTCAAGAAGGAGCCAAAACAGCGATTTAGACATCTATCGTTTTCCCAAAGAAAGAAAGATCCGCGAACGATGGCATTCTTTTGCTAAGTGATTAAAAGTGATTAAAAAGCCTTCTAATATTAATGTATAAGTTATATAATGGTATTAAATGTCTTAATAATAGTATCAATTACACAAATTAGCATAATAATTTAAGAGATGTCATTTTTACTGGCAGCCCGTTTCAACGTTACTAGTACGTATATTGCGTGGTTCCAATGTTTGGAACCAGCGATCCCATTTCCTAGGCTCTCGGCCCGTTCATCGCGCAAATGACGTCAGCTGTGACGTAGTCACTTGCACTCCCTATAGAGAGTTGGTGATAACCGCTTCACGTTTCACGAAAAAAGCGGCACGGCAAGCGTCTGCATCTACTGCTGCAATCCGATTGGTCGGTGGTTATGACGTCATCACAAGTGACAACAACAGCTTCTTGATTGTCCGCCATTGATCGCCTGCTTGCCGTGTTCATTCTATTTTCAACTGAAATGAAGTCGACCAACGTGCAGGTTCAAATTGCCCCTTCCTCTAATACTAGGTCTGTGCTTGGTACTGCCCAGGTTCAACACGCCGAACTTCGTCCGCCTGCTCTGCGGACGATGCGCGGCAGTTAACCGCTCGGTTCGAATCAATTGCGAAATGGCTTGCGGTGCGGCGCTCCAGGCGGATGTCAGCGCGAGCTACATTATACAGGGTGATTATAAATGATTCATCGGGTTTTAAAAGACTGTATTGCACAAAGCAATACACACAAAATAATGAGTGTTACATGAAAAGAACCAGGAACTGTCCACATTTTAGTCATAACACTACAAATGTTCAATGTGCGCCCCCTTTGTCACACGAGACACGTCAATGCGGTAGTCCAGTTCGGCCCACACGCGTCCCAGCATTTCCCCATTGACGTTCATCAGAGCTGCGGTAATGCGGTCTCGTAATTCATTCACCGGCTGGCAACGGTGGCACGTAAATTCGGATATATTCTTTCATTTGGTGATTGTTACGAACGAGTGCTCTCATTAGCTTGGAAGCTATAAGATTTCAAAACCCGATGAAACATTTATAATCACCCTATATTATTCATGCAGCAACTGTCAGTCAAAGTTGGGCACATTTGGTTGTAATAATTATTACAATTATAATTAATGCGAGTCGTCAGCAGGCGAGAATCAAAACACATTGCATGTACAGATCCCGATATCTACAATACATGGACCGTTGATATCCTGATAGGCCAGCTTGAGCCAGGGTCAGCCACTGCACATGACCCACCGTAAGATAAGAAGAGTGCTGCCAATACAGAAATATTTGGTTATGCTGATAAAACAGTGTTGTGTTCAGCAGGTAGTATAACGAGTGCATCTGTTGTCAAACAGGTGCTTTCTGAACCTACTGGAATTTTCAGGAGATACTCCACTATAAGTTTGTTTAACATTAACGCCAACCTGTATTCCAGCTGGATCGTATGTATGCCGTTTTAGAGCAAAACACGCGCTCTCCTACAATAAGAAAATGCGAGGCCAAATATCTCTCGAACTACCCAGAATAAACTACAGAAACTTCAGGGAATCGAACTATTCCCACCAATCATACATCTTCGTCGGATTATTGCTTGACCCGGTCCATGGTCTGCTTCTGTCTGAGTGAAGAAATTCTCGAAGGACAAGAAATGTTAATGCCGCGGGTTCGAAACCGGGCAGAAAGAGACGGTTGCAAACAGGACGGCCTATAAATTTAATTCTAAGTAGTTTTCGTTGTAAAGTTACGAATTAAGTAATGAAGAGAGGAAAGTATTGCAAAATTTTGATTCGCTCTGTATTAGGACGCGTTGTGGAATAAGTTGACTTCAGTCGGGTTATCTGCCATATCATCAAACGTCAATCACAGTGAACTAAAATGACAGTTTATCAAAATTAAAACTTGATCTGTTTTGCTATACAGGGTATATCTGAACGGTCTGTACAAACTTACAGCATGAATTCCTTGTAACCAGAGAGACAATATATGTCATGAACATAGGGTCACAAACATTTCCTTCTGGAGATACTGTACAACCGTGCGACGTTGTCCTACAATAGCTGGCGCAATTGTCACATCAAATTCGTTCAGCTTTACAAATTAGGTTTATTCCCGGCTTGTACAGTAACAGATCCGCAGGCGAAGATCTGGTACGGGGGTGGAATAAACAAGGGTTTTCAAGTGGCCCTACAAAAAGTCTAAGGGATTCATATCCGGCATACAACGTAATATCTCTAAGTCGCACGG
Organism: Rhysida immarginata; assembly: GCA_023313115.1. Taxonomy (NCBI): domain Eukaryota; kingdom Metazoa; phylum Arthropoda; class Chilopoda; order Scolopendromorpha; family Scolopendridae; genus Rhysida; species Rhysida immarginata. The sequence continues at coordinate 1,365,861 of JAHWFO010105917.1, forward strand.
TTGTATCTCCAGAAGGAAGCGTTTATGACCCTATGTTCATGGGACATATATTGCTTCTCTGGCTACAAGGAATTCATGCTGTAAGTTTGTACAGACCGTTCAGATACACCCTGTATAATGACCCACCAATTGTTTATATTTGTCACCGGATCTCTCTTGACCACAACGAAGTTCTAAAATTCTTTTATGGGCAACCTGTATTACAGAGTTCTAAGGTGAAGCCCTGTCATAAAGCACGAATTTACTGGCGGAAGCGCGATCTCGAGAGCCCGCGCGTGAGCGACGGCCGGAGCTTCAAAACGAGATTCGTCAGACGGGAATGGACTGAGTTCGAGAACGAACATTTCGAATGATGGCGAGCGGAGCAACGCGGGAAAGATTAAGCGTTGAAACTCAAATAACTCCTCGGGCCGAGTACATCTGGATCGGGCAATCCGGTTTGCTTCGTAGATAGCGACGGCAGGAAAGCCATCGAACTTGGAAGCAGCGACCGAGAGTGAAGCTCCTTGTCAGTTAGGAGACGAGAAAGAGTAAGAAGCTGAGAATGCATTGGAAAACGGCGAGATTCGACGGCAGCCGTTCGTCATGAAATGATTTTGCACGATCGTGTTCCGAGCTTGTACCGAGGCACTGAAACCACGGGAAGCGCGTTGCTAACTCGTGTGGAAGACGAGCATTGGGCCAAAAACAAATTGATTCATAGAAACGACGTCATTTGCTGCCTTCAATTTTCACCGATATTCAGTATTTTCCACGGTTTTCGAGCCTTTGCCATTGACAATATTGGATACTTCTCTCAATGGAGCGGAGCAGCATCATTATTCTCATATTCCGTTCTCTCCTCTTCCACGTGTGTCTCACTGGGTAATAGGTTAGAGATTGAAGTTGGAGAACATTCTGTATGATTCAAGTTAACTGCGTAGTTTCGTCTAGTTACGATTTATATTCTTCAATCCATACTGAACTATTTAAGACTGACTAAATATAACGGTCAGGCAAATTCTGATAAGATTTGAGAAGCTGTGTACTTTCTTTTTATGTTTTGAGTGCATAAATTTTTCTAATGCCCGCCTCTGATTTCACTTTACAGAGTGTTCCTGAACTGGACATTACTAGACTATTTCTGTTATTAAGAATAGTTTCCATAACTGTGATTTTTATTATGAACTTTATTTTGTAGTTTTGTTTTTATGCCTTAAAGGAACACTCCTGGGCCTAATATTACCTTTGTACGACTTTGTGTGAGTGGAGTGGTCCATGTGTTTAGATAATTGTGGGTTCGTTGCTGTAGTTGGTAAGCAATTTCTTTTAGTGGCGATTTAGGCTCTTCGTCCATATTTAAAAGAGCTCACTGATTAATCTATCACTGTATTATGTTGAATGTAAGAGTAAGGTTTATTCTTGAATTTTTAGAAGATTCATAACAATATCAGATTCATTGGTTACTTTGAATGGTGTTGAGATTTGACTTTAATGCTAAGGATAACTTTGTTTATTTTTTTGATGTTGAAAGTACCATGAATAAGTATTTATTTTGTTTTACACCCTATTTTACGTCAGCTCAGTACTTCTGGATTTAATTACATTTAAAGTAATAAACTTAAAATTTATCCATTTATTTTTTATCTTTGATATATTCGTTCTCTGAGAAAAAATTTGTAAACGAAATAGAATACGGGAGGTCACCAACAGTGGATATAACATACTAAAAAATAAAGCGAAAACACAAAAGTGTGCACGAAACTGGAGATCCACACATTTGGGTACTTTCGGTGAAAATCATGTAGATTTCGCCAAAGGTGTGCACGAAACTGGAAATCCACACATTTGGGTGACTTTCGGTGGATTTCCACAAATAAAGTTTTACTGTAAGCAGGTACATTTCGGGGACAAAGTCCCCTACAGCTATAACGTAGTGTAAACAAATTTAGAGTTTATCCAGGAATTTATTGTCCTAAGAAAAATTATTCATTAATTGTTTGGAGTGAATTAGGTCGGATACATAAGGAGTAAGTGTTCGCGGTCGGAGTGGGAATAATACCGAATATAACATACATATAGCATGCAATCGATAGCATACAAAAGGTATATTAGGCATTGTTTCCTCTTTTTTTTTGATAAGCATATTTCGACTTCAAGGTAGTCTTCTTTTAGCATGAGAAAGTGAAATGTACAGAGGAAAATTATATATACACAGTGGCCCAAAAATAACTTACTCACTTTGAGAGTTGATAACGGTTTTATTAATGAACAGATTATAATGGTATTTTAACATGTTCATATTGGCATAATGCGGAACGTTTCTAATCATAAAATATGCAAATTAGTTTTCATTAATTTCGACGATTATGTTGGGAATTACGATTTAATTACGGAGTTATAGTAATTACAAGAAAATGCATGAAGAACGAGAACTTGAGTACTTAATAACAAAGTCATAACAGTCACCTTATATATCTGTCGAATGTTCATTCACAACACGTTGACAAGAAGGCGACTTGAATTCCAATATCATCCGGCGACTACAGACATTATTTAACACACACAATACCTGTAGCATTCTCCAAACGGACGAATAACGGACGTCGCCTTATCGCCGCAGATTAGTAAACTTGTGGGAGGGTGAACATCATCGCCACTCTCCTTATAGAGTTCGTCTGCTGCAGTGTGGTCATCCAGAAATGCGTGAAACAAGGACAACATCACAAAAAAAAACAAAAAAACATGGAGATAGAAGTTAACACAGAAACAACAACAAGAAAGTACGCAACAAAGAAACACTAGCATACAACGATGACGACGATGACCGCGGTCTCAACAAATACAATATACACGTGAAACAATCAATCAACTTTTAACAATGCTCCATTCAATAACGGTCTGGTTGATCAGGCCAGACAAATCCACAGCGTTGCCAACCGTGTAATAATTATTACATTTGTACATTGTTTAGCTTGTAGTAAAACAATGTCCAACAATAAATATTCCTATCTAAAAACCGGTAAGTTGGCAACCCTGCAAACCCCCCTTTGAATCGATATTGTTATGATTTACTCAATACCACAACATTCAAGATTAATTAACTAAACAAATTCATTCACACTATGTTAATACTTATCATTCACACCTGTGGGTTTCTTTTCATTCATTTTCTGTTAATGAAAAACTTTTCCAGAAAGAACGCATTTTTATTTTGCTGACTGGTTTAGTCAGCACATCTGCCGGCATACTATTTGTGTTCAGGTAATTTAATTCTAGATTACCTAGATGAATGTCATCAATTACGAAATGATAAGAACGGACAACATGCTTCGTACGCAATCGTTGACCAATTTCTTTGCAGCGTGGCAATTGCAGACGCACTATCTGTGTATATCTTGATTGGTAAACTAATTGAGTCAGTTTCTCCAAATTCATGCAGTAAACCTCTTAGCCATTTTAACTGTTTCGTAGCTTCCATTATAGAAAACAATTCAGCCTCACATGAGGATAACACAATCAGTCTTTGCTTTTTAGATTTCCAAGAAATTATATTGGTGCCTAGAGAGACTAAACATCCACTGAATCCTTTTCCATCAATAGTGCTACACCAACTAGCATCTGCGAAGCACTGTAGCTTTCCAGTATCTTTGACATAAGTTAACTTAAGATTCTTCGTACCTTTAAGTACCCTACTACTCCTTTTAGTGCATTCAAGTGCATCTTAGTAGGATGGGTTCCATAAGTGGAGAGCTTCGTTACTGCGAACATCACATCAGGTCTAGTTGCAATGGCTATATACATCAAGCTCCCTAATAAAGACATATATTCTCTTACGTCTGCCAATGCAGAATCTCCTGATTGATCTAAATCTAATCCTGGTACTAATGGCGTTGACCTTATTCGTATATCTTGCAGTCCATACTTGTTAAGTATCTTGTCAATGTAATGATCTTGCTTAACATATACCACTTCTTCACCATGCTCTATACATATTCCCAATATATTATGCAATTTACCCATGGCAACGAGTTCAATTTCATGGTTGAGTACTTTGAATTCATTTCTTTGATATTATGCGTCATTAGTAGCTACAATGATGTCATCTACATATATTGTTAAAATAATCTTCTTGCTGCCATGCGATTTAAAAAATAAGCAATCGTCTGATTCAGACTGAATAAAATTATTGTTCTTCAGTACTTGAGTCAATTTTAGATACCAACATCTCCCAGATTGTCGGAGACCGTACAGGCTTTTCTTCAGATGGCAGACTAGGTTTTTGTTTTCTGTCTCAAATCCTGGTGGTTGCTTCATAAATATATTCTGATCAAGCTCACCATGTAGATAAGCAGTCTTGACATCAAATTGTAGCAAACTGAATTGATGGGTTACAGCGTAGATAATAACTAAGCGTAAAGTTTCAGTACGTATGACTGGTGAATAAGTTTCATCGTACATTTCTCCTGCCTTTTGTGACGTTCCCACCGCTACAAGGCGAGCTTTGTACCGTAGTACTGTACCATCTGGTTGTGTTTTCAGACGAAAGATCCATTTCGAATTAATCACCCTAACATGTGGTGGAGGCTCTACTATATCCCAAACGTCATGTAGCTTTATAGAGTTAATCTCTTCCTCCACAGCTTTCTTCCATTCTATGTTGTTTGGGCTATTCATTGCACTCTTGTAAGACATCGGAACATCTGGAGTCATAACAGGCGTCGCCGTGTAGAAATTTGCATTAGAAGGATTCGTATCGACTCCTCCATTGTCTTGTTTCTCCATGAGCCTTTCTGAACGGCGCATATTTAAATTCCGGAGATGTCTTTCGTACTCTTCTTTTCTATCATGGGCATGAGCTTCAAGGACTTCTCTGATAGTTCCGACAGGCCTTCCACGCCTTCTTGATGTACAAGGCTCTTCTGTACCTCCTCTTCAGGTTCACCTTCGTCGGGATCCAAATCATCCCACGACTGTTGTTCTGTGAGAGGCTGTTGATATGTTCCTTGCGATCCATCCTCGAGATTTTCCGAATGTTCCTCTAATCTTCAGGTGCTTCTCCCGTAGGTAAATTAATTGGTTTAATTTGTTCTTCCATCCGCCACCATAGCACAGTAGTGTATTCTTCCTCTCTTGGACCCATTTCAGGGATTGATGGAAATCCGTCTTCCACAAAATTGCAAGTTCTAGCATATTCTATCTTGTTAGTGCGCAAGTTGTATACTTTACAGCCCACTCGATTTGTTGCATATCCTAATAGAATGCCCTCTACGCATTTATCTTCAAGTTTATTTCGTTTTACGGAAGGAACGTACATGAGTACTCTGCAGCCCCATGGTTTTCTGTGTTTCAGTGAAGGTTGGATACCTGACCACTTTTCTTCTGGACTTTTCTCGTATCCAAGTTATGGCAAGGAATTATAATTGTAAACAGACGTAAGAACGGCATCTCCCCAAAGTTTTACAGGTAGATTGGCTGATGCTAATAACGTACGTGCACCCTCCAAAATGAGTCCGATGCTACGTTCCACTAAAGCGTTGCTTTAGGGGTTGTACACTATTGTAAATTGTTGCGATATTCCGTGATCACAACAATACTGCTTAATAATTGCGTTATCAAACTCCTTCCCGTTATCACTATGTCAGTTTCATATCCTTTTGTCGTTCCAGTTTCAGAATCATCTCCAACAGTGCCTTCGGGACTTCGGATTTGTTATGCAACAAGGTCACAAAGATTTTACCAGTGAAATCGTCAACCATGACGAGCATGTATTTTTCACCTTTAAGTGTCTGGATGGGAAATAGGCCTGCTAAATCTATATGCATCAACTGAAGGTGTCGCATTGATTGCGCTCGTTCACATACGCGATATGGCCTTTCCCGTAGTTTCCCTTTTGCGCATGCCACACATACCTCATTATCTTGTTCAATGCTTGTTGGCAGTCCTTTAATTGCCTTGTTAATTACTGCATTATGAAGTCTCTTGTGACTTGGATGCCCCAAGCTAGCATGCAGTCTTCGCACTTCAGATACGCTCATCAGCGCCACTGGCTGATCTTTGTTTTTCAGTGTTTCACATTCGAAAATAGCGAATCTTCTGTTCCATTTATTTTCTAGGAACTGATTTCCATTCGGATCAAATAATTGAAATTTTTCTTTTGTCACTACAAGACTATATCCCTGTTGAGCTAGTTGGTATACTGAAATGATGTTTGCAGTGGAGTTAGGTACGTACATTACATCTTGTAAATATAGACATCTTCCACTTTTGTCGCTTATCCGCACATCCCCAAACCCTTGTGATTCAAGCGGCGTATTTCGATTCGTGGTAGGTATCAACTCCGTACAAACTGTGATTGTTATAAAACCATCTTTATAACAACATATATGTCGATCCGCTCCAGAGTCTAATATCCATTTTTTTGGTGACTTTCCTATATAATGTGCTTCAGGACGCTTTCCATCCTTATTTTTTTGTCTGTTGTTCATGCTCCGCTTTTTCTCTGATTCTTGTTTAACCGATGGAGACTTTGCCACATTAGTAGAATCGGATTTCGCATTCTTTTTCTTTACTTTCTTCATGTCATCGGGAGATGGGCATCGGAAGCATTTGTGTCCCTTGCCTCCACACTTGTAGCAAGTAATGTTCATATTCTTCAATCCAGCAGCAGTTTTCCTGGTGAACGTCGACAAGGTCGTCGGCTGTGCATCTTTGGCCCGATTGAGTAATTGTTCTTGATCTCTTAACATTTGGCGTAACACATCCATCGGAATGTTTTTCGTGGTTCTACTCAGCATTTTGATCGATGCATATGTGTCAGGTAACCCTTCTATTATGTTTTTCCTCAGCCTTTCATCGTCGATTGGAAAATTTGCCGCTGCTCCTCGCACTTCCAGCAGCCTAGCTCGATCTAAATATTTATCAATGGATTCTTCATCTTCCAAGTGAAACGAGCCTAGCTCTCTTAAGATTGTATTATCGTCCTTTTCATTAAGACTCTCGTGACGCTTCTTCTATTCATTCCATATTTCATAGGGATTCAACATACCAGAATGTAGCGCTATCGTATGGTCTGGAAGAGCCCTATTAATTATCCTTCGCGCCTTGGCCCATTCACATTTTACTCGCTCTTTTTCTAGCTCATTTTCTGGAAGTGAAATGTTTTTTTCAATGTGATTACGTAGTGATTCGGCCTCCAGTTCATCTCTGATCTTCATGGACCACGCCATATAATTTGAATCGTTTAGTTTTTCTATGGTCGATATACCTATAAAAAATGGAACAAAAGAAAACACTAATCCACATCAATTCTTTTTATTTCCTCAGATGCGCATTTCGGAACTCACTGATGAAGGATTTGTGAAATCCGAAATGTGCATCTGAGGAAATAAAAAGAATTGATGTGGATTAGTGTTTTCTTTTGTTCCATTTTTTATACGTCGGTATCCACAGTTTCGGCAATTATTCCTGTAAGTCGATATACCTGCTGACACCATTGTAGATTTGAACAAATAATTTCCTAAAACATCTTGATAATCGCCTGCATTTGACTTCGGCTTCACAAAACACAAACTTATTTGCCATTGGTAGAAAAAGTAGTCCAGATCATAACGGAACCTCCGCCTTGCACTCGTCTTGAAAGAAACTGTTCTGGCAGCCTGAGATCATGTCAGTAGAATCTTATGCCATCAGCCCTATCCATATTGAATATTTTTTCGTCACTAAAGATAACACACTACTCAAAACATTTAAAGGAACACTTCTATTAAGCAGTGTGCAGAAGCAACTACGAATAATATGGACAAAATCGCTGTATGTGATCATTTTATTTAATAATAGAATGCATTATTGAAATAACTGGTGAAGAAACATAAAGAAAAAGCAGGAAACTGCAGGACCCCTGCCTAAAACAAGGTGAAATGTCCTTTGGACGTTGTAAGGAGAATGCTCTGTTTCTTTCAGGGATCAATTTTTGCACACTCAGTAATGTGTATGCCTGCCATGGGCTGCAGTAACCTCCATTCACCTTCGAGGCATGCTCCGTATCAGTCGACGGATGTGATCTTGGGGAAGCCGGTCCCATTCCTCAGTAAGTGCCTGAATGAGCTGTTGCAGTGTTTCTGGAGCTGAAGGGCGGTGTTGAATTCGCCTGTCAAGCATGTCCCAAAGATGTTCAAGGGGATTTAGGTCTGGACTCATTGCAGGCCACCTCATGGTTTGAATGCCATGCATCCGTAGGAAGTCTTGAGTGACAGCTGCAGTATGTGGTCGAGCATTATCTTGCATCAGAAGGACTCCAGGCCCCATGCCATGTGCAGCAACAATCAAATGTTCTTCCAGAATGTCACGAATGTAAACGTCAGCAGTCATTCGCCCTCGGACGACAACAAGATCCGTTCGATGGTCTATTGAGATGCCAGCCAAAACCATAATGGAACAGCATCCCATTCGGTCAGTCTCACAAACTGTTGCGTCGGTGCTTCGCTTACCACGTCTTGGCCATCACAGCGGGTCAGGCGGAATCTTGACTCGTCTGTGAAGAGAACAGAACGCCAGTGGCGAAGCTGTCAGGTTACATGTTGATGTGCAAACTCTAGTCGCGCCTGTATGTGCTGGCGGGTTAGCCTAGGCACCCGATTTGGTCGTCTGGCTCTCAAGCCAACTTCACGTACTCTGTTCCGTATTGTTTGATCTGAAACAGCTACCCCAGTTGACATCTGCAGGTCATTTCTCAGGTCTCTGGCCGTTGAGGTTCTTCGGCGCAGGGCATAAGTCCGCACATAACGATCTTGATTGGCGGTTATTGAGTGTCGGCGACCTTGCCCAGCTCTTCGTGTGTACTGGCCAGTCGCTTGGAATCGTGTCCACAGTCGGAAAATGACGGAAGAGGACACATTGAGGGCATTTGCCACAGTCCGAAATGATTGACCTGTTTGGAGCAATGTTACGTCTCTCGCAGCTTCTACTGCTTCAAGATGCCTTCGTGGCATGTCAGAGCACTAACAACAACGTTCCAGGAATGCCTGCACCTTCTAATGTTCGACCGTTATCTCCAAGCAAAGAGTGTACTGGCATGTAACCACTTTGTTTTCCGGGGGGTTATATTGCTATGCAAATTTCTCAGAACATCTGGCAGCAAAATGTGTTGGCTTCAACCATTTCCTATGAGGTTTCATGTTGCAGAAGATGAAATTGCTAAAAGTATTATTTACGCCCCTTGTAGGGGATTCTACAAGTGTTCCTTTAATTGTTTTGAGCAGTGTATGATTCCACATTCGCGAATTCCCAATGTACTGCTTCGCAAATGCCAGTCTTGCACGCACGTGACTTGGATTTATTTTGCTTGGATTTATACACGATGAGTTGGTGGATGCTTGGAGTACACGATTAGTTGTTCTGTCTGATACAGAGATGACGTGATGTTAGAGGATGTTTGTCCTGTGCTGGTTGAAGCCATTCTCAGGATAGCACGTTTGTCTCTTTTTGACATCTTCGGACGTCTTCTTGTTCAATACAGAACAGAATTTTGTTGTTTACTAAAGTAATGAAAATAACTCAATTCTCGGCAGAAAAAATTCAAATTAAGAATTCAAAATTCAGAATAATTTATTATTTTGAAGGTGGTCCTATAATTTTGTCCATTGCGCTTTATAGCTCACAAATGAAAAAAGATTATGCTAGTTTTATTTTTTTTTAAACTTGTTTTTTTTTCTTAGAAATATTTTTAATTGTCCATTACAAGATATACTGTACACAAGATTGTGAATCAAATAAATTCATTTTGCATCTCTTGACTGGTCCTATAATTTTTTCCAGAACTGTATGTTGAGTTTCGAAATATGCTGCGCATACCCCGAGCATTCTGATTGAAGTTTTTATCGCACAGAAAGTGCTCTTTGATACGAGTGGATTTTTCTCCGTGTTTGATCTGCATAGCTGAGAGGGCATGAACCATACATACTTTGTGTCACAAATGCCAGAAGTCGCATCAATCGCAATTGTATACTTAGCACTAAGATTGTTCTTAGAATATGGCCATTTTATATGCGATGTCAAGACCGAATATCCGAGCGATTTTATTCAAATCTTGGATGAGTGGTCTATTATATGGAAGGACAAAATATTTTCTGTTTTCTTTTATGGGAACCAGCGCTGTGGAATCTTCAATTTTTTTCTTCTTTATCTGTTTCTTGATTAGGATGTCGATCAATTCAGGGTCGTATAAATTCAAAGTAAAGGGACGTATTCTTTGGATCTGTTCATTCTTTCGTTCATTGGATAGGGAGAGAATGAAGGCCTTATGTTTCATTTGCTTAAAAGCGACCAACTTGTGGAGTAACAGTAGTGTGACTCCACATTAATACAGATAGGCACAAAATTAGGCTTCTTGTAGACATTAAAGCCCAGTTGGTTACCCTCCTACACAGAGTGAGGTCTAAAAAGGAAGTTTAGCCTCAATCTCCAATTCCATAGTGAAATAAATTGTAGGAGACAAGTTGTTTAATTAAGAAAGGAAGTTGTTCAAGCTGTGGTTGCTATGATCAAACACAGCGACATCACCACCAACGTACTGTATCAGATGGCGAAAATGGTGATGTTCCAATATCATACGAAACAATTCCGCTAAATACGGGCTGATTCAACACATCATAAGGGTTTCATTAGTCATCCGGTTAAATTGAAAATTGTTATTACATATAATAACATAACCTAGTAGCATTCATGATTTCTTCAAGAATGCCAAGGAGAACGTCATTCAGGACTAGGGTTTCCTCCAAAAATTGCAGTTTGTCCCAATCGGAATGCTAGGGAACAAAGCAGTGATATCCCAGGAAATCAGCACGCACCCATCGAAAATGTGAACACCAGAGTAGTAGTGTTTTTAATTGAAAAATCCATTCCTGGTAATTTCAAATTATCAAATTACGGAATCGTTCTATTAGGAACTTGGAATAATGCTAGTCGGAGAAGACAGTACGAACGGAGGTTCAAAGGATTGCTTGAAATAAGATTACAGCTGCTGATATCTTTTAATAGAAGCTTACAGCTATTAATACACTCTTTAGTCCTTCTAATAATTTAAGTAAGGGTTCTTTAGTTTAGGTAATGCTGAAAGAAGACCACCTTGCAGTCGAAATATGCATATCCATGCCTAATAAACCTTTTGTGGTAAATCGGTCGACTTTTTCTTCATGAAATTTAATATCCACAGCCTCGACCGGTAATTTTATTTTATTTATACATGCTTGCATATATTGAGTTTTATAAGTGCCGGCCACATAACAGATTTTTTAAACTGTTAGTAAGTTTTAAAATAACTTACCCTTTGCATTTGCCTTCCTTGTCTTTCTTACTCTGACCAGACGAACAGCTGCTTCCCATAGTGGCGCCAGGGTCCCGACTGTTTCTACTCACTCACCACCAGGGGATAAAATCTATTGCCAAACAGAAAAAAAATAAATAGTAGCTTAAATATTTAAATTATTTAAATGTCCATTACTTATATACATATCTCTGTCTATGGTTGATATACAGGGTGTCCAAAAAGTCTGGTAACATGGCAGATATCTCAAGGCTACCAGGTAGGCGAGATCTGATGAATATGGTTTATAGGTAATAGGGGGGTGGGGAATTCATTGCCGCACTCAAATTTGACTTTGACCCCCAAATTTAAGGTCATCCATTTGCTAACTCGAAAACTACTAAAGATAGAAAAATATTTCCGAATGCTACCCTGTAGAGCAACACTACATTAATCTAAAAACAATTTTTAATCACACCCTTCCACTTGAAAGATTTTGAGAAAATGGGCGAGAAAGAGTCACTCAAGATCTAGTTTTAATGAGCCTTCCCAACGGTGTGCTTCACTGCAATTCAAATGTGTTAGAAACCTCAGCCAACCTGGCCAGCCCAATCTGACTTTGAGTGACTCTTTCTCGCCCATTTTCTCAAAATCTTTCAAGGGGAAGGGTGTGATTAAAAATTGTTTTTAGACTAATGAGTATTACTCTACAGGGTAGCAATTGGAAATCTTTCTCTATCTTTAATAGTTTTCGAGTTAGCAAATGGATGATCTTAAATTTCGGGGTCAAGGTAAAATTTGAGTGCGGCAATGAATTTCCCACCCCCCTATTACCTATAAACCACACACATCAGATCTCGCCTACCGGGAAGCTTTGAGATATCTGCCATGTTACCAGACTTTTTGAACACCCTGTATATTAATGTGATCTACATGCTCAACGCTAGTAACTAAATTAAACGGTTTATTTCTTAAGAACCATAAAAGAAGAAAACTGCTCTAACAGTTTTCAGTTTGTCTATTAATTTTTTAAAAGAACTGAACTTTTATGCAGAAAAGTCTTCTATGCTAATTTATGACAATTTAGAGCTTGTAGTCGCTCATTTGTGCTTCTTTCGATTAAATAAATAATACTGAACTAAATATTTTTCCTCACTCGTAGTTTAATTTCTTGCCATCTTGGGAAAGGCGCAGCTGGTGTTGGGTTCTGACCCTTATGCCCTCATCGTGAAACACCTTCTTGAAATCAACAGCTGCTCTTCCGAATTGGAAGCAATTCCAGTTCAGAATTTAGTGAGCATCTTGTGTGAATTTATCACACACTTAATGGTTCAGATGAGACCAGACGGGGAAAATATCCAGTTACATAATGTATTTGCCAATGCGCCAGAGGCCAATCAAGAAGAAATATTGTTGGCAAGATTTCTTTAACACAACTGCCATATTTTAACAGCGTGATATTAACAAGAATTTTATACATATAAAGGTTTCGTTAGAAGAGAATTAAAAGAGGATTGAAAGATTAATAATGATATAATTTAACTTCTGTAGGTGCAGAAAGCTGTTCAAATAAAAACACTGCTTTCTTGTATAATAGAAACTAAGACCTTTCCAAGTAGAGTTTGGGGTTAACAATAAATTAAAATTTTAATTTGTGTAGAAAAAATTTACAGATACAGGTAGATCCCGTTATACGCGATACATATGTTCCGCGAAATTGCCGTGTATACCGAATTCGCGTAAAACGGGTTCCATTTAACATGTACAGAATAGAGTTTTGTTCTCATAATTATTTTCCTGATATAACGTAAATAATTGCGTTATAGAAATATAGGATTAGAAATACAACAGTTTTCTAGTTTTTAGTCTTAAAATAGAACCTTACATTATAAAACTCAAGATACACTAAAATACTCAAAATATATATACACGTACAACAATAATAATTTATTTAAAAAAACAAAAATTAAACCGACTTAAAAATGTAATTAATACGGGACCATCTTGGTGCTAAACCTAATCCAATGAAAAAAGAATTTTTAAAATCGGTTTATAAATGACGGAAATATCGATGAACATACATAAAAAAAAATACATACAGATGATCATAGAACCTCCTCCTTTTTGAAGTCGGTTAAAAAAAATATATACTGGTAATTTATTGAGAGTGAATATTATGGAATTATTAAGTTGCAGAAGAATGTTTTTACAATGTCCGTCCGTCCGTCATAATTTCCGCATTTTTTGAGGTAGAAGATTGAAATTCGGAATGTAGCTTACTATGGGCACGAGTACCTTCAATATTTAGTTTGGTTTTGATTGGCCCACTGGGGTCGGAGTTAATTTCTATCTGTTAATCCGATAATCTATATACGAGGTCTGTTCAAAAAATACGTAGACTGTTTGAATTGCGCGGCCCCTGTTGGTCCCAATCAAAATCGCTTGGTGTCGCCATCTTCTGACAGATCCGCTGATTACAAGGCAGTTTTTTGATTGCAAATATCAGTATTGGTTGATTAGCTACGCGGTTGTTTGTGAAGTGTGTTTTTTTTCGTTTGGCGGATTTTTAGAATGAGTGACTTGAACGAGCAAAGAGTTGCTTTGAAATTTTGTGTTAAACTCGGAAAAACTGCCACTGGACGAGTGGAAAAGGCCAGAAATGTCGGCGAGAGGTGACTGGTTGTTTCATCACGACAACGCTCCAGCCCATTCAGCCCTCAGAACTCGAGAGTTTTTGGCCAAACACTCGATCACTGTTCTTCCTCACACACCTTACTCACCTGACCTCGCTCCTTGTGACTTCTTCTTGTTTCCCAAACTCAAAAGACCTTTGAAAGGAAGGAGATTTGAGACGATTCCCGACATAAAGGCAAATGCGACGAAGGCGCTGAAGGACATCACAAAAAAAGCGTTCCAGGACTGTTTCCAAAAGTGGAAACACCGTTGGGATAAGTGTGTGCGTCGGGGAGGAGAGTACTTTGAAGGGGACCCAGATGTGTAACTTCTGAATAAAGTATATTTAGTTTTATGACGTCAGTCTACGTATTTTTTGAACAGACCTCGTATATAAAAGAAGAAACTGACTGAGTGAGTGATCAACGCACAGCCCAAACCATAAGGCGTAGAAACTTGAAATTTTGTATAGAGGTTCTTTACAAATTGTAAGTGAGCACTAAGAAGGGGTTTTTCGAAATTCAACCCCTAAGAGGGGGAAAGGGGGGTTGAAAGTTTGTTAACACATTAACTGGTGTTGCACTATATACTTAACACATTAACTGGTGTGGCACTACATAATTAACCATATTAACATCTTTTAGGGAGCGGGTAACGAATTAAAAACAACGAGCATAAATATGATTATGCAATGACAGGACATAGATAAGGCAGTGTTTATCGAGGAGGCTAAGGAATCACACGGGTCTCCCTTGAGCTCCGTAAAAACGTCCAGACGACTGGCGAAAATTTGTGTGTTTGGCAAAAGAAAGAGAAGGAACTAGTATTGATCAGTGAAATTTGCAAAAGAAAGATAAAAAGCTATCCGGGCATTGGAAACATCTGAACAACGGAAGCTCCGCTAGAGCAGGAGGGTATAAGAGCTTCTACGTCAAGGGCAAGGGAAATTTTAAAAGATAGGTCTAAAGCAGGGCTGTCCAAGATTTCTGTCCGCGGGCAGCGCCCGTGCACGCGGGTAATTTTCCTTACCCCCTATTGTACATTATGTTGATCAGTTCCTTAAAGTCGAGTTGCTAATTATCAATTCGACATTGTAAAAAAAAAATGAGGCAGCTTACCATTTAATTTCCTTCGTTTTAATGTGACAATTTTCTCGATGTCAGGTAGAATTATATTTTTTTTCCTGATAGGACATGGTTACATATTAAGCATTTCGAATCCGATCTGTGAACAATGAAAAAAACCGTATTCTTCCACTGCGGTTTAAATACTGGTTCCGTGATTTTATGCTTTTTAGAAATGTGCGCCATGTTATGCGAGATGAAAAACAAGCAAGTATCAGTAACAAAAGAAATAACGCCTCATTTAATGCAATCGCCCCCTAAAGTCTGGCAACACTGCATAGGAAAACTATACCCACTCCCCTCCTGAGTTTTGGACTATCTCCTCGGCTTTGCCCGTGAGCTTTGTCCGCGAGCATTTTATGTTGCACGCGGGCGAAGTGCACGAGTTGGATGGCCCTGGTCTAAAGTATCCAGTGATGCTCCCTGGGGGGGTGAAGATGGATAACATTTTAATCTGAGACAGAACAACAGGAGGGTAAGTAAAGCCCGGGCAAAGTGTGCAATATAAGTAAGTTCATTAAGAATGATGGTTACATCCCACCTCTGAGAATTATAAAACAAAATTGACTTTGTAACAATACGTAGAATTCTTGTTGTTTGGGCTTTTCTTAGAAGTTAACGTTTTCTTGGAAATATTTAATAATGATCCGTAACTGGAGATAATGGAGAGTTAGCAGACTATTGAGAAAGAGTGAAAGATGACAGACGAGGCAGTCCCTTCGTTCGAGCTACTGTCGGCGACATAACCGATAACAAAGCATACATGAACTCAGCTCTTCAAACTAAACTCTGGTGTTATGTCCTATAATAATCTTTCGAAGGATTATAACAATAATTCATATCTATCAAAAAGCCAGCGAAGAAATGAGTGAATATTGGGCAGAGATGACAAAAAGTTATCCGGGCATTGGAAACATCTGAACAACTGCTTCGTCTATAGAAGGAAACTTTAGAATTACTGAAAACAAATTTATTTAACTTCATGGGGTTGTTCTGTTTAACCTACAACTGTAATTATCTCGGGCAACGCCGGGTGTCTCTGCTAGTCCCTTATATCTCTCAAGAGATACAGTTGGGTTGATTACTAAAGTGTATTTTATTTTAATAGTTCATAATCAAATTCTCTAAAATTTGAAATCCAACAATAAAAATTAAATATAAAAATTAATAAATAAAAATTGAGAAAACTCTATACCCCATCCCCGTAATGCAACTAACCCATCCGAAAAATGTTGTTATTTACATCATTTTGATTTAATTACAAATAAGAAAGGGCGAAATAATAATTCGTTAATTACTATTTGTTTAAAAAGCAACAAATTAAGTACTAATTTTAAGGAAAAGCTATTTCCGTGTTCTCCGTGTTCGTGTCTATTTTTTCTTTATTTCTTAAAAATTGAACAATTTATGTGTAATTTATTCAGTTTTTGTTGTTATAAACATCATAAAATGTTTTAAGTTGAATTTAGAAACTGTTTTATGAAATTTAAAGTTTTATGTCAGTTTTCCAGTTTTGTTTTGCGAACTACATTTTCTTGTTCGCTCTGGAACACGGAAGTTGCAAGGCTCAGTCAACCAATGATCTAATTTCACGACATGCTTTTGTTTACATCAGAAGCAAACTCTCGCTGGATAGAGTATAGTGCGAATATCTCTAGAAGTCCGCTTCAAATCAAAAAGGCATCCAATATTTTTTGAAAGCTACGGTGTTTAATAGTGCTAAAATTAGCCCTCAGTACTTTTCAGGGGTGGACGGTGGCAACTTTGAAACTTTAAATGGGAACCACTATTTTTTATTGTAGATTTAGATTCTTCAAATTTCTTATCATTGTTTTTTACGGCAGATGGCGCTGTAATCACAAGGAAAAAAAAGTAATTCGAATGTCTACGGAAAAACATTATATCTAAGGCCCGCCGGAAATTCATTTTAGCGCTAGCGATAAACAAATTTGCGGCGGGCCTAAGGGGAAAAATCTTATTTTGATTTGAAGGTGACTTGCACTAGTTTGACTATTTTGCAGTTACAGCGCCATCTACAAAAGATTTAAAAAAAATTGGGTAAAATTAATGTAATTTTTTCTGTATAATCCCAATTTGCAAAAAAAAAAAATTGGGAGTTCCCATTTGAAATTTCAAAGTTGCCTCCCAACCCACCCCTTACGAAGGGTGCAGCGGGCTAATTTTGGCACTATTAAATAGCATTCAAAAATATTTGACACTTATTTTTTCTTTTGACAAGACGTGGATTTTTCGAGATATTAGACCGTCCGGGACTTTTTATTCACCCAGTTTATGGTGTGCCAGTACAAAATGACGGTTTTCAAACATTTTTGAGACAAATATTACATGAAAATTAAAACAGTACCATAATAGAAAATTTTTTATTTGCAAATTAATATACATGTTTCACTTTTTGAAAATTGTATCAGTTAAGGAGCTTCGCATCTTTGCTTTGCGTAAGTTTCTCGAGTGTAAACGTGATGTGCAAGATGATGATATTTACAGTCCGTCCCAAAAAATTACGAACATTGTTTTTTTCTGTGTAATGGAAAGAATTCGACAAATTGTTAACATAGTTTATTGTTACTCTATAAGATAGGAAATTATTTCAATGCTGCTATATGTTTAACAGTCAGATCACATAAGAAAACATCCGAAAAAAAAAGAAACAGGCGTTTTTGCTGTCCCAAAAAAGTATGAACATAGTATGAAAAACGTCAAACAATACAAAGAACGTATGAATTAATAATCAATAAACTTGCCATTTCTTTTAATCACTACAAAAAAACGATGTTTCATTGATTCAATGAGTTTGCGCAAGTTCAGAAGTGGAATTTCCTCCCATGACTTTAGAACGGCCGTCTAAAGGTCCTGAACGGAATCAAATTGACGTCCATCCTTATAAACAGCCCTAACCAAGATTCCCCACACATTCTCGATTGGGTTTAAATCAGGACTCAATAACGGCCATTCTAAAACAGGGATGTGCTTTTGATTAAGCCATTGTTTTGTCGATACTGATGCATGAATTGGAGCATTGTCTTGTTGAAAAATGTAATGCTCTCCACCAATACGGACAGCGTGTGGGAGTAAATGTTCGTTAAGCATCTCTTGATATGCCGTAGAATTCATTCTGCCATTGACGATTGCAAGTGATGACTTTCCGTTCATGCCGAAGCTACCCCAGATCATCAGGGAACCACCTCCTTGAACTCTCTTGCTGAAGTATTGTTCTTCATGGCGCAGGTCGTGCCAATATCGCTGTAGTCCATCAGGTCCATCTAGATTGAATTTTTTTTCGTCACTGAATATGAAATGTTCCCACTCCTTGTCCCACGTCATGTGATCTTTGGCCCATTGTAGACGTTGTTGCAGATGTGCTGCTTTGAGGGCTGGTCGTTGTTTGCGTTTCATGAATTTAATGTTTTTGTCGCTTCTTAAAATGCGATGCATACTTGATTTGGAGATTTCATGATCCAATTCTTGGGCTATTGTACATGTCGAGCAATTTTTGTGGGTATCTAATCGCACTACTTCTCGTCTAGTACGGCTCGTTGCTTTTTTCTTGCGGCCACTTGCGTGTTTGCCGCTCGCAGTTCGTTTCCCTTTCAAATATTCATTAACTGTCGATGTTGCACGACCAATTCTTCTGGCTATTTCAGCTTGTGAAACACCTTCAGATGCCATGGCATCCATATAACCTTTTTCATGTTCTGTAACATCTTTCCTC
>JAHWFO010105917.1:1389668-1427794 GCA_023313115.1 Rhysida immarginata
TCGGATGATGATGTAACAATGTCTGACGTTTTCGCGCTCAGGCCTTATCTTTAGGAGGCGTTGGCTATACACAGCAATCACTTTATCCATATTTTATGTGAAATCTATTATTAAAGAAAATTTTGTAGTTCTGTCTCTCTGACACTTAACAATGAAGTAACTCAACAATAATTCGCCAATTATTTATTTTGAGTTTGTGACTAAAAATAATATTTACTTATTAAACAAATATATAATAGATGACAATTCTAGTAACCATTCAAAATTATACAAAAAAGTAAAACTTGGGCAAATGTCCACAAATGAAACTAAAACTAAAGAGGTATGTAGAAAATCGTAATTAAGTGTAAAGAAGGGCTCTTTCACCACAACAATATAATACCTGCTTGCTAAATTAAAGGGGGTTTTAACTTTCCAAGATTGTAGAATTTGATTTTCTATATTTAAATACACAAACTTCTTGGAATGGTAATTTCTTAGCTGGTTAGTGGTGGATAAATTCATTTAAGCAAGGAATCTACTTTTCTAAAGGGGAATGAACTAATTGTTAAAAAAAAATCAAAGAAAACGGAAGGAACGAAGAAAAAAAACGTTTCGAGCCGGTTTCTTCCTTGACAGCCATTTGCATTGTCTCCGAGTACATTCTTAGCCGAATGTACTGACTTTATAGCCCGTACACGAGTACATAACCAGAAAAATTGATTTTACGGATGTTTTCGCTTCCGTCTATCCATAAAATTTTTACGTATAACAAATCCGAATGACCTTTATGGACCATTTTACGCGGCCTTACCTAAATTTCAATTCTGTGTCCGCAATGAGTAATTGTTTAGATGTATGTTTCGTCCTGAAAATTGATGCTTTGTGAACATGTACCGGGTGGTTACAAGTAAAATGATTCTGCTCAAGGCGGCCCTTTTCTCGAAGGTGTAACATTTCCATTTAAATAAAAAAAAAAAATAGTTCCAATTTTCGCCACCAGGAAAAGCAACCAACACGTAAAAGGCGGATCAACAATTGTGCTGCAGTTCTGGCGGATAACACGTCTACAGCGCCACATTCACCCTGGACAAAATAAATTTCTATAACATACATCGCCTCCTGGTTCTTCTTATTACCATATCTACCAAATATCAATGTTAGACATCCGTTACCGCCCACATTTTAATTGTAGCTATCCAATTCATATGATTCCATATTCCCCAATTTTGGTGCAGAGAAGAAAAATACATTATAAAAATTCTATTTCATAACTGAAGAGCTTATTTCCAAAGTGTTTTAAAATTATTGAATTTATTTATATTAAAAGAGTGAAGTTTTTTATATTAAAAGATTGGTTCCATATAGATTGTGTTTTAGGTTGAAGGCACTATGGAAATAAGCAGTCTAATTTTGCTTATTGTCAGAATAAAGGATAACAAAAGCTTAAACATACAACAAAATAAGGGAATATTAAAAAATGATACAGACGAAAAATGAATAGATACAGATATGCCTGTTTTTAAAAAAAGCTTTATTCATTAAAGAATATTGCAATAAGATTCTGAAGAAATTTAATAACTGAAATGTTTTCCTCTACTCTTATTTTTTCTTGTTTATCTTTCTTTCTTTCTTTGGTGATCCGATTAGAAAATTCAATTTAACCGGTTAAATGCAATAATTTTTTTCATTTCTTTTTTCTTTTTTTTTTTTTTCTTTTCCAAGTTTCCCTCGTTCACCGTCAATATTTACTTTTCAATCCTCTGTCCACAAAATAATCTCTACAGGCAGAAAAGGAGAGAAACGAAAATAGCTTAGTAAACGGTTATTTCGTTTTGAGAAAGAGATAAAGAGATAATAAATATAGAAGGACCAATTCTAAATCTTCTCATGAAAGAACATGAAGTTCTCTTTTTATTTCTGAAAGACACAAAGAAGAATAGAGTCGACATATGAGAAGATTCAATGATTGTTATTTTTTCCCTTTTGTCTTGGAGGTTTTTCTTTGGTGAGTGGAAGCTCAAAAGTCTTCTTTCCAAATACTATGCTGTTATTCATTAGGCTTTTGATTTATTGGTTAATAAAGATCGAGGACGTTTGTAGGCCTTGAGAGATCATTCGTAAGGACAAATAGTTGAATTTTTCTCATTCGTACAGAATTGGTTCGTTTAATTGTCATCGTTTGAATGTTTGAAGTTTAACTTCTATCCTAATCCCCACCCATTGCAAAGGGTTTATTCTTTGAAAAGAGGGGATTGAGATTTGGAATCAGGGGGATATTTTTCTCAGATGCCATAAAGCTGAGCATGGAAGCCTTCGAAGAAGCATCCATTGGGTGGCTCAAGGCCCGAAAGGAAAAATAGCACGCAACTTTCGATGCCAAGAGCAGCCAATGAAGAAACATCAATGTCAACTTGACGAGACAAGGATCCCCATCCCTCCCCCACCCCTCATCCTTTGTCCCCTCCCTTCCTTCGTATTTTAACAAGCCTTGGGAGGTTGTGTTTGCAGCTATTTTTGGGCATGCGCAAACATTAGAAGGAAACTGAAACATTCATTATGAGAAAGTTGAAAAGTTTCGCGCCAGAGTTTTATGCCAAGAATTTTCTTTTTCTTGCCTCTCTTGATTTTTCCTCCCAAATTGTCTAATTTTAAAGTTGAACGAGGAAAGGAACGTCATCATCGTTTTAGCAGGAAATGAGATAGCGCATTTGCTTTTATTTAATATCTTACTTTATATCCCGCATTTATTATATTACAAAATTTATATCAAACTTGAATTTTTATATTTCAATTATCAAGTGTTAACTTTTGTGACTGATACAACATAGAGAATTAAATTGTGTTTATATCATGTAGGTGAAATTATGAAACTGATTTTTTTCTTAAATTCTTTGTTCTAATGAAACATTAAGGGAACCATAAATGGGCTTTAACGAAATTTCCTCCAAACCAAGAGAAAGGAACAGCACAAATGAACCCAACTCTGGATGATATTACATTTTTATTTAAGTCTTGGAAGAAAAAGGTTCCCTGTTTTCACTGCCAAAGGCACAATATTAAGAGTGGAAATCGGAGAGTTAAGAAGAAAAGAAAGTAACGATGCCCTACGACAAAAAAATTCATGTACATTATGTAACATGAAAAAAATGATAGAACTCCTTTTATGAAAGCAAAAAAATCTGAAATTTGATAATATACTTTATACCATCATAAAACTTATTATGTAGCTAGACTTATTACATATTACAGAAAAAAATTAATCGCACTAAGCATCTGGAAAAATTAAATGACTTTATTCTAAAATTTTTCCATTATACTTTAAAAATGCCACAAATGAAATACTGCGAATTCGAAAATATAATTTTTAGGCGGTTTTGCTTTCATTCAGAAATAAATGTAGAAAGAATGAATCTTATAAAAAAGTTTGTCCGAGCTGTGCAAAAATTAAAAGTTGTTTAAAATACTTTCCCACATAATTCATTGTTATTGGGTTTAATAAGGAAATTTTCTTAGTAAAGCAGCAATATAATAAATTGAAGTAGCGGACTTGTATATTCGCAAGGGATCCCACTTAAGTATACATGTAAGTTAATCCTTCTTGCACATTCTTATGTCCAATTTCGCTAAGAAACTTTCGATTAACTTTAACAGATATTTAATTCCGAATTCTCTTATTTAGATGGATATGAACAAATTTTTAATAATTTAAAAAAAATAGCAATCTCAACATCTACCAAATGGCATATCCAAATACATGTATATCCAATTATATCTTCTATAGAGAGGTCTGTAGATGTTTGCTGGTATGAATGTTACATCCGTTTCTTTATCTTTAGAAAAATAAATTAACATCTCTTAAATTGTTTAACCAATTGTCTATTATTGTTTAACCAAATGCGTATTACTATCTGTTGTTTGATTCTGCTGCTTGCCGTTTCAGAGCTGTTAGCTGCACAAAATTTAGACCATAAAAGATGGGAAACTTCCTAACCCCAAAAATATGGAGATATGAAACGCCAGATACTATTTCCAAGGATATGATTTCATTATCAACAGCAATTTTGAGACTCGAAATATGTATTCGACGTTTCATATCTCGGATGTTTTTTATTTTTTGTGGTTACAGGCTTTCCTTTCTTTACAAGCAAGTGCACACCGTAATTCCTTCTTCCATTTTATTAATAAATACAATCAGAAAGTTTTCGAAAAATTCAAAATTTCAACATACGAGGTGCTACCCAAAATATCCCGAAATGTACCTCTATAAAATATGGAACTTACCCGTATTACTTTTAATTTCCACCGTCACCTTCAAAGTAGTTTTTTTGGACATCCATACAACGCTTCCAGCGATGTTCTTAATTCTGGAAGCACTCCTGGAAGTTCAAAGGTTGGAGCAAGTTTAACACCTGCTGCGATTCCGCTAGGATCACTTCAATGGAGTCAAATCGCCGCCCTTTTGATCGCAATTTCCTTTTTGGAAGCGGTAGAAATCGTAGGGTGCCAGGGGACAGTGGTCATGTTGTTTTTGTTGAGGAAGTCTCTCAAAGCGAGCGATGTGTGCGCCGGAGCATTGCCGTGATGGAGCAGCCAGTCTTCTTCTTCCACATCTCTGACCTTTTGTGCCTCATGTTTTCCCTAAGTCATCTGCAAACATCCTGTATGACAGTCCAAAGCGATCACAAACATCGTGGATGGTCTGACTTCGGTCTTCTCGGATCACGTCACGCACTTTCGCGATCAGTTCCAGAGTTGTGCCCAGTCCGCCTGGTCGTGGGTTCGAATCCCGCCGTGGGCATGGATGTTTGTGTTTGTCCCGGGCTGCGTACAGATATAACTTGTGTAAAAGGCGCAAAATGACCTTAGTAGTCGACGCCAAAATTTCTAATAAACCTAATAAACCTAAACCAGAGTTGTGCTTGTTGACGGTCGACGAGAATGCTTGTCGTCTTCCAGAAACTCCCGATCATCTTTGAAAACTTAAACCACTCAAATGTTTGGGTTTGGCCTAAAATTTGTTCACCAAAAGCCTCCTTCAACAGTCTGTGGGTTTCAGTCGCAGTTTTCTTCAGCTTTAATATCAAGAATCGCAACACCACCAACACAAAGAGTGACAAAAACAGCTCAAACTCAAAATCACGTGGACATAGGAATTTACCGCTTGGCACAACTACAGCTGATACGCACCCCTAACACCATCTATCGTACCTTCTGCGGTTCGGTCAGAATAAAACAATTTCGGGAAATTTTGGTTAGCACCTCGTATATTAAGGAATCATGACTTTTTAAATCGATTTCAATCGAAAAAGGTTTTGGCTTGGTAGGCTAATAAGATAAGTAAAAATAAAAAATTGTGACGCGTTTCGATTATAGAAAAGTATTGCCATAAATTTAAAATTTCAAAAATTAATTAAAAATACAACAATTGCAGTAATCATCATTACAGAAAGAAGAGGCAGTTAAAATTGAACGATTTTGACCTTTAGCTTCTTTTCGAAATTCCATTCCTCCACCATCTGTTAACTGAAGACTGCAAAGTTCAGAGAAAATCAATCAATTCAGAGATTGATTTTAAAGTTGATTTTTTTATTAACTTTTCTTGTGTAAAACTTAATAATAGGGGTATCACTATAAAAAAAATTGAAAAGTTTTTTTAATTCTACAGGAATTTGGCATAACTAATGAATTTTTTCTACTTTTCAGAAATATCGAAACAAAGGAGATGAATTTTTCGTTGATTATTCCATCATTATGAAAATGCAACAAAACGGCAGAGTATGAATGCCACCTATTGAAGTCTCCATAGCAAGAAGAATGTAAGAAACAGTGCAATCTGCTGGGAAGGCAATGGGTAACATCTTCTTGGGTGCAAATGGATCTTTCAGGATGCTAACCATAAATGCTGATTGATAAGAAGCTCCGTCGTGCATTGTGCAATAAACACCCTGGAAAGAAAATCATACTGCAACACGAAAATGCGCGGCCTCCCTATGCTCGTCAGACCACGGAAAAACTTGAGAAACTGGGTTGGGAAATTCTTTCGCACCTTGCTTACAGCCTTAATCTAGCATCCTCGGGCTACCAAATAGGTTTTTTTGAAGGAAAAAATGCGATGACAGATATATGATACAGTAGAGAACATCTAGAAAACAGTGCGTCTATGTCTTCAGTCAGTTGGAACGGAGTTCTACCGCAAGAGAACTAACAAGCTAGCAGAACGCATGGGAAGAATGCGTGCAGAAAAATGAAAAAAGTTTATAGATTACAGGGACATACGTGTCTTTTCTGTATCAATAAATTCTGATATGTGAATAGGTTTAAAGCGAATCTAAGATAGTTGTTTGTTAATTGATACTTTCATAAGACAGCTCATTAAATATGAATAATGGTGTTTTTCATTCGTTTAAGCACATTATTTATTAAAAATAATTACTACTGCATAGATTATTTAAAAATTATAAGATATGAATATGATTAATAAATACGTCTTGTTGCATTTCTTATAGCGTTCTTCATATGAGCAATAGGATACTGCTGTGGATAACGACATCTTAATAAAAAACACAAACCTCTTGTTCGCAAAATATTTTTAATCAAGCGTATACGTATTTCGATACAAATACGATTGCCTTGAATAATGATATCAAAGAGATCGAAACGTTCTTCAAATGACTAAAAATTTCTGTATCAGTTCGCTAAATTAAGGATAATTTTTAGAATAGTTTCAAAAAATTAAAATAGAGAAAACCTCTGTTTATGAATATACAGTGTGTCCTAAAAAGAATTGACGGTTTATGAAATGAAAACAGGCATATAGTGACAGTTATTAAAATTATTCTTGTAGGAGCTTAACGTGTGAGGTCAGGAATTATTTTGGTACGTTTCATTGTGTTTTGCGGACAGATCTTTTCGGACTGCGCATAATAACATTTGTTACGCCTGCACATTTAGTGCCGAGTGCGGACGTCCAACGATGCTTGCCAATTTATCGGCAGCACTAACGGTAAATTTCTCGAACATTTTACTGAATTCGGATGAGTTGGCGGG
Source organism: Rhysida immarginata (assembly GCA_023313115.1). Taxonomy (NCBI): domain Eukaryota; kingdom Metazoa; phylum Arthropoda; class Chilopoda; order Scolopendromorpha; family Scolopendridae; genus Rhysida; species Rhysida immarginata. The sequence goes on from JAHWFO010105917.1 coordinate 1,396,698, forward strand.
TGAGTATACCAATAGTTTTTGAAATTAAATCGAGAGGACGTGAAATATGGCAGTTCCTTGGAGACCAAAAGTTGAATTAATTTTGGATTTTGACACAATTTTGTTTTATTGCCAGAAATAAAGCCGTGAGATACTAAACAAAAGTAAAAAAGTACAATTTTGGAAAGTTTACAATAGATGTACGTTTATTTTGAATACTTTAAATTGTACTGCCTAAGGTCAAAATATAAATATACAGTATATACTGCCTCGATAAATCGAGCAAAATAGTTCGATTTATAGAGGTCTTCGATTTATCTAGATTAGGTAAAATAAAATTCGAATAATGGGTTTTGCGTGAGATTTGACTAACCGAATGGAAATGCAACAACGCAAATTACGAATTATAAATGAATATAGAAATTTATTTACGTACATGTAATTACATAATCACGTAGTGTACCTTGAAGTAGAATTGAAAACTTTTGTAATTTTTGACTGCTTCATAACAAGAAGAATTTGCATGTCTATTTCTCTTTCAATTGAGAAAAGGCCAGAAAACACATGGTCAGTAGCACCACAGGATTTTTCAAAGTAAATATGTAGCGTGGCAGTAGTACCTCTTGTCTGTTTTGCCGACACTAGCGATTCTCCAAAATCCTCTTCAGCATCATCATTGCCGTCTTCATCGTACTGCGGTTGGCTGACTGATTAAACAATTTCGGTGTTTGTGATCGATCCCATAACCAGAAGGTTGTTGTCCATATTGATACAATCTTCAAGAGTAGTATTTTCTATTTTGAAGTAGGTCACAACAGAGTTCCATACTGCTTTAGTGCTCATTGTGATAGGCGCTCGTTCTTCAAGAATTTAATTTTCAACATGCTTTAAAACAGTTCACTATAGTTGTCTATCAGTTTATTCAATTTAGAGTGCAAATTGGTAGGACGATTATTTGGCCAATTGGAATCGTGTACGCTTGTAAAGCCAATCAAACTGTTTATGAATGAAAAGCAATCAGAACTGCTTATGTATGAAAACCAATCAGAACAACTTATGAAATCTCCCAAAAGGGAAGAGAAAAACTGACATCAATCCGATTTATATAGGTTCAGATTGAAAAAAAATCGATCTGTGGGCGAATTTATTTGCGTTAATTTCGATTAATAGAGGTCAACTTTCCTCCCAAAAAAATTCGATTTATGGAGGTTCTATTATTTCGAATTATAGAGTTTTTACCCCTGAGCGGGAGGAATTCGTTTTATCGAGGTTCTACTGTGCCAAAATAAACAGAGCAATTTTCCATGTCTTTGATATACACTAAGTTAGCAAAACTCATGGGATAGCAAGCACATTGATTGATGGGCATGGCTCACGAATTCACAGGGGTAAGGATTCTGGGAATGGACCATTAGACATTGCGGGAAGAGCTTGGATAAGTGATTAATCAGAAATGGCACGTCGTCGCGAGTTGACGTCTTTTGAACGGGGTATGATAGTAGGTGCCCGACGCATGGGATGTTCCATTTCGGCAGTGGTGCATGAATTTGGCTTTCCCCGCTCAACTGTCTCCAGGGTGTATCGGGAATGGCTGGATGAAGGCATCACAGTCCACAACAGGCACCATACCGGGCGTCCAGCTGCCCTGAATGATCGTGACCGGCGACACCTGGGACGAATGATTCAGAGAGACAGGAGCGCAACAGTGCAGCAAATCACAGACCAGTTCAATACTGGCCGCACTAGAAACGTCTCTCGGTGGACAATCCGTCGGAATCTGCATGCCCTCGGGTTTGGCAGCCGTCGCCCTACACGGGTGCCAATGCTTACCCAGCGTCATCGGACACTCCGGCGTGCATTTGCCACCCACCATCTTGGCTGGACTCTGCAACAGTGGCGTAACGTCATATGGTCAGATGAGTCACGATATCAACTGTACCACGCTGATGGGAGGCACCGTGTGTGGCGCAGACCTCACGAAACGATGGATCCCGCATGCCAACAGGTGGTGGTGCAGGGTGGTGGGGTGTCAGTGATGGTCTGGGGTGCATTTTCCTGGTTTGGAATGGGCCCTCTGGTTATCCTGGATCAAACTTTGAATGGTCCACGGTATCGTCAACTCATCGGAGACCATCTGCACTCGTTTTTGACATTTCAACACCCTGACGACGTAGCAGTCTTTCAAGATGACAATGCTCCACCACATCGCTCTAATGTCGTCCGCGAATGGTTCGAGGAGCATGCAGGAGAGGTCCAACGACTGAGCTGGCCAGCCCGGAGCCCTGACATGAATCCCATCGAGCATATCTGGGATGCTGTTGAAGTCAGGCTCCGGGCACTGGATCATCCGCCCACGAACGGGCAGCAACTATCTTCGGCTCTGCAGACTATCTGGTGTCAACTGCCTCCAGAAGTGTACCAGGGACTTGCAGACTCACTACCACGCCGTATTGCTGCACTCCACAGGGCCAGAGGTGGCCCGACCAGATATTAAGTAACTATCCCATGAATTTTGCTAACTCAGTGTATTTTGTATTGTATATCAATAAGTTTAATAAAACGCTAAAAATACGCTAAATAACAAATGGATTTATGCGTTAAAAAACTTAAAATATATTTTTAACTCTTAAATGTCATCGTTTTATTTCCTATCATAAATACCCGATGCGTTAATAAAGTGGACTAAAACTAGGTTAAGATCTATTTTTAACAATGGAAACACAAGTTTCATGAGAAACTAAAATAAAGGAAGAGTCTAAAGACGATACGGATACTACGGAGGGTTGATTCAGATAAAATGAGACGACTTTGCAGTTCTGTTACGATGGTGTAATACCATGGCGCCACCATCGGTTGTGTTCGATGTGAGAACCACGTTGTTGGACTATCGCCCGGCACCGTAATTTCCACTGAAGTAGGCTGAGTTTGAGGGACTCCATGGGAAGTTCGTTCCACACCTGCTGACACAATTTCCATAGCCCATCAACGGTTCTTGGTCAGCGACTTCCGAGCCGTCGTTTCAGGAGACCAAAACCATAGAAATCCATCGGTGAGGCGTCAGGAGATTTTACAGGCACATGAGAGAAGGGAATAACTCGTATGCCCGTCTCCTGTTCTATCTTCCTGCAGTAAGCCACAGATGACTTGGCAGTGTGGCTTGATGCCTTGTCCATGTGGATCCAAACTTTTGATTGCTCACCAGGGTACAGAGGTGGGATATCCTGCCGATATATGTGGTCCATTACATTATTCTGGAAGTAAGCTGCACTAATTTTACAGTTTCCAGGAACTCGACGAATCGTGAGAAGTCCACGTGAGCAATATCCGGCAACAACCATGAAGCCCTTTGAAACCTTTTCCTTGCACCTTCGGACAAAATCGGACCTGGCCTTGCCCCCTCTTTCGCGATAGTAAATTGCCCTGGGATTATCGAGGTACGCCCAAGCTCTTCCAAGGAGACAACCCACTTCCATCGGTCACCTGCAAGATGGTTTTCATACAGTTTTCTGGCGTTGGTGAATCGTTCCTGCACGTGCCTGGTCGATAGTCTGTGACCGCGCGCTTTATGACGTCGCTCCAGTTCAAGGTTGTTATGAATTATTCTGGTGACTGTTGCCTGTGAAATACCTTTCCTTTGGGCTAGACTTCTCTGTGTGGGGGAATTTTTTTTCAGCACTTCAAACCGGATTTCTCGCACCACCTGAGCTGGGCGTGTTGGCTGGGACTTGTTTCTGGTCTGCTTCTCTGCTCGTCCACGTTCATTAGATGGTCGCAATTTGTTCTTTTTGATTATTCGACCCACAGTAGCTTTGGATACCACAATACCATTTAGTTTGCATAATTCCACAATGCACGAAAGACTGAAATTAGCGTCGGAAAGGCCAAACATATACCCTTCCCAAAAAGTTGTAATTTTGGAAGTCATGTTTCAGCAGGAAATGTCCCAAATAACAGCAACAAGTGTATACAAAGCTAATCCCCATGAATAGTGGACGACTCATGCAAATCACATTCCGCCAAGGTCATACGCGGCGTTTAAAGTCGTCTCATTTTATCTGAATCAACCCTCCGTATTAGATTTATTGCCTACTATTAGATGGCAATAAATCTAATTGTATCCGTATCGTCTTTAGACCCTTCCTTTATTTTTGTTTATTAACGATACAAGATCATTGGATCTTATTCATGAGAAAATTGGAAGAAAAAAATTAGAAAACACGGAAAGTGATTTTGCAAACAACTTCTATAACTTTTTTATCACAATAATGGAAAAATTTTAAAACTCTAGATAAGTCTCCCAAAACATAGAAATTTGAAATACTCTATATATATGAATTAGACTTGGTTTGTATTTGTTTGTTTGTATTTGCGTCAACAATCAGTTGGTCGTGTTTGTACGCTCGTATGTTGCGTCAACAATGGTTGATGAAATTAATGCTTGCCATCAATGACGTATATTAAAGATAGACTCCGAATTCTATTGTTAACAGCGGCAAAAAGTGAAGCAAATTGAGCCATGACGGTTCTGGGCAGGAGTGAGCCGTGGAGTAATTAGCTGTCTGGCTGCTTTGTTTTTGAAAGTTTTGGGCCCGAGGAATAATTAATTCAAAATCATTCCTCAAAGTTGTTCTGCGTAAAACTGTTCAAACAGACACGAAAAAGGATCAGGAATCATTTTCCACAAGCATAAATCAAAAGTACGTAACTAAAATGAAAATACATAACTGAAAGACGATCGAAACGAAATTGAAATTGAAACCATGATCGAAAAATTGTTTATAAATATAATAAAATTCTTCAAATACAAAGTAAACGAAAAGATAAACTTATCAGTCCGTGATCGGCGTGTGAAAGATTTATTAATCAGCTACTCTCATGTTTAGCCATGTATTTTGCGTCATCTTCACTCACTTTCGGCCATGACAGTTCTGGGCATGGAGCTTCCCAAATTGCTTCAAATTACAACAATTGCTTCGGAGTCTATCTTTAATTTACGTCATTGCTTGCCATAGCCGACGAAAAAGGCATTGAAAAGTCACCTGATCATCTTTTACGTAGGCTACGATGCATACCTTAATGATTTATGTTTTAATGGGGGATATTTATACTAAGATTATCTTATTATTATTTGTTTCTTTTTTATTTAAATCTTTGGAGAGATATAAGAAATTATTTTAAACAAATAATAGAATACAACTTCTAGATCGTGCAGGTGTTCAAGCTTTTGCTGAAAAGGTGAAGGTACTTTCCCTAATGATCAAATAATTGGAAAAAATTTATATTTCATGCGGTGTTTCTAATGTAGTAACTTCCTTTAGAGAAGTTATGTTTATCTAGACATATTATAAAATTATAAAGATCACAACTAATCAACAACTTGCTGCTAAAACTGATACTGTCAATATGAACAATCACGTTCAAGACATGATTCCACGCTCTGTGACTGAATACAACTCTATTGAAACGGTTACTTGTTGAAGAGGGATGAAGACGGGGCTGTAAACGAGTGCCTTAACTCTCTCATTTCTTCAGTTGCCATCATAACTTTTCACTTTTTCCCTTCAGGTTTCGCATTATGAAGGTGTTCAAGGACTTTTGACTCACCCTGTATAATGGAAATTGTGTCAAAAAGACTTTTTCAATAATATGAAGATATAGGAAGATATTCCAGATTAAAAACTATTGTCCTGTCCTCCATATCGATACTGGAAATATTGCAGAGACAAGTGTAGGGATTATAAATATCACTTGATTAAATGTTACTCCAATTCATAATTTATAGCAAAGTAATCAAATGATTAATCAAATTGGATAACATGTCAATTATTAATTATTTGTCTAAACAGTGCACTTAATTAAACCAATCTGTGAAGAATAGCAGATCCAAATTATCTAATAAGGTTAAACATTAATAGAAATTAACTCATGTCATAATCGAAACTTTCAATAACTGCAATTTGCATAGAAATTTTGTTCATTTTAAATAATGAAGAGAGAGAGCTTGCTCTGCGTTACATTCTTTCGCCTATGTAACACCAGTAAACGTTTAAAATTTATGACATGCAAATCCTTGAATAGTCCTATAATCAATCCACATGTAGCATTCATAATAATTTTTAAATTTCTTAAATGTCGTAGCGTAATCTGATGTAGTTGCTGTCATCGAGATATTCAATTATAATTCAAGAGATGTCCAAAGAAAGAGTGTACAAAATGGAAACTGACAACCCTTTTCTCAAATCAAGCGTAAAATCGAAGTGAACTAATGCATAAACGTTACATAAACAGAGCAATGTATCAGAATCCTTGGACAAAGATATCGCTTGATTTAGTGTCTGCTATCGTTTTCAGTCAGGTGACCTGTTTCTGTTGTTGTTTCTGCCACTCCAATGTCAACTTTATTATCGACTTTCTGTCTAAGACTGAACAATTTTGGGCGACTGCATTTGGCTTGGCTATCAAACGAATTGACATTGCTCATCTGCGCCGTCCAATTAGCATAGTCACGTGACATTTCCAACTGAGCTTTCAGCTCTCGCTCTTCAATTCTATTCCTGCGTGACTCCACATTCATCGGGCTGTAATAACGTCTTTATTAAATAAATCACCCGAGAGAAGAGAAGGAGGAACTACGTCTGATCTGTTCCGTCATATCTTCGGTAGAGCGCGAAACGATTCCGTTGGTTTTATGACGAGAATGAAAATTACACGTTCCAAAAAGGAAAAGAAATCCAATATCCCAACCACCATGCAAAATTTAAAACCAAAAGGATGAAATCTTTCAAAGACGTATCGCACCAATATTCGGTTGTGCTACTGCTTTGGTGCAACGCGTCTAACCATTTTTAGCAATTTAAATAAACTTTTTAGTTATTAAATTTATATGCAAATTTACTGATGTTTTCAAATGGTTTAATAAACCGTCTGAAATAAAGAACGAAAAACGACTTATCTGATAATATTAATATCCCTTCCCTTTTCAAATTCCCAAACTATTAAATGAATTTCCTATTGAACATCAAGAATATTAGAAATGAGTGAAGTGTGGTCATATTCATCATTCCAAGTTAAAATTGTTTCAGTGCATATCTAAATATTACATGATTTTTGAAAGAGTAAAATGTTTTCGATCATTTATAGCTAACTAGCTTTCCGCCCGGGACTTCGTCCGCATGGATCTGGAAATAAATAGAAGTAGCAATTGAAAACATAAAAGAAATATGCAGAAGCAAGTGAGCTGTTTAGGTTAGCCTAACACCTCTTTGTAGACTACGTTTTCGGTGTTCCCTTCTGGGGCTAAGATGACCAGACTACTGGTGGAGCTCACCCTAGAACATGCTACGTAAAACTGACCGTGAAAGAAGCAATCCTCTCTTAAGTCATTGCCGGCCATTTCAGCGACTGCCCTTGCGATCTATTGATAGCCATGGCAAAGCACAACTTTAGAAAGAATTGTATTCTTTCAAATTGGAACGAATAACCTGACGAGATCAAGGCTATAAAAACTAATTTCTCCCCAAGAACACCCAGTGATTACTGTGGCTTCTACAACGTTTTTATGTAGAGCTTCAAGTTGTAATCTAATTCCATTGCAAAATTAAGGCGGATTAAGATTTCTTAACAATATTACTGGTGCTCCATTTTTTAAAATGAGCGCATACGGTGGAAGGCCAGAATGATTCAAACTATTTAGGAATTTTAAGTTGTAGTGGGCGGCGTCATCGGTTTGAATAACCGAATCAAAAAATTCATATCCGACAACTTTTCTCCGAAGGCATTTAACAGTAACTGTTCAATTGCGGCTGCTTTATCGTTTTTTGGTATTAATATAGCACGCTCGCACAACCATTCTATAGCTTCTTCCTGATATAACTAATTTCAGGATATATTCTAGCAGTTAACTCTGGTAAGGAGATAACTACTGTATCTAAATCTGAAGGAATGATGATCTTACCTTCCGGTGACGGGTAATTTCCATCGCATATTTTAAGTAAAATCTCAGCGAAATGCCCAGCGGATTCATCATCCTGAATTTTGGGAAGTAGGTTTCTTATAAAGCGTAAGCACCCATTAAAAAATTTCCATACGAATTTTCAAAACTCATGAAACACGTCTTTCTTAATTTCTTACCAAAGGGTCAAATACCAATTTTCATGGATTTAACTTAAAAAAATATCTTAAAAAATGACGACGTTTCATACAAACTTACATCCCCTGTATTACCCCTCAAGTTAATAATTGAAAGTGAATTTCGTAAAATCCTTTCTTAGTGGGGGCTGATGTCACAAAATAAAACTACTGTCAAACTTTCATGTAATTAGCTTCAGCGGTTTCGGCTCGGCGTTGATGAATCAGTCAGTCAGGACATGTTCTTTTATATATAGGGTGACCCATTTTAAAGTTTCCCCTTTTCGAAAACAACGCATGGGATCGAAAAAAATTTCGAATTAAATTTGTTTGTCTTGGAGGGGCAATCGAATGGTACTAAAATAGATCCCCCTCCGCCACCCCCTGGGATGGGGCGGGAGACAGCTTTGAAATCTTAAATAGGAACCCCATTTTTTATTGTCGGTTTCACGAATTTTTTTCACATCAATTTATTGGTCAATCAAGACAAGATTAGGTGTACAGGTATACATTGGCCAAACAAGACAGCATTCGGTCTATATATCCACCATCAACGGCAATGCATTTTTCCCAACGTGACACCAACTTGAATATGTCAGTTGCATAAAACGTTGTCGATTGCTGGTGTAAGCACTGCCTCATAGCATGTTGCACTTCACGATCAGACGAGAAGTGCTGGCCAGCCAATGCCTTCTTCATCGGGCCTAAGAGGTGATAATTCCAGGGTGCCAGATCTAGACTGTATGTTGTACCTAGCGATTTTTCCTTGACCGCCATAGCAACGTGTGGCGTTGCGTTGTCGTAAAGGAGACGGACGTGATCACTCTGTCACTTATCAGGCAAGGCACGGCGTAGCTTGGTAAGCGTGGAAGTGTAGGATATTACGTTGATTGTTCATATGTTGTGGTTGATTGTGTCCTATGCGTGCTCTATGGGATTTAGGTCCGGGGACCGTTCTGACCAGTCCTTGCGCTGGGTGTACTCATATTCCAGGTAGTCGTCCAGTAGAGGACCTACCGACTCCTGAAGAGACGAATATGTCGCAGGACACAATCCCGGTACGCCTGGCCATTTATGACCTCGCTGTCAAAGGCTTGTAGTGGTGTACGGGAACCCATCATGATATCCGCCCACACCATCCCACCGCCTCTGCCATAACGGTCATGTTCAATGATGTTAACGGGGCTGGACCGTGTCCCAAGCTCTCTCCAGATGTGAACAAGTCGGAATTTGAGTCCAGGCTGTACCGGTACTCATCCGAAAACATGACGTGATTCCGCTGCCCTTGTCTCCATGCTGCATGTTCGGTGCATCAAGCCAACTTTTTCCTACGATGTCCCTGGGTAAATGGGACGCACCTCATCCGTCGCCGAGCATACAGGACAACTGCGTGCAATCTGCTGTATATTGCTTGCCTAGAAACATTAACCCCAGTGGCCGCTGACAGCTCTCTGACAATGACCCTGGCTGTGTTTTGCCTATTCTTACGGGTAGATAGAGCACGGCAACGATCTTGTCTGGGCGTTGTGACTCTTGGCTGACTCTGACTAAAGTGTCTGCGAGTGTTTCCATCCTGTCGGAACTGTATCCACAGTTTTGAAATGACGGTAGTTGTCACGTTCAGCGTCCGAGACACTTCAACCTTGGCCTACTTCCAGTCGTCCAATTATTCGGGCTCTCATTTCACTCTTTAAATGGACACGATGAACCTTTAGCAAGAATTGTCGAATACTCAATTGCCAATGACAGTTAAAAAATCACGTTCTTTATGACCTACGTCGCAAGGTCAATGATGGAAACGTGTTCTATCACCTGTGGTGCTGCCATCTGTGTATTTAATGATGGAATGGTGTTTACAGAATCTATAGAATAGCTAACAACAAAGGATTAAAAAAAAGCCACTATTCCGAATAAATAATTTTGTTGTTATTTTAGTGTTGTTAAAATTATCCTATATTTCTATTACCATAGAATGGCCTTGCCTAGTTTGAAATTGATCGGATGTGCAGAAGGGTCTCATTCTGCAAATCCTTTAATTTATGGACACCAATGAATATTATACAGGTCTCTGACCATATGCAAATTAAAACTAGTATATCTGGCTACTTGAACCTAAAAACCCTACTGTTCAAACTTGCGCTTTTCATTTGTTTTACAGAAAGCCCGCGACAAATTATTCGTAGATTATAATTTGATATACAGGTAGAAAATTCAAAACATACAAGACTTGAAGCCGTGATAAACTTTGTTTTACGTGAAACAAATGACACATTGTCTTCTCAGACACAATTCATTAACATTAAAACATACAGGGTGAATACAAAAGTCTGAACCCCCTTTTATTTTTTGAACCGAAGCAGATATGTCAATTTTGATGAATCCAATGAACAGGAAGTTGTGGGTGGCCTATCCCATGGTGCACTTTTCATCATCCCAAATATGCAAATTAGGACACATTCAAAATTTATCTCAAAAACCGTAAGGGATAGAGAAAAAAACCCAATTGCAAACTTGTTCACATAAAAAAACAAGCAAAACAAAAAAAATCATCCAAATCGGACCAACCAATCACCCACAATCACGTGGTGAACTGTTTGTAGCTTACAAACAGTCGCACTGCACAAGGAAAGCTGAATGTTGATATTTCACCCATGCAAAGCATGCAAATCAAAAAAATTAACAAAAATTACCAAACTCACATTCACTTTCATGCGGAAAAGCAAATGAAAGGCATGTTTCAGCACACAGAAGACAGAACAATTCCAGGATGGCAAGCTACACTGTTCCGGAAATGGTCAACATGATCTTCTGCTTCGGAGAGGCAAGGACAAACCTACATGCTGCAGTTAGGTTGTATCGAGACAGATACCCTAACGAATGCCATCCATCTCGTCAAACAATGCGTCACATTATTCAAAGATTCGAGGCTACAGAGAACGAGGACGACCAAGGGCACAAGGCGACGAGGATACAACAACACTAGATCTGGCTGCAGTTGCTGCAAATCCCCACACAAGTAGCAGAACAATTGCTGCAGATGTTGGGTGCCATCAGAGAACTGTTCTCAACATTCTACACGCACATCTTTTTCACCCATACCATATTCATTGTCACCAGGAGTTACTGCCATTGGATTATGTTGCTAGGGCCGCCTTCTGCAACTGATTACTTACCTGCCTGGATGACAATCCAAACTTCATTCATGAGGTGTTGTGGAAAGATAAAGCCCAGTTCACCAGGGATGGAGTTATCAACAGGCACAACCATCATCATTGGGCAGACGAAAACCCACGATGTCTGCGAGAAGCAACTCATCAAGTGAACTGTAGAATCAATGTGTGGTGTGGATTGTACAATGACACTGTGGTTGGACCGTATTTTTACGATGGAACACTGACTGCAGAACGCTACCGGGCTGAAATTCTCAACGTGGTAGTCACAGATTTCATTGACAATTTGCCATTGGTCGTTCGCGAGCGTCTAAGTGAGATGTTTGGACAACAATGGATTGGCCGAGGAGGACCAGTTCGTTGGCCACCCCGCTCCACTGATTTTACACCACTTGACTTTTTCTTGTGGGGATACCTGAAGGACAAGGTTTATGCTACGCAGCCCGCCTCACTGGAGGATCTGGTTCAACGAATCCAGGAAGCGTGCCGAAGAGTGACACCAGCCATGCTTGCCGATGTTTTGGCGTCAGTTAGGTTCCGTGCCCAATTGTGTTATGGTGCCCACGGTCGTCACATCGAGCATTTTGTTGATTAACTTTTTTTTGAACTTTTTGAAGTAACTTGTTTGTGCAGTGTGACTGTTTGTAAGCTACAAACAGTTCACCACGTGATTGTGGGTGATTGGTTGATCCGATTTGGATGATTTTTTTTTGTTTTGTTTTTTTATGCTGAACAAGTTTGCGATTGGGTTTTTTTCTCTATCCCTTACGGTTTTTGAGATAAAATTTGAATGTGTCCTAATTTGCATATTTGGGATGATGAAAAGTGCACCATGGGATAGGCCACCCACAACTTCCTATTCATTGGATTCATCAAAATTGACATATCTGCTTCGGTCCAAAATAAAAGGGGGGGGGGGGTTCAGACTTTTGTATTCACCCTGTATATTAGAAGTTTTAGTAAAAAAATTGAAGAGCCTCCTTAACAAATATTCGTCCTGGCTTCAAGAAAACCATAACTCTCTCTGGCTGACAATATATGGAAAGAGGCGAAAAGAAGCATCACAGACAATATATGGAATTTTTCATAAGAAAAGCATCACGATTAGACTGCTCATCAATTCAGACTCTTTAATATCAAGCTTAAGCGCAAAAGCTAAAAAAGCACACAGGAAAATTAATACTGAAATGTTATTGGAAATTGAGACAAATACAACCACAAAAGCAATGCCTGATTCTTCAGAATCTACAGAACAGTCTTTGGAGCCTTTGGCAGTTTCCATGAACTAGTTTCAATGCAATGGTGGAGTTAAGCAACCTTGGGCGCGACCACATGGAAATATCCATCTCCCCCCGTGCTTCGTAGGGCACGTAAAGACGTCGGTCCCGGCTGCTGCGACCATCATACAGCAGTCGTTAATATATAGGGATGGCGCAAAACTCCCTCGAAGGAGTAAGTGCCACATACCAGATAACGATCTTGTTGGTCCATCTTTTGCTGCTATCACAGCTTCTACTCTCTGGGGCATACTCTCCACAAGTTTTTGATACGTTTCGACAGGTAATTTTCGCCATTCTGCCATAAGTGTCTTGGACAGTTTTGTCACGGATTTCGGGCGTTCCGCACATGCGCGCAATCGACGTTCCAACACGTCCCACAGATGGTCGATGAGGTTCAGAACGGGGCTCTGTGCAAGCCAGTCAAGTTCTCGAAACCCCTTTTCATCAAACCATGTGCCTACAGCCTTTGCTTTATTCAAGGTGCGTTATCGTGTTGAAACAGAAAAGGGCCATTCCCAAAGTGCTACCAGAGATGGGAGTGCTGCGTTGTCCAGAATGTCTTGGTAACGCTCTGCGTTCAGGTGTCCGTCCACAGAAACGATTGCACCCAACCCATACCATGAAAAGCACCCCCACACCATCACTGACCCTCCGCCGAACTTCACTGTGGGCATAATACAGCTTGGCAGATAACGTTCGCCATACCAAACCCGTCCATCCGATTGCCAGGTGGTGTAGCGGGACTCATCACTCCATTCAACTATTCTCCATTGATCCAAAGTCCAATGTCGTCGCTCTTTGCACCATTGCAATCTCCTCGCTGCGTTGCTAATGCTGATGTGAGGTTTGCGGGCTGCCGCTCTGCCATAAAAACCCATCGCATGCAGTTCCCTGCGAACAGTCAGGGTGTTAACAGTTGTTCCCGTCGACTTTATGAACGATCTTGCCAGTCCATCAAGCGATGTGTGACGGTTTGCAGTGACCACTTTACGAAGAGCCCTTTGGTCTCTGGCCAACATGATCTTGGGCCTTCCAGTCCTAGGCGGAGCACTTATGCGGTGCCTTTCTCTTTCCACGCCCGGATGGCATTGTGAACGGTCGATTTCGGGATGTTTAGGAGGTGTGACGTCTCTCTAACAGTTTTGCCTGCGAGATGGCACCTAACAATTGCACCTCTTTGGAAGTCTGAAAGCTCTTTTCTTTGAGACATTCATACAGCATTCACGCAAGCGTCTTCTCATAATAGCATACTCTCTGTTATGTAGTGCTGGGAAGAATGCCAACAGTGAAATTGCAAAGGCATTATTCATTTTCATGCAAATCAGGGTTGTCCCATGATTTTGTTAGGGTAGTGTAGTTCAAGGTAGGGCGATTTCTTTGTTAAATTTTTTTTCTGAGTATGTGCTTGCTTTTTATATGCTACCAAATGGAACTTACTTTGTGGACGTATCTGTACTTAATAACCAAAGTACGAATACCTCTCAATCCACAAAAAAATTGGTTATATACTCATCGTCAAAAAAAAAGTTGCACCTAGAAGGAATCATCAGATTGAAAAGATATTTGAAAGGACGTTAATACTCACCAACAACAACAAATGGTTAAACATTGAGCGTGAGTATGACAAAATTTATTAGTCAAAATACCAAAATCATTACAACTCACAATAGGATGTTGGGGCGCATTATTAAGTAGCGGAAGAATGGAGAAACTTATATAAGGGTCGTACAAATGAAAACGAAAATTTGTGTGGGAAAAAAAAAAGACGTGTAGGAACGTAAGTTTTTGTTTTCAACAATTGCGAAACCCCACATGCAAATTGAACAATAGGTTGCAAGTGTTGCATCACGTGAGAAAAAACGATAGCTCGCGCTTCGAAGCTCTGCGAGTGACCGCTTCGTCCACATACAAACAAATCTAAATCAAATCGCAAAAAAATCAAAAGCAATCGCAAACAGCACGGGGAAGGTGATGTTGACCATGTTTTTTGATCGCAAAGGCCCGATTTTACTGGACTTTCTTGAAAAAGGCACCACAATTAATGCAGCACGATATGGGGAAACATTGAAGGCACTGCGCGCGGCCATCAAATGCAAACGTCCTGGACTTCTTACAGAAGGAGTGCTTCTTCTCCACGACAACGCGCGTCCTCACACCTCGAAAGCAACGGTAGACCTCATCAAAAAGTTCAACTGGGAAGCAATGCAGCATCCACCTTACACCACTGACTTATCCCCATGTGACTTTCACGTTTTTGGGGATCTGAAGAAACATCTGAAAAGCCGCAGGTTTCAGTCGGACGATGAAGTGAAGGAAGAGGTTTTGGAATGGTTCCACACGCAACCGAAAGACTTCTTCCATAAAGGAATTACACGCCTTGTTACACAGTGGGATAAATGCCTTAACGCATTTGGAGAGTATTTTTAAATTTCTTGTGTACACTGTGGATAAAATAAATAATTTTCGTTTTCATTTGTACGAACCTTATAGGTTTCACAATGTCCGGCTGTCCGTCCGTCATTCCCCATCATAATTTCTGCATTTTTTGAGGCAGAAGGTTGAAATTCGGAATGGTGCATATTATGTGCATGGCTGCGTTCACTATTTAGTTTGGTTTTGATCGGCCCACTGGGGTCGGAATTACAGGAGTGGGAGTTAGAGGGGACCAAGCGATCTATGTGGTATTTATGTAAGTAAAGAAGTGCAATTCGATATGCATATTCTTCTAGGCAAAATCTAAATTCCTATGAAGTTTGCACCAAATTATTCCGGTGGGGTCGAGTTGTGGGGGTGTCAATCACTTGGTCTTTAGAACTATGGCGACATATGGCGTGTGATATATCATTTCATCGAAACTGATGAAAAAAGAAATAAGATATGGTTCTTTTATATTTTCTAAATACTGAGTTCGAGAAAATCAATATTTTGATTTTAAAAAATTAGGGGGGGGGCGTTAAAAAGTGCAGATGAAGAGGTAAAAATAGATGAACTCAGAGCTTCCGCTACTTTCCTATACCTTCCTCGGGAAGCTTAATTTCTTGTTTTTAATGCATTCTGCCACAAGTCGTAACATGTCGTGCAAGTTCTTTCCGTAGTCTTGATTCAGCCCATCCATGTAGACAGTATTTTGGTTTGCAGCTCTTGCAAATCTTCTGCCAGCGGTGGAGTGTTAACAGAACGCCCCATATCATCCCATAGGTTTTCTATGGGTGCAACTTATTTTTTTGATAATGAGTGTATAATGGGCTGTTGATATTCGATTAACAAATTCTCTCAAATAATAATTCAAATGCATTCATATCAAAATTCAGACGAAATGTACCAAGGGTTACCAAATTTCTTCTGCACTGTACAGTATGTATAAGAGAAAGCGTTGCCTAGAATTTGGCTATTCTTGTGTTTTTCAATATAAAATAAGAGAAAGAATGGCATTCCATGTTATAAACATTACGTTCTTGAAAAATTCTGAAACCCATTAGTGCATCAAAGGTAAAACATTTTAACACAAAATTTTCGAAAGCAAAAGAATCATTCGCGGACTTACAAAAACAGGAAACACTACAACAGCAACAAAATAATTATGCACATTCAGAGGATCGCTATTTTTGCGAAAACTGATACTACATGTGCCCATTATCTAATATACTAATTCTCTTATCCGTCGGTCCGTCGGTCCGTCGGTCCGTCCGGCCGTCAGGCCGTCCAAGGCCAACAAAGAAAGTTACAACAATCCATCCGAAGCCAGAGATTGTTGTAATAAGACAATATACTCCGTCATTGTTATCTAATTAAATAAATAAACTGAAAAAAAATAATAATTCTCTTGGTCTGTCCACAGCCAGGGATTGTTGTGTGGTAAGATAATACTCTTAAGGGCAGTAAATTTTCACAGAGTATGTGTTATTATGGCGGATTGTCTAACAAATAATAGAAAATGTAAAAAGTCTTTTCTTCTTTTTTTTTTTTTTTTGTTCTATCGTAAAAACGGTTATACATACAAGCGTCAAACTTGGCATGATTGTAGTTCAAACTCTTAAAGTATTACAACAAATAATGAAAAACGGCCAAGTTTGAATAGGACTTGCGCAACGCCAAACATAAAATCTTTTTTTCAGGTGATCTGTTAATTTAATATTTGAAAACGTTTTTGTTCAAAGCGCTTATTTTATAAATTTCGGCACTTAAACTATTATAGATTATCTTCTTCTATATATATAAAGAAGGATGTTTGTGGGTCTGTCTGTGGGTCTGTTTTTTATACAAATCTACAGTTTTAGTCCGATCTTGATAAAATTTCGCATACATGACCTTCAAAGCATGAGGAAGGTCACTGTCTACCTCAGATTTCGGAAAAATAATGAATATCGATAAAAAATCGATATTCATGGTTATGGCAAGGCTTATTAATGAGAAATATCTCATGACCAACAATGCAAGGCAAAGTTTGTACAACAATAGTTATCAACAATGGTATCAACACGCAATTCACAAACGCTCTGCATGGACCAACAATCAATATCTCATGACTAACAATGAAAGGAAAAATTTGTGCAAGTGTAATTATCCCGGGCAACGCCGGGTACCTCTTCTAGTATGTCTATAAAAGCCGAAATTCGAGAACATAGTGCCACACCCTCCAAATCCTGGCATATTTTGGTAAATATATGGTAGTACGGAACCCTCGATGCGCGAGTCCGACTCGCACTAGCCCAATTTCTTTTATATGCAGATGAACAGTAGCCTATATAAGTTTTGAACACCATTGATGCTCCACTTTCATTTCTTTACCCTACAACCTGTATGGTTGACACCCGTCGTGCGACGGGTGGAATTTCTAGTGATATCTAATTGAAGACAGTTAAACGGGTGGGTTTAATATTGATTTTTCCAAGGAAAAAGCAATCGTAATGGAAGTGTCAAACGAAACAGTTATGACGATTTCTTATGGCTCATACAAGTTTCCAGTAAGATTATCAGCGGAATTAAATGCTAAACTTTTATGCAACAGGTTAAGAACAATAACTCCGAAAGTTTGCGCTATTGTGGGAAACCATGTAAATCAATGGCGAACATCATATGGAACAAAATTTTCCTAATGCCTAAAATACTGGATCCATATCTCTACGATAATTATTTCTCGTCTATTAAAATCCACATCATGGACAGTATCTCTTTCTCATCAGGTGAAATTTCTGGCTTCTAATTTTAGCTTATCGCTCGGTCCTTTGATCATGAGCTTAATTAAAGCCTGCATCATAATGTGATGATACATAATCATGATTTCACACGTTTGAAGTATACAGTTTTCATGGATCGGTTGCGACTTATTTTTGATGTCTATAAATCCTCTTTCCTTTTCTAGCATTCGACGATTCATTCTTCCTTTTATAAATAAATCGCCTCTTTTTATCCAATCTCACCGGAAAGAAGGCTAAGTAGAGTACACTGCGCACGATGTCGGAGTTTTCAGTGCCCTTTGAGATACACTGTTACTATGCGCCTGTCTATCGATTCAAGACACGGCAGATAAGTTGAAGCCCTGAAGGAGAATTTATTGACTTCCCAAGTAGGAGGGAGGCTGGATGTCACATCAGTAATCTTGCTGTGAGCCAAAATGTGACTCGTTTAAAACCTTCTCAAATCCTTCGTGATAGATGTTATAAAATCACTAGAAAACAAAGATGATCGTCCAAAGACCGAAAGTGGAGTTCTTCACAACATTACGAGTCATTATAGGAAAATTTCATGGAGAAAGTGCTTTTAATTCAAATTCATGAATACTTTCCGTAAGAAATTTCCAAATATAATTTCAGGGAGATAAATCTTACTTATGATATAATTTCCGCTGCTTTTAAAGATTACTTCTGAAATGTGAAATTGTAATTTGTGATAGGAAACCCGATCATTGAGTAAAACAGTTGTTTTGCTGGGTTTCTTGATCAAGTTCAGAGTGTAAAGATCAATGTTACTAATGAGAACAGCATAAGTAACATACTAATATTTATTAATGACATTAATGAATTACTGCAGTAATGATTTATTAGGTACCGAAAGGTGCTTTATGCTATCAGTCGGGGGAAACGTCTCTGTCTGTCTGTCTGTCTGTCTGTATCTCAAACTCCTCCGAGGCTATGAAAGATTTTCAAAATCTGTTTTCGTCAGTCGATGAATATGGTTCATGGCACGAACCAGTTACAAATATTATCAAAATCGGTTCATTGGCACTTGCACAAATGGTACCTCTATTTTCCCGCCTAGCAATTTTCAATGGGAAGATATATTGAGTAATATATATAACAAACCGTAATGACGAGACTGATGCGGTTATTCATTATTATTTTCGTCAGTCGATGAACATGGTACATGGCAGGAATCAATCACAAATATTATCTAAATCTGTTCAATAGCACGTGCACAAATGGTACCATTACGACCCCACCTAGCAATTTTCAATGAAGAGATATATTAAATAATATATCAAACAAATCGTAATGACGAGATAGAAGCGGATATAAATTACTATTTTCGCCAATTAATAAATAAGGTTCCGGAATGAACCATTTTGAAAAGGGTTGAAATCGAAACAATGGCACGTGCTCTAATGGTACCCTTATGACACCCTCAAAAATTTTCAATGATAAGATATGGCATGTAATATATCAAACGACTTGGAATGATGTGTCAAGAATGAATATATAGTAAAATTAATGGTAGTCGAAATTGTTTTCATGGAACCTGGTTTAGTGTAACCATTATGGCTCATTGGAACTTTCAATTCTAAAATATGGCATGTAATATATCAAACGACTTGGAATGATGTGTCATGAATGAATATAACGTAAAATTAACGATAGTCGAAATTATTTCAAAGGTACGTGGTTTAATGGTATCATAATGGTCCATTAGAAACTTCCAATGTTAACATAGAGCGGTTAAAAAATATAGTTCCGCGAATGGTTTAGTTTAACCTTTCTGTACTTGGTTATGTCATTCCTTAATGATTTATTAATCATAACCTTAGCACGGGCAGATGTTCTATTATACTTACCGAGAAGAGAAAAAAAATAGGCATCAAGAAAAATGTGTCTTAGGAATTTTTTACAAAACTGCAATTAATTTTTTATAGTTAATTAATTAAAGAGAAAAAAATTGTACATTAACTGGAATTCCACATAAACAATTTCGCAATGCCAAAACCTTTTAGATAAAAATAAGCATTATCTGAAAATAAACAATATCTTTGCATAGCAATTACCTTTCTTTTATACAGGATATCGCGGGAGGAAAGGTCAATAGAGTCAGTTATTGTAAATCAAAAAGTTTATATAAAAAGTCTTTTATTAAAGGTTTCTGAGATAACATTTATTAGTTAAGTAATGACTAATTTAAAGTAAACAATTTAACTGTGGCGCTTCATGTTGATGTCATTATTCACCGTAACGTATCGCTGCATGATTTGTGTAAATATAAACCCAGTTTTCATTTTCAGCATGGCGGAGCGCCTCCTCAATAACAGTTTTTTTTTTAATCGCTGGATTGGTCGCGATGGAACAGTTAGTTTGCCACCAAGATCCCCGAAGTAACTCATTGGAATTCTGCTTGTGGGCTTGATTAAAATGTGATAAAACTACAGTCAATACACGAGACGACCTTATTGCACATATAATAAGTGCTGTGATCCTGTCACGGAAATCGAATCCAAGGGTGATTTCCGGCGACACTGACTGCTATTACCGCTCACGCATATTCACCCGTTCGAAGGCGGGGGAGGAGCGGGGCAGACAGTGTCGTCACACCAGCCAACACGCAAGAGCCAATGATGCCGCAGGGAGGCTTCGTGACGAGGCAGCGAAGCTTTCTTGGCGGGAGGTTCGGAGAGAGAAGAGGAGAGCGACCCGGACTTCAGAAGGGAAACATCAGGAGCATCTTGGTCCGACTCCGGAGAAGAAAGTTCTTTTCGCAGTCGCCCGTAATGGTCGGAGACCCCCGGACCCTCAGCCTGATAAAAGCGACGACGTGGCGAGCCGTCCGTTTCCTCTATCGAAGCAAGGCGTGCACGGCGGAGAAGCACCGCAGGCGGCGTTTTCGTTGACGAGCGACTCCGTCAACGTGAACGAACCGGCGCGTCTGAGTCCAGCGGAAGCAACCGGGAGATGGTTGCTATTTCGTACGCTCTCGGTGTCGACATCTGTGACTGTAAGTGCTATTTCCCTATCGAGCCTTAGTTCATGTGCGTGGTCGCATGTATTTAGTGACCTTCACGGAAGGGAGAACGACGGGCGTTCGGTAATTAGAGGCTTCTTCCCTGCTGGGCTGAATGCTTATCTATCAACCCAGTACGGTTTTGCGTACTTTGCCTAAATAGGCCGAGACGAGTTCACAGGAGTGTTTTCCCGGTGTTGAAGTGGAATGCTAGTGTTATTTTAGCGTCCTTTTGTGTGGCAAAGAGTTGGAGGGACAGAGCTAATAAATGTAACGAATGTTTTATATTTTTCTCCCTCATTTAGTAACCAGCCCGTCTGGCGAGCACTCGTGTGACTGCAATTGGTAAATGTATAAAAAGCACATGTCTTCGGTATCATAGAAGTATTTCACGGTTAATTTACGTGGTAGTATCTAAGTTTTTCTATGTTAGCAGGAACTTTATCTGTGTGAACTTTTTCTTAGTGTTTTGCATTCAAACTGTCAGAACTTGTGTGATTGTGTGACTACCGACTTTAGACTCATTAAATTTATCTGGGCCTGAATCAAATTAAATTCCCGGACTTGGACTTTAACAAACATTTTAGTGTATGATTCTTCTGCTGTGTCAATTAATCCCATTCGTTCATGTTAAATATTGGCGCCGCAATTAGGCCTAAATATATGAGAGGCCATATCATGTGCCGTCGTTGAATTGTATTACCCTATTGACATACTGCCTAATTTTTATGTGATTTAATTAGTTGTAGAATTGTATTCTCTATAGGTATAATGCCATAAGTTTTGTGTGGTTGATTATTTGATAGATTAAGTAAATTAAGATTTCTTTGACCAGGTTAGGATTCAAGCTGTAGTAATATTTTTGTCTTTGAGAATTAGAATTGCATTTGACATTCTCATTTTTGTATTGTGTTATAATGTAACCCAATTTGCTTATCGGAATTTTTCAGGTTGTTTAAGTATTATGTGTATCTTGAATCAACTGTTAGCTCGGTCTAGTTTTTAGTAAGAGTTATATTGAGTGACTGCTCTTTAAATTTTTGAGATAGAATTCTCATTTGTTTTTGTTAGGCCGTAAGTTTTCAATTTTGTGTTTATTGAACTAATGAATTGAATTGACTATCAGTTTTTCTGTCGATTCCGATAACAGTTAAACTTTTTTGGATTATCAATTATTATAATGTATTCGAGCTAGGAGAGTTAGCTCTTTGTTATATTTTTATCAAGTCTTTAATTATATATATTTAATTACATTATTTTATTGAATTTTTCCTATATTAAACTTTATCTTTATTTTCAACCTTACCCTGATAACGTGCTCATTATTTACTTTCCACTGCGTATACATTCTACTGTTTTTACACGTTACAGATCCAAATAAGAGAACATGAAGATGCCTTCAAGCGCGCAACTCGCCACGTTCTAAAAAGAATTGAAAAGTGCATCGAAGTGCTAGCGGAATATTCGAAAATCTGTTATGATAGGTTTATTAGAATGTTATTACAGTAAAGTATAAACCAAGGAATGTAAATCATATAGCTGTATCTCAGAAACCCGCCATCAAATAGCTTGATTTATTTTTATTTACAATAACTCATTCTATACACACACAAAATATTGACCTTTCCTCCCGGGACACGTATATATCAACAAACCTTATGCATCTTACAACATGAATGCATTTTTTAGTAATATTTTATAAACATTCGTATCGAGGTTATGTTAAAAAATAATATGGCGTGGTAATGTTTTCTAAATCATTCCACGCGATATGAAGATACAATCAAAATTTCATCAAAAAGTGCCCATAACAGAAATAGCCACCACTGCCCTACATTAACAAGATTATCTTGAAACACTGGAGATTAAAAAAGCGAAACAGAAGAACACAACAATCCGTATTATCGTTTATTGGGGTGCTACAACGACTTAAATTAACAAAGCGATACTAAGATCCAGGAATGTTTCTTAAGATATTTTCTCAATTACCTAAATCAGTCTCAGTATCTCACCTATTTTTCTCACTGTGTAGCTATTACAATCAGTTAGACTAATTTATTTTTATGATATTTTGTTGTTTGTTCAAGAAATTTAACTTAATTCCGCCATTCACTTGTTTTAGGACGAAACATCCTCACGGCTGGGGACACGCTTATTGGGGTATATTTCATGATACAATCTAGCTACAGCTCTCCCATTCTTGTTAGCAATGCCAAACATCAGATGGATGTCGGCAATTCTTTATTAGAGTGGTGCTGCATATTTGCAATGGTTGCCTTTGAGTATGTCTTGAGTCATACGTTTTATAAATGTCTTTACATTTTATAAATAATGTTCCATTCCATAATTTGCATAATTGAAGTTTCTCAATCAGTGTCCCCATACGATCACTAGTTAATCGCGGAGTCATTTTCGACTATGGGTCTATTAACGAAAAGTCTTCATTTGTATCCTCTCTACTCTCTCTATTCCCTGCGAAGTTTGGGAATGGAGTTCTGGGATACATTGTATGTCAGAATATGTCTTCAAATACCTGTATAGAAAGGAGTTTGGCCTCTTCTTGAATTTTTTTCTATTGTAATTTTTTCCATTTTAATTTTTTCCATCAGACTTCTTGAATTACAGTAGAACTTCCTTCTTATATGATACACATTTGTAATTAATCCCACACCTAATGAAAATTTCAGGTAACGTCATTCTTTAAGGTAATAAACCTTAGTCTACAGATGGCTTCCACAAATTGCACCTATATTTTCGTGAAGCATTAATTTTCAACGCTAAAATATTCGGAATAAAACACGAACCAAAGGAACCAGCTGGACTGCACGCGCTTAATAAAAAGAAAGATTCCCCGTGATGCGCTAACGAGTTAGTGTAATACCAATCACGTGATATTACGTGAGGCTTTGGTATCACCGTTTTGAAGAGGTACGTTGCCCAGCGGAGATTGGTGATGGGCACGGAAATGGAAAAGCACGTGCCTCATGTACTTCCGGTTGCCAGTAGCTTCATGTTTACACGTTTTAAAAAGTCAACAAACCTTCTGTTTCTTTCGAAATTTTGAAATTCTTTTTTTCCCATTTAGCAGACACGCAAACACTCGATTTAGAGCGCAACAAATCCATTTTTTATATCGACGCAAAAAGAAGCAAAATGCAGCTATTTTTGTATACTAAAAGATGATAAAATTTTGGATTTGATTTATTTTACTTGTTTATGTTGAATCCCCCATATAGGTATTTTCTCTTATGCAAAATTAAGTGATGAAGAAAAATGGCAGAAATGTTATTTTAGTATGCCCTCATAAATATCTCACTGCTTCCAGACAGAGATAACGGTCGATATTTAAGCGTGCAGCAGACATATGAATTCAAGATTACAATTTATTAATTCTCATTGAAATTCCCTAAACATTCACATAAACTAAGCAAGTAAACTGCTTTTCTCTATACAGCATGCATGAAGAATGTCAACAAAGCTATGGGATTGTAATGTTGAAGGAAATGGAATTAAAAGAAGGCCTTCCTACCTGTCAATCGATAATTTCCTCGATACATTCGATGGAAAGGGAAAGTAAATTAAAACTCCGAGCGAATAGGTAAAAGGGAGACGACGAAGGAAGATCCTCTTTAAAAAGAGGAGCCACTCAATCGATCGATCGATGGGCGGGCGATTCGTCGGTCGGCTTCGTTCGTCCGTCCGTCCGTCGGGCCGAGCACCTCTTTCTCCTTTTGCTGCCGACATTTCAACAAATGCGCCTCATAAATAAGAACGTCACGCTCGCACCGCTCGATGACGTTTGAACGAGAACAAAACGAGAATCCTACGCGGGTGAGCTTGATTCCACATAAGGCTTTGAAAGCACCCAACTCCCCCCCCCCCTCTCTTCTCCGTCACGGAATTGTTGTTGTATTTTTCCCCATTTTTCATGCGGAGCAATTTTTCGACAAGCGTAACTCTCGAAGTCTATGACGTCAGACAGGTGGCAAAAACAAGCACCGAGTGAAAAACACTCGAAAAATGTTGTTCTACCGATGGGCTTTCAAAGGCAGATGTATCCGTGTATGAAGCAGCAGAATTTAAATCAGGTTAAAAGCTTGGTTTCGTGTAAAAATTCTTGTTATCATGCGTGGAAGATTTTTTTTTCGTTATATTAAAGTACCTAGGTAAATTTTAATTTTTTTTCTGTTTGTAAAATTTCGAATTTATTTTTCTGTACTAAATTCAGAGTTAATATAAGTTACTACAATTGTTCACACAAAATTTCCTTGTCTTTTGTTTTCAATCTCATTCAAAAAATTAACATTATAATAAGGTCAATGAGTAATTAATCCATCAACTGACTTCTTCATAATTTTTATTTATCAAATTAAAGGTTTAAGTGCTTCTAATGCAGCTCCGTTGCAATTTATGTTCTTTTTGTTTTACGAGAATCGCCGTAAATCATTTTTCCCATAGGCCCAATTTCTGAACGAGTTTAATCTTTCAAAGCCTTAAAATAGGCTACCTGAAAATTTACTATAGCCTATATGAAAGAAAAAAAAATTGGAGAGTATTAAGTCAAGATAAAGTAATATTATGATATCAAAATATATCAATTTTTTTCTATCATACATATATCTTTTTTTTTTCTAAACATAATTCAATTTAATAATATTTACGTATTTATAAATAAGTTAGTGATTTATAATTTTACCGGCTGAATAGATTCTACAATAATGTCTATTGCAGGATCTTCATCCGAATTAACTTTACTTATCTCGCTTTCTGAAATTTGCTTCTCTTTCATTAAAAAATGAAATTAAGGGATTTTATGCCCTCCTTATTGGTTAACAATAAAATTAATCTGCCGCCCCCCCCTCTCCACCCGAGGAGTGTATAGGAAAGAAACGGAAGCACCGAGTTCACATATTTTTTTCCCTCTTCTATTCGGAATTTTTAATTCATTTTCTCGAATGTTCTTCGTATGTTTCTCATCATTTCCAATCGAATGACATATCACATGCCGTGTGTTCAATTTATATTACATGCCATATCTTAGCATTGAAAGTTATAACAGTAACATATGGTGTTATATGGTGATATTAAGGCACGTGCTACTTAACCAATTCCCACTATCATTATTTACTCGTTATATTCAGTTTTAAAGAGCACGTGACTGCTACCATGACAACTCCGATTCTACTGGGACAATTGGGCTCAATCTTCTTAGTAAAATATAGAATTTGCATACAAAATTTCATTCCTTTACGTGCTTACATAGAGTATAGAACAGAAGCTCCCTCTAACTTCCAATCCCCGCAATTCCGACCCCAGTGGGCCAATCAAAACTAAACTTAAATAGTAGGAGATCCTAAGGTAAGCTACATTCCTAATTTCAATTTTGGACGTCAAAAAATGTAGAAAATATGAAGGGGGACAGAGAGACAGACGGACAGACGGACGCTGCAAAACCAATAAGGAACTCACTCAACATCGTAACACGTGCTGGTTTGTACTCGCATGTGAGCACTGTTACCATTTAGAATGCATAACTCGGAAACTGCTCGTTGGAATTCGATCAAACTTTAAGGGTATACAGAGTTTTATGTATTATTTTCCTCCAAAATATATTATTCTACGCGTTGCAGAACCTGGGTATTAACTTGTTGCATTTTTATTTCTCTTCATATCTCAGTTAGCGTTCAAATTCGGACCCACATTTTATTAAAAGAAAATGTTCATTATGGTCACCTCTGTCATTGCTTACTGTTATACACACTTTTTCAGAATCACCCTGCATATGCGCCTGCAAACCTATACCTTAACTTTTTATTAATCTATAAGAACAATTTACAATTATCTAAAATTTAATATAAAAATTATCTCTACGATCTAAAGAACACAGCCTAAAAATCGGGATTAATGAAAAAAAATTATGCGATTTTAAAAATAAATGGGATATACGGAAACATTTAGAGAAACAGAATTCAGCAAAAAGAAGAAAAATTAACAAACTATGATTTTGTCAGAGGTAACAGACAATACCAGTTTGTTTAATATAATCTTGAATATCAAAACTTGTATTTGCGGAAGAGAAGCCATTATATTTTAAATTAATTATTCGTTTTTAATAACATTCTATTTTATATTCATTATATTTTATTTTCTTGTTCTGAGATACCCTTTTATTAACAGAGATATGGGACTATCTTTCTATATATATAAAGAAGGATGTTTGTGGGTCTGTTTGTTTGTTTGTTAGTGGGTTTGTTTGTTTCTTATGCAAATCTACAGTTTTATTCCGATCTTGATGATATTTTGCATACTTGACCTTCAAACCATGAAGAAGGTCACCGTCTACCTCAGATTTCGGAAAAATAATAATTATCGATATTCATGATTATGACAGGGCATATTAATGAGAAATATTTCATGAACAACAATGCAAGGCAAAGTTTGTGCAACAATAGGTATCAACAATGGTATCAACACGCAATTCACAAACACTCTGCACGGACAAACAATATATATCTCATGACCAACAATGCAAGGAAAAGTTTGTGCAATATAATTCCTGTTATTCAGGCTTTTCTTAGAAACTAGAGTTCTTAGTACTTAACAATTTCTTAAAAATCTTTAAAAATGATCAGTAACTGGAGATAAGAGAAAGTTAGCAGACTATTGAGAAAGAGTGGATAGACGACAGAGGAAGCACTCATTTAGCTCCATGCTGTATTGAAGATATGGTAATTAGAAGAATCGGCGACCTCTAGACTATATAAAGTGATGAATGGCCAAAGAGTGGAAATTGCAACAACACAAGTGTACATCTCAAGTAAAGATTACGTGAGTAAGAAATTTTTTATACTAGCAGCGGCATCCTTGGAGAGATCCAATCATTGTAAGCATGTAAAAAAAATTCTTTTGATTTTTAATTATGAACTTTTCCTGTATTAATTATAAGCTTTTTCATGTGTTTATTTTTAAGATATTTCAAAATTTATTCAAAAAAACAAAGAGTCAGAGCCACGTATATATCACTTAGATTTCCTGTTTTTCGGATTTTTCGTAGAATGGATAGTCCCTTCACTCTGTGTTATATTAATTGAGTTATTATTTAAACAATTTGAGTCATAATTTAACTTCTTGAGATTGTTCTGTTTACCTACATGTGTAATTATCCCGTGCAACGCCGGGCCCTCTGCTAGTTTTAAAAATACTAAAGGAAGTCTAAAGAAAGGTTTAAAAAGTTCAAATGAACAAATATTTTTCCTAAGTTTAGGAAACGAACCAGCGAAGTTTTCATAAGATGGAAGTTTTCATAAAGAGGAAAAGATAAAGAGTTAGTATAAGATACTAATGTTGTGCGATACGGTGGTACTTCGCCTTATATGAACATGTAAACAGAAGAAATTTGCGATGAAAAGAACGTAAAAAAAATCTTTTCTTTGACCATCAAAAGTGTAGATTGTTTGTGTAGCTGAGTTTTAGAAATGTCGATATAATTATCAATATCAGTATAAAATGAATACTAGACGTTCCAAAGAACAACTATAACTTAGGAAGTTCACATAGTGGCATTAAAATTTTGAACCGAAAATAATATAGATAACTCCTATGTCCAATATTACGAGGGTTAAGATCTGACTAGTTGGGAACAACTTGACCACGCGCTTTACAGTCCGGACCTCGCATCCAGTGGCTACCACCTGTTCCGGGAGCTAAAGGAAATCATCGGCAGCCCGCATTTCAGCAACGATGAACAAGTGAAAACTGCGTTATTTTCTTCACCGGCGAAAGCTTCTATGAAGTGATCATACGGAAGTACATTGAGGGCTATAACAAGTGCTTAAATAGACTTGGAAACTATGTGGAAAAATAATTAAACAAACATAGAATCTGGTAAAGAAATAATTTTAAAATATATATAGTAGTTTTCTTTTTATTGCAAAACGGACCTTAGTTTACGAATAACCCTCGCGTGGCGATTATAAAAATATTACGTGCCACGATTCATAATCAATGAACATTAAATGAAGTTCCCAAAATGCCATTTTTGCTTTTTTCATTTAGCGTTTTCCTTTCGTAATTGAAAATTTCCGCCTATCACCCAAGAATAAGAGCAAATAATGTCTATTTAAAATGCCTAATTTTTCTAAAATACACATTCATTATGTTCTTCAAAATATAATTTAAATATGTCCTCTTTTAGCACGTAAATGAGGAGCGCTAATCATTTAATTGTTCTTTCCGAGCAATCACAATGTAACAATTTTTTTATATTTGTGTTTGCATCATTCTCCTCCCTATTCTGATGATGAGTGCAGGCACGCGAAAACGTTTAACCATTATGTAACTATCTTCTTAATGAGACTTTATAATTAATTGGCAATTTATTTAGACCGAAATTCAAAATTCAAAATTATTAGTTTCTCTGATTTTTTTTTTCAACTCAGTTTCTATCAAGATTTTTGACTTGTTTTTTTTCACCATGGCGTTCGATAAAATGGACAAAAATTTCTATTGAAGTTAATTCTGCTCCATTATCAACAACTTCTCTATTGAACGGAATGGGCCAAGCCAACTTTGACATCGACATTTCACTTTCCCTGTTATGGAAACTCAGTTAAGTTTTGAACCTTTAGGGAGGGGGTATTTTTATACTTTTAATAATTTGAATGTATTATTTTGTGATTCTCGTTGAATTCCTCTTTTATATTTAAGACATTAAGTTATTAAATTTTTTCCTAACTAATGCATGAAATCACTAGAACTTGACAGGCAGTTTTTCCCAGTAATTGACAATATTTTAATTACACACTTTTATTATATGTTTTTACAAAAAAAATTGACAACATTCAAAAGTAGCTTCTAATGAGCTGATGAAATCGTGCATTTTTAAGAATGTCTAAAGTATTTAATATTAACGAAAATTGTGCTTTTTAAAACTTAAGTTGTTCATATAGATCATTTACTTTTTTTTCCTTTGAAATATTAAGTTAAATCAGTCCACTCCAAGTAGAGTGCAAGGACCATAGAAAATAAAGCTGTTATCCACTAGTGCAATATCATCAGATCTTGGCCAAACGAATTGTTCGTGGAAAAACATGATTTTTGACGATTATTCTCCTACTTCCAAAATTCATCCAATTCATCCTATACTAAATTATGTCTCACTATATGAAACAAGAATGATTTTACCGCCAAAGCGGATAAAGGGAGCACATTTTCTATTTATAGCATCGCACATGGATATATAGAATTAACCAACATTTTAAAACACTTGAGAGTAAATAAATAAATATGAAAACTAAATTGTAAATTACTATTTAAATAGGCTAACGTATAGAGAGAATTTAAAAGAATAAACTTGAAGAATGAAAGGTAAATGGAGAGTGAAGTTATTCCTCATACACTTAAAAAAATAAAAGTTCTTTAATTTGTAAGAATTCTCACATAATGTTAAACGAAGTGAGCCTCAATTGCTGAAGCGTTATGTGTAAGCATCTATTAGATTTTCATATTAAATTACTAAAGTCTTATTGAAGCAAGCGATTAACTACTAATAAATTAATTAGTAATGAGTTTTAAATACCATTAAGCCTAAGACTACTATACTCTTGATTCAAATAAGCTATGGATAACAAAAGATCTAATAACGCGTAAGGAGTTGGTTGATATATTACACGCCATATCTTAGCATTAAAAGTTCTCTAAATTCTGTATTGTACCATTAGGGCACGTGATACAAAACCAATTGCCACTATCATTATTTACTCTTGATAGTCACTCATGGCACGTTGTTACGAGTCGTTTGATATATTACATGCCATATCTTAGCATTGAAAGTTCCAAGGTTACCATATGGTTCCATAGGGCACCATTAGGGCACGTGCTAGTGAACCAATAACCATTATCATTATTTTCTCGTGATATTCACTCATTACATGTTGTTACGAGTCGTTTGATATATTACATGCCATGTGTTAGAATTGAAACTTCCAATGGTACCATATCATGCCATAGGGCAACATTAGGGCACGTGCTACTAAACCAATAACCATTATCATTATTTTCTCGTTATATTCACTCATGGCACCTTGTTATGAGTCTTTTGATATATTACATGTCATATCTTAGCATTGAAAGTTCCAATGGTACCATATGGTTTCATAGGGCACCATTAGGGCACTTGCTACTAAACCAAAAACAATTATCATTATTTTCTCATGATATTCACACATTACATGTTGCTACGAGTCGTTTGATATATTACATGCCATATCTTAGCATTGAAAGTTCCAATGGTTTCATAGGGCACCATTAGGGCACGTGCTACTAAACCAATAACCATTAT
>JAHWFO010105917.1:1427804-1456128 GCA_023313115.1 Rhysida immarginata
TCATGGCACCTTGTTACGAGTCGTTTGATATATTACATGCCATATCTTAGCATTGAAAGTTCCAATGGTTTCATAGGGCACCATTAGGGCACGTGCTACTAAACCAATAACAATTATTATTTTCTCATGATATTCACTCATTACATTTTGTTACGATTCGTTTGATATATTACATGCCATATCTTAGCATTGAAAGTTGCAATGGTTTCATAGGGCACCATTAGGGCACGTGCTACTAAACTGTTAACCATTATCATTATTTTCTTGTGATAGTCACTCATGGCACGTTGTTACGAGTCGTTTGATATATTACATGCCATATCTTAGCATTGAAATTACCAATGGTACCATATGGTTTCAAAGGGCACCATTAGGGCACGTGCTAGTAAACCAATAACTATTATCATTATTTTCTCGTGATATTCACTCATGGCACGTTGTTACGAGTCGTTTGGTATATTACATGCCATATCTTTGCATTGAAAGTTCCAAGGTTACCATATGGTATCATAGGGCACCATTAGGGCACGTGCTACTAAACCAATAACTATGATCATTATTTTCTCGTGATGTTCACTCATGGCACGTTATTATGAGTGGTTTGATAGATTACATGCAATATCCTAGCATTGAAAGTTCCAATGGTTTCATAGGGCACCATTAGGGCACGTGCTACTAAACTGTTAACCATTATCATTATTTTCTCGTGATAGTCACTCATGGCACCTTGTTACGAGTCGTTTGGTATATTACATGCCATATCTTTGCATTGAAAGTTCCAAGGTTACCATGTGGTATCATAGGGCACCATTAGGGCACGTGCTACTAAACCAATAACTATGAACATTATTTTCTCGTGATGTTCACTCATGGCACGTTATTATGAGTGGTTTGATAGATTACATGCAATATCCTAGCATTGAAAGTTCCAATGGTACCACTTGGTACCATTAAAACACGTACTACTAAACAATTCAGACATCACTATATACCGTTATATTCATTCATGAGACATCCTTGCACGTACACGTGCCATTAGACCGATACTTGCTATCACTAGTTACTTTTTTATATTCGTTCATGATATGTTGTGACAATTTGTTTGATATATTACTTGCCATATCTTGTTATAGGAAATGTTTAAGAGGGTATCATAATGGTATTATTTAAGCACGTGCTATTAGAGCACGTACTTATTCCTGCTATCTCACGTTCGTACTTCTGCGTACTCTGTCCCATTTTAATGGATTGGTGAAAACAGACTGTGAAAAAGTTAATTCGTTTTCAAGTTATCGTAATAAATGCTAAGCTCCCTAGGAATAAAAAAATTCTCTTGATTTAGGGACCGAACTGCCCTTTTAATAATCGTCAAACACGTGCATCCTGCACGCACACCATCTCATTAATGTTTAAAGCACGCGCAGAACCGAACCCATGTTCTCAACACGCGTTTTACCAAATGCGAGGATAATTCGTTTCTTCCAGCAATTCAAGACATGATTGAATGAATTGTGAGATTGCAATACATGCAATTCAATACATGCAACGCAATGAATTGTGGGATTGTCTACAGACGGACGGACGGACGGACGGACGGACGGACGGACAGCTGGACAAACCGATCACATAAGCACATTTCTATATATAGAAAATGTGCTAAAAATGAGGCGTGGTCACCACCCGACTTTCTTATACATAAATGACCTGGTCCAAATTCAGAAAAAAATTAAACAACTGTCTAAAAAATCTACTTCCGATAGAAATTTTTAAAAAGTTTGTGAATAAAAGTTACTTCAAATTAGCTTCTAGATTAGCTGTCTAATTAGCACTTTGGTATAGATTCCAAATTTGCCTATACCATCTTATTTCGCCTATACCATCTTGTTTCGCAAAAAACTGGATTTTGACAAGAGTAAAACTGGTACTTCCGGTTGGAATTTTGAAAAATTTTCTTAACAAAAGTTGTTTATAATTGTAATTGGAACATTTTTTATCCCATATAAAATTTTCATAAACGCAATGTTTAACGAGATATTTCAAAATTTATATTTTGGAGCTGGAGTAAACTGATACTTCTGGTACACCGATTCCACTGGAAAACTAAACAGACCTCCAGAGGAAGATTATAATCTTAAGTTTAAAGTTTGGTCTCCATAGCTTTAGCCGTTTGGACGCTATCGTGGACACACACACAGACATTTTCCAGAAATCACTTTTTCGTAATCTAGGGACCCTAAAACGTGAAGATCAGTGAAAATCTGGAGGTCGAAATTTTTCGTGATTACAATACTTCCTTATTCCATGTATAAGAAAGTAAAAAGCTGCAAGGCTTTATGGGAAAGCCACTTTTCCAATTGTCATCTCATTCAGATCAACCAACACCACCTCTACTCAAAGCCTGAGCGCGAAAATTTCATACATTGTTACATCATCATGCGGAGTCATAATTTAGGGCTTTTTATTGGTAGAAATACAATTAAACATGACTCCTAATGGTGATGTAACAATATATGAAATTTCGCCCTCAGGCGTGACCACCGAGAGAGAAGGCCTCGGCAACTAAACTGAACACATTGTTACATCATCATAGATAGTGCAAATTCAGGGCTTATTATTGGTAGAAATACGAATAACAATGCACTGTCTATGTGATGCAACAATGTATTCAGTTTCATTGCAGAGGCCTTCTCTCTCGGTGGTCACGCCTCAGGCTTTGAGTAAAGGCGGTGTTGGATCAACGCGCAGCCAATAAAAAAGAAACGGAAACCATAGAGGCTAAAATGAAACTGAAAACAGTGTTCATGTTTTTAAGCATACCCGTACGCAGTCGGAGACTACTTTACGGGGCGGAGGTGAAAAAGTAGTGACGTGTTTTCCCATACTGCCTTGCAGCTTTTTTCATTAGTGAGACTTCTTATACAGGGTGATTCAGAATTCATTGTACAAACTTCTAGGGGAGGTCATTCTAAGCAAAAAAGTTCATATATTCTGTGTATACCGTTAAAATTTGATCGAATTCCAACGAGTAGTTTCCGAGTTACGCAGTTAACATTGTAACACGTGCTGGTTAGTACTCGCATGTGAGCACGGGTTACGATGTTGAATGCGTAACTCGGAAATTAGTCGTTGGAATTCGATCAAATTTTAACGGTATACATAGTTTTATGCACCTTATTATTCTCCCAAATTTTATTATCCTACGCGGTATAAAACCTGACTTATTGACTTGTTGATTTTGGTGGCGGCATTTTTATTTTTGTTCATATCTCAGTTATCATTCAAATTCCGACCCATGTTCATATGAACTTTTTTGTTAGAATAACCCATACTACCTCTCCTAAAAGTATGTACATTGAATTTCGAATCACCCGGTACAGTAAAAGGAAGAGTAGTTTTCTTCTTTGAAGATAACTTATCCTGGGCTATCTGTTGATCGTCTCTGTGACAAGATTCAGACAAACAAAAAAATCGGCGAATAGGGCATAGAAGACTTATGTCAAAATGGGTGATCTAAAAATTGACAGTCAAGTTCTTATAATTCACACAGCTAGGTCAATTACTGGAAATTAAGAAATTACACTTAAAACCATCATGTTTCCTTTATTATTACCCTACATTCTATATCACATTTGTATATTTTTGTTCGTTTTTTAAACAGAAATTATCAATAATTGACAGATTATATCAATTACTAGTGATTCCACATATCTGGATTCTAGTAGTTGACCGCGAATTAAAACAATTAACACATTGGTCATCTGAAATTTTGTTACTACTTGAAGTATTGTCCACTAATCATACCAAAAGGCCCACGTAAAACTGATAACAAATATGGCATAATATTCTTGAAATAAATTCAAGTGTTCAAACCCTCGTCTAGTGGTTCGTTAGAAGGTTTTTTTCGACTCAGTAAAGCATTGAACAATCAACAAATGCTTGCGGCCCTGATAGAAAGCAAAGTTCTAGTTTTTTCTTGTTCTGGGAAGCCTAATACATTGTATAATACGAGGTGGCAATACTAGCAATACCGCCTAGAGAGAAAGCCCGCTCACGGAAAAATCATACATTATTACATCACCTACGGTGGGGCGAAGCAACATCTCCTAGACAGAAGGCCTGATACAACGCCACCTAAAAAACAAGGCCTGATCACTGCGTCATTTAACCAGGGCTGACAATCCAATCTTCATTGTTTAAAACAAACGAAAAAACACTTGTTGGAATTAACAATGCCTAACAATTGAAATTGGAAGTTTAACTGGACACGTCTACTCCAACCAACACCTCCTAGAAAGAAAGCCAAACAACTGAAACGTCCTATATTGTTACATCATCAAAGTCGACCAAATTTCGGGCTTATTATTGGTAGAAATACGATTAACAATGGTCGAAATATGATGATGTAAAAATGTATGACGTTTCAGTTGTATGGCTTTCTTTCTAGGAGGTGTTGCTCCGACTTTCGTTGGATAGATTATAGTGTTCTTTACGGTCGCTGTTTTACCACGTGAATTCGACTTGAAGGGGTCCAAAGCCTGTAAATTTGATACAGCCGAGCTAAGACCTTGATGGTCATATTTCTCGAATTTGCTAAAGCTCCTAATAAAGACCTCGGTTTCAAATGTATTAACAAAATTATTTTTAATTGTCCTTGTTACCTTTATGCCGTATTATTTTAATTTTTATTAATTGCTCTTAGGGGACGCGTGGTGCTTTACTCGACAGGTATTTTAGCTTTTCAAACTCCCTTGTATACCCTGATTTCTTTTTATTGTGCTTTTCTCTTTTGTGAAATTTTGTAATTGAATTTTGTAATTTTATAATTATTAGGAGATTTAGCAAAAAGCCACTTATAAGAACGCATGCTTTTTGCTACCGATTCGTCAAGAATGACTACTACACTGTTATTTTCTGTTTGCTACATTGTTGACGTGAGCTTCGCAGCTGAAGCTCCTTCTTGGAATGTTTACAAGATTTTATTACTTTTTTTTACTCCTCACTAGGAATCGATTGTTATATGGCATGCCATTGTCTTGGTATTCTTAACGTTCACTGTTTTAGCACTGCAATCGACTTGAAGGGATCCGCGAACATGCCTTAAAAGTTGATGCAGCGAAGCTTGATGATCATTTGGTCGAAAAGATAATTTGATAAACGACGGCCGGCCGGACGGATAAGCATACAGGTCAAGCTTGCATTCTTACAGGTAGATTTTTGCTAAAACTCATAAATATTATGGTATGTATACGAATGAATTTTAAGAAAAACATATTTATTTGTAAAATTATTTTAGAAATCGAATTTGCAATTAAGTTACCACTATAACTTATAGACAATCCTTAACAAGCAAGACTTTTTGTCCATTATCACAATTAAATGTTATTTCTGAACATTTGAAATCACAATATAGTAATTGATTAGAAATTTCTTTTTCGTCGACTAGTGCATTTTTTCGGTTCTGGAATTTCATCCTATATGAAAAAATGAAAAAATTCATTTTTAAAATTGAAAAATTATTTTTTCAAATTTTAAATCTAATTTTGATGTCAAATAATGAAATATTAAAATCTTTCTTTGTATTGATGTCAAATACAAATCTAACACTAAACATGATTGAAAAAAAATCACTTATTTGATAAGGTAACAAAGATTTTTACTTATAAAAATCGTATTACATTGTTCATATTTAATGACGTAAAATAATTAGGCAGTAAAGATTAAAAATAATATAAATGTTCAGCATAATGAATGAATACCCATCTAAATAGGATCAATCTTTTTTCCGGTTTCATCATCTCAAAAGGATATAATTAAAGCGATGGAAATAATTCAATTACACATGTGAAAGGAAGCATATAAAGGACGATTGAGCTTGTATCAAATATTCCTAGGAACTTAATAAAGGACGATTGAGCTTGTGAGAGAATAAGCTTCACATTCCTGAATAGATTCATTAGCAAATTGAAGGGAGGTGCTTTAATAATTTGTAGCGTTAACGCAGATACGATTATAATAATAAACATTAAAGGTGTAACAAACAAAATAATAAAAATAAGATAAACTGGTTAAATTATTTTGTTAGTTATTAAATTAAGAGCAAGTAATTATAACGGCTTATGCGTTGGATTTTAAATGGAATTCTTTTCGATTATATTTATTTGTCTCTCTAACATAAAAAGTCCATATAAACTCCGAGCGTGTAGGTCTGCTGAGTGACAACAAAAGTCTATTACCGTCCGCCCACAATTACCCACCGCGAAATAATCGATACGTTTAACGCACACGGACACAATTGTCGTCACCTGGCTCCATCTTTTCGACTGTTTTGAGGAAATTTACGCATTTAACTGATACGCGAATCCGACGTTCGATTTTTATTTGTCGCAGACGTCATACGAAATCGCAAGTTCAAACCTGAGTCGAAAATGTTAAAACATTTATACCTGCGAATGTGCATAGATGATGCGTCATACATATTATCTTTTCCAGCATGACGAATTCAAGTAGATGCGGTTTGCAATTAAAATTTAGAAAACTTTACGTACATTCATTCTCCACGAATCTTACTGGAACTTCTATTACGATATTCACCTCTTATAAAAGTATTTCATCATCTTGTAATAATTGTGAAAAAAAAATTCTTAAAATTGACGTGGAATAGATAATAATAGTCCAGTTAAGTACATTGCAACGTCAGAAACCACAGATTGTAATATTATAGATGTATCTCAAAAGAAACATTTTTTTTGGTATTATAATATCATTTTTAATTTAAATTATAGAAAAAAAATGAAGCTGGAAAAGATATTTGGTGCTTCTAGCTTTAATGATATTTATTTAATCTCACTAAAAGCAGCATGCAAACAAACTTCAATTATAATGGTTTAACATTATTAAATTTGAATATTTTATTTTATGGCATCCGATTATCACCTGAAATTTTTTGTTTACCTTTAATTTTATATTTTAAGTTGCTTTGTGAAGAGCTCTGGGTTTTAACTGCCTCTAAAGAGATGAAGCTGTCGCGCCATCTAAAACTCAAACAAATCCAATCGATAAAGATTTTTAGTCTACTTACGGAGGGATAAAGAAAGCTTGAGGCTGGGCTTTTCAAACTTTTTCATCCATGAAACCCTTTCTCAAAATGAAATGTTCCGAAATAATGTTGGAAATTTCTAGAAACATTTTAATTCAGACACTCCTTTGTATGTTTGTATGTTTCTGGAGTTGTATGAAGAACATCCGTATGCTGGGTGTTGCTCGTCAATGCAAATAATGAAAAATAATTTCTGTATATATTTTCGACTCTTGCCTATGAAAAATAATACAAACAAAAAGGAGGAAAGAAACCTACATTACATATATCATAGAATATTTTATAGAACCTCACTTTAAGAAAAAGTATGGAAGTATTTTCTGATTAAACGTAAGATTAACCTTAGAAATTTATATCAGATAATAATATTTAGATCCCGCTGAATACAAAAGAAAGGGATGACCCAGAATTTCCTAGGTGATTTTAAAAAGCAATAACTTCTTAAATTACTTTTAATAGTTAGTA
Organism: Rhysida immarginata; assembly: GCA_023313115.1. Lineage (NCBI taxonomy): Eukaryota > Metazoa > Arthropoda > Chilopoda > Scolopendromorpha > Scolopendridae > Rhysida > Rhysida immarginata. The sequence continues at coordinate 1,435,366 of JAHWFO010105917.1, forward strand.
AGTACACGAAATGGAGTATTTTAACTGTAGTGACAAAAGACAGTATCCAACACATATTGACTCTTTCTAAGAATTTTTAATGTCTACGGTCCATCCAGCCTTAGTTTGCGCGAAATGTGACGGACATGTTAATTGTTATGTATTGTTTAGTTTTTGTTGTAACAATGTCCAAAAATGAAACGGCCATCACATTTCGCGCAAACTAAGGCTAGAAAGACTGTAATATTAAAATATCTTGCTGTAGCCTGTTCTGTTGTTCTTAAGCTGCTCTCGAGTATGTTACTCTTAAGATATTCGCATCGGGCTGGCATAGTGGATGACTACCTGGAACATGAGGACATCCGGCGCATGGACTGGCCAGCACGGTCCTCGGACCCAAACTTCATCGAGCACGCATGGGACGCTCTTGGCAGACGTGTTCGACACAAATTCCACCTCCGCGAACACTGCAGGGCCTGCGAAAGTCATTGGTCCAGGAATGGGATACCATCCCCCAAGCATTATTGAATACCCTGGTTTTGAGCATGCCAGCGCATTGTGCCAACGCCTCCTAAAGATAAGGCCTGAGCGCGAAAACGTCATACATTGTTTCATCATCATCCGAAGATACGTTTAATCGCATTACTACCAATAATAAGCCCTGAAATGCGATTAAACGTGTCTTCGGATGGTGATGTAACACTGTCTAACGTTTTCGCGCTCAGGCTTTATCTTTAGGAGGCGTTGGTTGTGCTGTGTGCCTTTCTATTAAAAGTCGCCTGCAGTTTACAAAACTAGAGGGGAGGGGTGGGGTTTGCTACAAGTGTTTGTGTCAGGGGTGTCCATGTACCTTTTACGTTGTTCCGTCCGCAGCGGTGCTGCCATCTTTGATTGTTTAATGATTGAATTGTGTTTACGTGATCTAGAGAACAGTCTTACCACGTTTGATGCTGATCGGATGTGCGGAAGGGTTCCATTCTGTAAATCCTTTAATTTAATCCGGATACCAGTGGATATTCACAAACGCCCTTATTCCGAAAGAGGGATAATGCAAGATCATGAGTCAGCGTCAGTCTCTTTACATCTTGAGCCCAATCTTTTTCCTGCCCTTGTCCTTGTATATGTCGACGAGTACTAGATTAAACCCTACAACTCCTCCGAAACACAAATCACCCAAAATGAGATCAGCGCAGATATAAAAAAATAGTTCTTAATGAAAATAAGACTCTTGTCTTCAAGCTTTCCCGTGCAAAACCTTCTCCCCCCACAAAGAAGAAGAACCTTCGTGTTTCGATTGACTCATTGACTCCAGCCGCGAATTGAAGCTCCAATGCGTACATCTAATTATCAAACTGCATTCATTAAAAAAAACAGAAATATCTTGACCAAGAAGTGCAATACAATGAATTCAGCGACTACCGTCCAACATAATTTTCGTACAACGTTCGGTAAGGATCCTTCAAGTAGGCCTGTAATTTATTCTTGGAACCAAACATTTGCTGACACTGTTTGTTCTAAAGGACATGGAAATTCTTTACGTCGCCCGCGAGTTTCTGATGCTGCTGTGATGCAATTCAGACAGAGCTTTGTCCGTAGACTTGAGAAATCAACGCGACCTACTTCTCGTGAGACTAGTATATAACAATCGACGGTTTGGCGCTTAAATCACCGTTTACATTTGAAGCCATACAAACATACCATGGCACTACAAGAAATTACTTATGCAGATAAAGTGACTCGTCAGCAATTCTGTGCGTAAATGTCGGATCGAATAGGATACGGTGTTACATTTCTGGACAAATTAAAATCTTGTAAACATTCCAAAGAGGAGCTTTAGCAGTGAAGTAGAAATACATTTTTACATTTATTAAAAAAAATTAACCTCCCCCTCCCCCCGAGTAGGGCAAGTAGCAGATCCTGAAGTCATCTATTTTTATCCCTTTATCTACACTTTTTACCACTCCCCAAGTTTTTTAATCAAAAATTAATTTTCTCGTACCTAATATGTAGAAAATGTAAAAAAGCTCGTATTTCTTTTCCTTTCTCATCATTTCCGAACGTATGATATATCACAAGCCATATGTTGTCATAGTACTAAAGACCAGGGGACTACCACCCCCGCAAATCCGACCCCAATGGAACACCTGCGCCTAAACTTCATAGTAATGTAGATCTTGCCTAGAGGAATCTGGATACTGAATTTCACGCCTTTACATACCTAAATAGCATAAATATGTTGCCCTCTCTGAATCCCACCCCCGTAATTCCGACCCCAGTGTACCAATCAAAACCAAACTAAATAGTGCAGATGAACATGCCCATAGGAAGCTACATTCCGAATTTCAATCTTAAAAAATGTAGAAATTATGTATGGGTACATAGTTAAGACATTATAAAACTAATAAATAGCTCCATTCTTTTGCTACTGAATAATTTAGATTATGAGCACTTGAGCAATCGTGCGTCGACAAAGCGATTTCACGTGCGCGCGCCGATGTCAGTAATGCTTAAAAGATGAACAGAAAGTAACAATGTATTCCTTCTAGATAAATCGATTGTTATATGACATGCCATTAGCTTGGTATTCTTTACACTCGCTGTTTTAGCACGTGAATTCGACTTGAAGGGTCCACGAAAAATTCTGAAAAGTTGATACGGCCGAGCTAAGACTTTGATGGTCATATTTCTGAAAACAGAATTTGAAAAAGTTAATCCGTTTTCAAGTTATCGTGCAAACGGCTACCGGACGGCCGGATAAACGTACAGACCAAGGGCGCATTCTTATAAGTAGCTTTTATGCTAAAGCTCCTAATAAATAAAATTTACCACTTAGACATCAAATATACAATTGTTTTTTATACAGTTATTTTTTAAATTTATTCACAAATAGCATTTGATATGAAATTTTGGTTTGTTTTTTTTTGTAAATTTTTGTAAAAGGCTCTTGGTAGATCGTTTTAGGGGTTTCCTTAGTAAATGTACGAAATAAAGCTTATCTCACATAGTTTAGACTTAGCTGTTTCTTTCCAGTTACCAAGATGACAATTTCGTGGCCAAATACATATCCTTTCTTCATTTTTTTTGGATATATAAAAAGTCTCAACTTTTTTTGGATCATTTCTATAGCAGAGCCCCTTAGGCAAGAAATCACTTTGACATAAGTCCTTTCGGGGCAAATCACTTGGATAGAGTTGCGCGACAAGGCGCAATAATTTTTATTAATTTTATTACTTATTTATTATCATTATTGTTATCTTTTTATTCATTTCAATAAATATTATTTCTTTCATTTTCCTAGAGCGGCCGGGGAGCCACTGGGAAGTGCACTCGGAATCTTTAGGGCTCCGCGGATCACAGATTGAGAAACGCTGGTTAAGGGATCTGTCGACTAGTTGCCGGCAACTGTGGTTGCGAACAACCAGAAACAACAGGAAACCAAAGACGGGAGACCGATTGGGTAAAGAAATCGTTTTCCCCTTCGTTCAGCATAGCGCCAGCACCTCTCAAGATGGACGTAGAAGATGTAGTCGCTGTATCTAAATTGTTAAAAAGAAAGCAAAAAAGGGGGGAAAAGACATACTGGATGCGAAAACATGAGAATAAATTTTTCAGTTTCGTAAGCATATCGTTTAGATCGTTCGACGAGATATTGATTATATTGAGAGCGTCGATCACGCTAAAAGAAAAATTATTGGTTATTTTGAAGTAAGTTAATTGATTGTACTCTGCTTATAATGTTTTTACATTTATTTTAATCATTTGTAAGTGTTTTACAAAAAGTACAATATCTAATAAGAATGACAAACACATAATAAAATTAAATGCAAGACTTGAAGAACTCTCATAATTTATGTTCAGTATTCAATTTAATTCAACAATATCTTCATAAATTGTTGGTGAAATTGTTGTTAAGAAATTGTTGATGATGGTGAACGCTCTGGAACCATCGGCAGTTGCTGTGCTGCAGCTTGAGTTTAGTCAACGGGTCGAACGAAATTACCCTGCATTTCATAGTTACTTTGTATTCTCCCTGGAAATTGCCATGATTGAGGAAAGGTATCTGGATATTGAGCTGCTTCTATTTAATTTATAAGTTTAACCTTGAGGGATTGCTTTCTGTGTGGCTTTTAAAAGACGATAACTGTTTGGCAAACATGTGCGTAAACGATAACTGTTCTAGTTATCTCTCGAGGTTGCTAACAACCAGTCGACAGTGCGTAAGAGCCCTTAAAGCCGTGAAAGTGACCATCATGCGCTGCGTGGTTGACCAAAAATATATATAGCGTATAAATTATCTCCTTCAAAAAAACTACACTACGATGTAGACGAAATTCAGGCGATTAAAGTGGCTGGTTCCCCCGCTCACGCCATTTTGCTGTAGGTAGAGACTAACAAGACTCTTACTGGTTTGGAAAATGTATGCTATCGGTATTAAACAAGGTTGGTACTGCTCGTGCTACTGACTCCGGCGCGAGAGCAGAGTACGTCACGTTGGAGTGGAAGGCGGACCTCTTCGGGATGAGGTAGTGGGAGCGGGGGAACCAGCCAGGGAACTTTCTGATGGTTTGGATAGGAGAAATTCTCGATCTGAGAGTCAGGAGCCCGCCTCCCAATGGGCTTTCAACCGTGGCAACTTGGTTGTCTTTAAGATACCTTGTGACAGCTTGGCTGCCCGGGTGTCTGCGATAGCCCAATTGGTAGAGGCGTCGGCCATGATAGTCGAGGTTCCTGGTTCGAATCCAGGTCGCAGAATTTTTCCTTCCATTTTCTCAATCGAAAAATTATTACTCCTACGCCATTAAACATCCGCCAGAGGATTTGAAGTTGACAAAATGTAGTCGAAAATGAAGCGTTCGCTAGGCATCCGCCAAACCCATGCGCGTCGTGAATGCCAGTCGTAAAGCGAAATTCATCTGTTTCAGAGTACAATAGCGGCGAGATTTGCAACAATACAACGGTCGCTTGACATTAATGTCGATTATGTTCAGCTTGTGACAGTAACAAGTTCTTGGAAGCGCACGTATCTTATTTCTGACGAACAGTCCTGCTGCTAGCGACGACGCTCAATGCATTTTGAAACTCACGAGTGATCGCTGCCACCGAGGACATGCGATGTTCCTTCACTGCCCTCTTCAGAGTTTGACGGCTGCGATTCAGCAATTTGTTTCGGCCTGTCCCTTCGTCCTGCTGCACTTTCATTTCTTCGACGTTTTCCTTTTACCAGTACATCACTAAGGGTTGGTTTCGGCACGTTTTTAGCATGGCAGATTTCAAGAAACGATTTGCCACAATTGTGGCATGCGATGATCATGCCACGATCGAAGTCAATGAGTTCTGCCGACTTACTTACTAAATCTTCCACCAGCGCTTCTATATCGTTCGTTATAACACATCAGACCATGTGAACAGCCGAATATACTTCGTCGGAGGAGTGTCCAGATATTTGGCCACAAGTGTATCATCGTCTAACTATTTAGTAAAAGAAAATAGAGAACAGGGGTTGAAACCGAGGTAAAAACCAAAAAACTGGATATCATAGTCCTTTAGTGTTCATCATATCATATTATTATTAGTTGTCCATAATACAATCCGCTGGCTGAGTATATCAACAAGAAAGTTATGTAGTCATCATCTTATACAAATGAGTGAAAGGTACAAGGCAGGAGCTAAAGACCGGGCAATGGCTGAGGCAGAAGTGAAGTTGTTGTCAAGCACCGCCTTATTTATCTTCTTTGTCCAACAGATAATTGTCACGTTGCGGAGTGCGTAACAATCATCAAGAGTGTCATACGCATGGGCTCGTATCTTCCTTTTAAAGAAATTTAAAGAAAACATAAATAAAAATAATGCTTGATCAAGACAAAAACAAAAAAAAACAAAAAAAAAACAAACAGGAGACTGACATTTAAATGGCCAAATTCTATGTTTTTAAATATCTTTGTTATTATTTACATGTGTCATGGATGGTATAATTAATACATCTTTCCATGTCACAGCTTAACAAGCACATACTTGTTCAGATTTGAATTTGTTCGACAGACAATATTATAGAAATTCAGTAATCGAATTCCTTCTGTTACTTCTCTATTTGCATTTACTTCGATCTCTATTAGCGTTGAATAGACATTGATTCGACTAAATTTTCCCTAATTAAAGCCCATTCGGAAAAATTGATTCTCTTCCCCATAAAATTTCAACGACATCGCACTCGTGTATTAATTTGTAATAAATTTAAAGCAACGCCATAATTCCATGAAACCATATGCAAATTTGTAGTCTATTACCGGAGTTGGACAGATGGAATTGCATGTTTCATAATGTAATGGGTTCGATTAAATTAAATAAATAAACTCTTATCGTTGATGATTATTCCAGTATAAAGTTGACAATCCATTTACCTACAAATCAAAATAAATCTACATCGTTGTCGTGAAAAGATGACAAATTTTAGTAAGTTAATTCAGTCGACTAATATAAAAGCTCATGCGCTCAAGCAGTTAATACCATTCTCTTGTATTTGGGCAGTTGCAAATTTAAGAAAAAATAATTCATGACGTACATGTAAAAGGCTATTTTAACAAGTAGAACCATTTTACATCTCTTTTTATCCTCGGAATTTTTCAATAGATTTCGTAAACACAAAGCGGAGACGTTTAAAAGAGTTCTTCGCCAATGTTTTTGATATTTATGACGATAATTTTATTGCAGACTGTGAAACGAGTTTGTATTTTACAAAACACTCCATTTCCTGCTGGCCCTTGCCTCATTGTTATTTATTTTTAGCATATTGCGTAATTCAATTAACATCATTCGCGTATGCTCTGTAATATAAAATAGGTTCTCCATTCTCAATGCTGATAAGGAATGAGATGCAGTTATACTACGAGATCCAACTGAAAGGCTATTCATGTCAATAGAAACAGATTAACATAACGGAAAATAATGAAATAATTTTATCCTTGACTCGTTACAAAATTCGAATAATTAATTGTTTTATCTTAACGAATATTAAGGCGCCTGGTCCAACTGAATCGCACTTGACAATAGAGTGAGATAGCCAAATTTGTACAAGAAATTAAGGAGGAGCATGAAGAACCAAGAAGAAAGAAAGGTTGAGGAGAAGGATATGTGGATTAATGAAATGAACAAGGGCATGGAGCAGAGAGTTTCATTTCCACGATCAGCAGCGGAAGTAATCACCTGTTCGAGTCCAGGTCGCGGAATTTTTCCTCCCCCCTTTTCTAATTGTAATTATGAATCATTTGAAGAATTTTCTTCATAATTTTTTTTACTTCTCTTTGAGTATGAATTTTCATCAATTTATTTAGAGACAAGGATTCCCGACCTTCAGTCGGCGGCCTGCTCTGCCAATTGAACTGTGTTGCGACTTCATGGAAGTCCGTAAGGGCACATTGTAATAGCATTGCGGTTAATCTGTGAGAGTGGGATTGTTCGTTAGATCAGCGACAGCGAAAGTTATGGTCCTTGATTCGAGTTCAGGTCGCGGAGTTTTTCCTTTCCCCTTTTACTAATTGTGCATTTTTGAAGATTTATCTCGAAGGAATACGACGTTGAGAAATAAATGCTTTTGCTCGTTTTGTTTGGAAGAAGATGGAATTATTACACGGTCGTAATCTATTTTGTTCACATGTTTAATTTAAATCTGAAACAAGATTTTTGGGGGCTTTGTTGTCGAAACACATGAGCATATCGCCAATCAGTTCATCGACTCAAGAGCAGCCATGTAATTAAAGATGCAAAAGAAACTTTCGATGTCGGACATGACGTAGCGATGACGTGGATGCTAAGTTCGCCGTGATTGGTTGCCGCTGCTGTCTTACGCGACGGCAAAAGTAGAGCTCGACCATTGTTAATCATATTTCTACCACTAATAAGCCCTAAATTTGGACGACAAAAGATGTAACAATGTATGAAGTTTCCATTATCAGGCCTTCTGTCTAGGTGGTGTTGGTTCTATCGCGTTTTCCGCCCGATTTCCGCGCTCCCGTGACTTCATTTCTTGCCGTTGAAGCTCTGCCGTTGGGAATCCGTCGTAGTGTGAATCCGGCTTTTGCTCTTGTTCTGCTCGCAGTTAAGCGGTTCGCGGCGCGCAACGCCCGAGTCACTAGTAATAGGCACGCTCGCACCACTTAGGTCTTGTTATCTTGCTTATTGAATCATTGTAAATTCCATTCTTGTAAATTCTTGTTATCATTCCATTGTAAATTCATAGAATTATTGTATTCGTTTTAATCTCACCTAATACTTTTTCCAAATCTTTTCTTTGGCATCTTCTTGACTGAATTTGCATGGTTAAAGTTAAGTTTAAAATATACAGAATGCATTCTCAAACTCTTCGCTACAGCTTTAGGCAAATCTCATCTTAGTAGACAACTTTTATTAAGTTTTTTTTGTCATCTCTGCTATTTCAAGTAATAAGAATGATACAAATGCATAAATTAGCGATGAACATCAACGAATTGTGATGTCGATCAGTCACCTTAACCAGAGCTGAGAACATCGTAATTTTGCAGTGACTCTGAATTTTCATCGTGTTTGTTTCCGCTTATTTGTTCTCAAGTGGCATCACGTTTCATCTATAGTTTAACAGCCGAATGAAAACCAACTGCTCTATGGTAATCCCCAAATATTCTTATAATTTTAACAATTGAACTCGAGGATTTCATTGATACGTCCAGTTTTTCGTTAATATAATACAACGTAAAGCCTGGTTCAACTTTGGTTAGGAAAAGCGATAAATATCTACGCATCTGTTTATTTAACAGATCATTTTCGTTATTAATAATACAGGGTCTCCGTAAGAGATTTGTACCATTATAATTTTTAATAAATTTTGAAAGTAATAAGGTATATTCTTGTATCGTTTTCAGCATGTTACAAAGCAATTCCAAAAGTTCTATCCGATATTCATTTATAATAAGGCACTGACATTGATAGAACAAAAGATGGCTTCTGCTTAGAAAAAACGAAGCTTACCGAAACAAAACCATCGACCACTATTCAGAGGAGATACAGGTTAATGTACGTTGAACAAACCCCAGATAAAATTTCGATTAATGCCTGGATGAAAACTTTATTAGTGTTGAACATTCATTCGTCTCGTCCTATGTTCTAAACCGATCGATGTTCCTTTTCTGTATATCACCTTGATATATAATTCTGTATATTCTAAGGTTGCTGTCATCTTATCATTTCTAAAAGCTTTTCAGATGTACAGACAATATTGATTTATTAAACTTGCGTCCACTATTTAGAATGCGCTAATTTTCAGTGAAATTGCTTGAATACACCACTGAATAGAGACAGAATTATCCATGGTGAGCGAAAACTCTTTGTTGAGTGTCCATGATATAAGAATAATTAACTTTCAGTCTGACTAAAAAATCACGCACTTTTGCACAATATGATTACGAATTAAGCCGAAACGACATTCTTTTAAATCTCCACTTATCAAATTCATATATAAATTCAAAACACTAATTGCATTAAAAGATTTTTATATTACAACGACGGACTTATGTGTCATGAAGGACTTCGTAGAGGTGCTCAATTTTATATTTCTTAACAGTTTGCATTGAAAAATATTACGTATTTGGAGCATCTTGCGTGATAGTGGAATGGTGATGGGAGAGGGTTGAAAGTGCCGAAGACGTCTCGTGTTGCACAAAAGATTTAATGGACTAAAAGAGATTTTAGAAATCGCAATTAATAGAGATTCACGCAGTTTCCGAAGAATGGTGTCGAGAGGAAGGTTTTCGTAGAGCGCGAAGAGGATCTTCCCTGTCATCAGGTTCCAGCGTCGGGGGGCGCCGCTGTGTTTTGTAACGTGAGAAGGCGCGTGTGCCTGAAACTGGAGTCACTCAATTACTCTCGCTGGGTTCTATGAATGTATGGCAGTTATGCTAATTTGTTCGGCTTCAAAGATAATTGGTCAATGAACTGTAGAAAAAATCTAATTAGAGAAAAATGAAATCGATGCGAGAAACAAAAAGAAAACGAGACAATTTTTAATTAATGTAATTTGGGGAAAGTTATTTTCTCTTACCTGTGTAACGTGATACAATAACTGTTAAACTTTCCCCTCCCTTTAACAGTCTGATTTAAATTAAAGCAAGGAAACAAATTTGTTGCTTTAAACACAAATTCAATACTTGATCTAATTACGAATTCTAATTTTGTTACCTAATTTGTAACAAGAATCATTAAGCGGTTTTCTATACAGGAGGATAAATATCTTGTTAGTTTGCCTTCGCTATTTTACTTATTCTGTAAATATACTTTTTGCTCGTAATCGAATAATCACATATCTATTTTTAAATATTACAAATCTCTTTTCTGCAAGAAAACACATGTTAAAATAACAAAAAAGAAGTGGCCTCTTTTGTAGTTCAAATTTCTGTAATTTCTTATTTGAAATGTTTCACTTCCTTTAACGCCCCGGACGAGATCTCTTGTAGCATCGGCTCTCCAGTTTTCAAGTCTGTCAAGTCTCGGTTTCACATCCCGGCAGAATGTATTTATTGTTTGTCTATGACTGGAAAACTGAATGAATACCAAGAATAATTTTGTTTCTAAGATTAAATGTACCGGATGCGCCAGCAAAAGACGGACAAATAAAAAAAAAATGAGGCGTGGTCACCACCCGACTTTCTTATACATAAATGACCTAGTCCAAATTCAGAAAAAAATTAAACAACTGTCTAAAAAATCTACTTCCGGTAGAAATTTTCAAAAAGTTTGTGAATAAAAGTTACTTCAAATTAGCTTCTAAACACTTTGGTATAGATTCCAAATTTGCCTATACCATTTTATTTCGCAAAAAAACTGGATTTTGACAAGAGTAAAACTGGTACTTCCGGTTGGAATTTTGAAAAATTTTCTTAACAAAAGTTGTTTATAATTAAAATTGGAACACTTTTTACCCCATACAAAATTTTCATAAACGCAATGTTTAACGAGATATTTCAAAATTTATAAATTGGCGCTGGAGTAAACTGATACTTCCGGTTTACCGATTCCACTGGAAAAAACTAATCAGACCTCCAGAGGAAGTTTATAATCTTAAGTTTAAAGTTTGGTCTCGATAGTTTTAGCCGTTTGGACGACACACACACATAGACTGACACACACACACACACACACACACACACACACACACACACACACACACACACACAAACAAACAAACACACAGACATTTTCCAGAAATCACTTTTTCGTAATCTAGGGACCCTAAAACGTGAAGATCAGTGAAAATCTGGAGGTCGAAATTTTTCTTGATTACAATACTTCCTTATACTATGTATAAGAAAGTAAAAGCTTGTTTATTTGATACTACAACTTGCAAATCCACTCAAATCAGGATTCTTTCCTGACTTTTGTCACTCAATATAACTCCCTCTCGCTCCGATCACTTCCTCGACTTTTGATCGAAAGCGTGCACATTCTCTCTTCAACTGGTCCTTATCGAAGTTTACAGATACTGCCTGCACACAAGCGTAATGCGATTATGTCTGGATTTATTAGACCCTTTTCAATAACGCCCCATACCAGAGGCTTCAAATCTGGACTCCAAAATGAGCTCTTGAATTCTTTGAATGATGCTGTAGTCTTTAAATAAGTTTCTACTTCGACTGACGTCGCCGTTTTAGGTTATCGGAACATTCTGCAGAGTTTCTGCGACTTCGGCGCATAAAAATCAGTGCCGATTTATAGGAGGAGCGGAAAGCTAAAGAACTGTGATATCCAGTGCTTTAGAGAAGGTGTATGCCGAAAAGAATAGGCGAGGGGAGTGGGCGCCGGAATACGAATTTGGCCCATGTGTAGACTTTTTTTTCTTTTTAAAATGAATTTAGATAACGAAATTTCAAAATGAAGAAAAACGGTTTCCAATTAGTCTTTGGGAATAACTTTTAAAAATTTTTGTCTCTACATGGTTGTCATGAACTAAATCCTTGAAATTATAAGTTGGTTTTGTGCACTTTGTATCATGTTTACTTCCATGTCTGATAGTTTGTGTCGAATTGCAATTTCTTCCAGTTGTCTCCAGGTTGATACAATAATTAAAATCATTTTTTTGTCGAGCAGCGTATTTAGTGTTTTGTTTTCTAATAAAGAATTTCCTTAATGGCAAGAACTACGAGGGTAGCCCAGAAAGTAATGCACCACAATTTTTTTCTTCAATAATTATTTATTGAACACAATGAAACTTATACACACGAAAGAATGATGTTTGTTCTACACTCCCTATTTTTCCACATAATCTCCGTCCCATTCTATTGCCTTCCTCCAGCGAGACACAAGGGGGTGTATGTCCTGTCGGTACCAGTCCTTGTTCTGTTCATGCAGCCATATCTTCAGTGTGCGAATCGTCATCCTCAAAATGTCTTCAACGAATGGCATTCTTCAATGGCCCAAACAAGTGAAAGTCTGAGGGCGCTAGGTCAGGGCTGTAGGGTGAATGGGGTGGATGGGCTGTAGGGTGGATGGGGTCAGGACTGTCCAACCCTATTTCGTGATGTGTTCTGACGTTCTCAAACTGGTGTGAGGGCGAAACAAACAATCAGCTGGTGTGAGGGCGAAACAAACAATCAGCTGGTGTGAGGGCGAAACAAACAATCAGCTGGGTTGTTATGGCATCCAAGTCGCTGGAAGCGCTTCCTGAGGTTGGTTAATGTGTACACATATGTCTCAGAATTAATGATGCTGCCTCTCGGCATCAGATCAATGAGTCTGACACCATCACAATCCCAAAACACAGTTTCCCAGTTACGCAGTCAAAATTGTAATAAGTGCTGCTTAGTACTCACAAGTGAACCGTGTTATGATTTGAATGAGTAACTCGGAAACGTCTTGTTGAAATTCGATCAAATTTTAACAGTATACACAGTTTTATGTACCCTGTTATTCCTCCAAATTTCATTAATCTAGGCTTTACCCATAGAGTTATTAACTTATTGATCTTGGTGGCGGCATTTTTATTTCTGTTCAAATCTCAGTTATCGTTCAAATTCGGACCCATGTTCATATGAACTTTTTGTGCTTATCTTGACCTCTATAATACCCCCTTAAATTGTTTTACACACGATTTGAATCACCCTGTATATATATATATATAAATATTCCCCAAGGCAGCTATTCGCTATATTCCATATAAAATCGAAATGTGAACTGTGTAATACACTCATAAATTTTATAGAGTACATTCCTCCAAAATTAAAAGGTCATAGGAAGAAAGATTTAGTTATATTGTCTCTTAGAATAAAAGTATCTCCTGAAGAAGAAAATCAAATTAAATTCCTTGTTTATCTTTATAAAGTACCGGATATTGCTTTATGATTGCGCAGATCTTAGTAAGGCTTCACAGCAGATAGCGATTTTTTTTATCTTTTAGAGATTACCCAGGAAGTCAACACGGTTTGGGACTCCTTATAACTTCCTGTTTATCAACCTGTTTGCCACGCTTTTTCATCATTCTGTCGGTCTGATTTTCTTTGAATTTATTGATATATACGTGTAGGTAGGTAGGAGCATAGGTAGGTATTGCGGATAAGCTTCCACATTCTGAATGAATATGGATTTTTAGAAAAAGTTTGGAAAAAATAACATTCCTTTTTCTTGTATCAAGCACAGAAATTTAGGAATTCGGCGAAACTCTCTAATTCTTTATTATGGGAGGAGGATTTGAAAAGGTTATCGCAAGAATGTTTTGACAGTTATCAGCAAAGTGAATGAAATCGTGGCAATATTCCGGTTTACTCTTTCTAATCCTAACGTTTATCCATACGACTGAAATCGAACTTATGATTTAGTGTCGGAAGCGTTTTATTCTATTTTGCATTAAAATTTGAAATGAAAGGCTGTATATTAAATCGTCTCCCATTGAATTAATAAATATAACATATTCAACTAGATCAAATAATTTTTTTCTTCTAGTGCTGACTTTCAGAGTTTATTTGGAAGAAATAGTGATACGAGAAAAAGGCATTCGCATGGAAAGTTTATGTCTCTATTAAATATTTTTAAATACTTTTACTTTTTTTAAATATATTATTTGAATAATTTGTTCGTATTAGTTTTATTTGGAAAAAAGATTTATTCTTGAACCAAAAGCGCTGTCTAACATCAGGTTCAGTTTTATAAAAATAAGGTTCTTAACAAAAACTTGGACAAATGTTTTGCAAGCTCACCGTCATTCCTAGGGAAACAATTAAGGATGTAAATCAGAAACGACCATGAATATCCAGGATAAAAAAAAGAGATGAATTTCTGACCAATCAAGGAATTAAATCTCAAGTAGAAATGGATTTTTTTTCCAGTTCAGGAAAATTTCAGAGCTCTAAATTATGCCCGAAAAAAACGGTTGTGGGCTATATAAGTTTAAGAACTGAATATCAGAGCTCATCATGCCATTTTTACTTTTACCATTGAACAACTTATTGGACAAATTGCAAGAATTAGTAAACGTTAATTTTTATTAAAATATTAGATTAGTCTGTGTAATTTAACAAGCCCCTTCTGCTGCTGAAAATACAGGATGAACTAAAACAATAGAGGCAAACTTCAGAGGGTGATTCCTCACAAGAAAAGTAAAATACGGTATGATAGTGTGTTTTTTATTTCTGTTTCAGAGTTACTTTTGAATAATCGTCGTACAGCGGAAGTACAGTAGTCCGGTATACATATAAGGAACAAACCGAGATGATTTTCACATACGGAAAAAGCACATGGCCGAGATGACACGGATGTACCGAGAAAATACCCCGAAATTACAAAACCTTTACAACTATCTTTCGGCGTTTTTGTGAGAAAAGACCCTTTAATGGAAAAGGGGAACACGGAGGGCATCTTCGAACATCCCAAGGAGGCCACTTCGTTGAGACAATTACTGTCAAAGTAATGTCATGTTCTGTACTAATTGCTCTATTGCAGATAAACCGTGAATTTCCGGAAAAATGTTCATATGAGATTTTTAGTCCATTTCTGGTCAGGATTCACCTCTTGAAGTTTGTCCCTATTGTTTTAGATCACCCTCTTTAAGTTAAATACGTCAAACCTAGTTAAGTGAATGAGGAGCGCTATATGTTTGCAAAAGCAGTACAATATTCAAAATCGGAACAGCGACATTTTTACTGAAAATTCAAGTATACACCGATATCGAACTTGTCAAATGACAATTTTTTTCGAATAAAAAATAATGAACTTCTTTTTGGTTTGACTGCCTCAGTTTTTGGCTTTGCGTTATCATTAAAGAGAAATAAATTAATTTCGATTATAGTGTCGCAACAGTAAACTCAAATTTTGCTGTGTTTATACACTGAGTGAGCATATTATTATGGCCCGAAATAATACTGCGGTGATTCTTCGTGGCATTGATTCCACGAAATGTTGGAAGGTGGTGGGAGGAATCTGACACCATGCTTGATGGATAGTACTGTCTAGTTGTGCTAGATTGGGCAGTGGTGGATCCAGTGGTCTGATGGTTCGTTCGACTTCGTCCCACAAATGCTCAATTGGAGTGAGATCTGGGGATTGTGGGGACCACCAAAGTAAGGTAAAATCCCCCTCATGTTCCTGGAACCACTCCTGCACAATACGGGCTTTGTGGTATGGCGCATTGTCTTGCTGGAAGTAGCCATCTCCATTGGGGTAAGCCATCAACATGACAGGGTGGACTTGATCGGCGACGATACGGATGTATGCTGCGCCATCCAGACGTTGTTCAACACGTATTAAACGGACCCAACGCATGCAGGAAAACATTCCCCAGACCATAACACTGCCCGCACCAGCCTGAAGGGCTGTACTCATGCATGCGGGGTCCATGCTTTCGTGCTGTTTCCGCCAGATTCTCACGCGGCCGTCTGCATGATGTAACGGGAATCGTGACTCGTCAGACCACATTATTTGTTTCCACAGCTCGAAAGTCCAGTCCTTGTGCTCCTGAGCGAATTGGAGTCGTTTCCGCTTGTTGGCTGCAGACAGCAAAGGTGTGCGGACAGGTCTTCGGCTTCCGTATCCCTTGCGATGCAGTGTGCGGCGAACAGTCAATATATTTCATAGACAGTGTTGATAAAATTATATTAAGCTATCTAAAGAAAAATTATACAAAATTTATCTTATTATATAACTTAAATTCTCAAATTCATAGGATCCTTCAGACCGTTTTGGAGGACCCCTGATTAAGGTCAGCAGTGATTTGATGCACAGTTGCCCTTCTGCTATCCTTTACCAGTCGTGAGAGTCTCTGTACTCTCCGATCATCAACCATCCGCGGGCGGCCACAACGCGAACGTTCAGACCCCGTCTTCCGGCTAACCGTCCAGTCTTTAAATACTTTAACGACGGCTGCTCTTGAGCACCCCAAGAATGCTGCTGTTTCGCTGATACTCGCTCCATAGCTCCGAGCACCTACAATCATCCCGCGTTCGAAGGCTGTTAACTCGCGTCGTTTACCCATAGTTGAAGAATGGAACACGTCTACTGTTGTCGACGACACTCAGCTTCCCTTTTTATATTGGTCCGGCCCGCTAGCAACATTGTGGCGACGTCCATGCCAGGTGGTCATATTAATATGCTCACTCAGTATTCACTTTCTGAAATTTGACGAACCTAGATGTGGATGATGATGAGGTAGGAAACAAGTAATCTTTTCTTATAACATTATTTAAAAATATATATACTCCTTTTAATAGAAAATAGAATTAAAATAAAATAATAAAATCTTAGTAAAAGTCACCCAATGTGGAAAAATACAAATAATGAGGTTGGATTCTTATGGAGTCTGATATGGACAAAAACACAGGTGAAGAGAAGGTCTTGTAGAGTAACAATCACAGTAGAAACACAGGAAGATATACAGGAAAGATGACGCACATAAGAGTATGAGAAAATCTAGTGATGAAGATCCAATGATAAAAAGAACAGTTGAAAACAAATTATTATAAAGTTGATGAATTACAAAATAAAATAAAAAAAAAACGTTTTCGAGATTATTTATCTCATATTCAGTTTGTCAATAAATTTTTAAAATGAATTTTCATTGAAAAACATAATAATTAAAATAGAAAACAATATATGTTAATAAAAGTGAAGAGGTATTGTTGGGTTGTTATGAACAGGTGAGTGATGCTGGATTGTTGAGAGCAGGGAAATGTTGTTGTCTGGGTTATGTATTGTAATTTTTTATTTTCTATTTTTTAATAGTAATTTCCATTTATTATTAACTAGCAATATTACCCGGCTTCGCCCGGGTGGAAAAGATACGTTGAGTAATTTTTTTAACGATTGTCTGTTATGTTAAAAATTAACTATGATTAACAAAGTATGAATGAAATGCAAGGAAATGAGAAACAGTCTAGAAAGCCTTCTCCCAACCTTTCATAATCATTTTAAACCAAACATGATGATTTATGAACAATGAACTGAGCACAAAAGAAAATTAAATTATATGTACAAAAGTAAATAATGAAAAAAAATGATAAGATAAATGAATCAGCTACACAGGCAAGCTGGGCAGGGATTGTCAAGTAGTTGTGCATTCAAGTCATTTCGGTAAACAACATTGTATGTCTTCCCCTGTGGCGCAAAATCATTTACATTTCGACAGCTGGACACGCGGGAGCAATCAACGTATAACTGACCGTGAGAGAAGCAAGCTTCCTGAAAATATATACCTGCGATCTTGAAAGTCTGGAAAAATTGAATAAAATGAAACATTCTTCGTCTGGCATCGCCATATAGTGACATCCTTTAAAAAAGAAAAGTCTAGCTGATATACCCGTCTTGTGTTGCTCAGGTTGTTTGTTCCAATGACGTATATTAAAGGTAGATTCCGAATCCTATTGTTAACAT
Source organism: Rhysida immarginata (assembly GCA_023313115.1). NCBI lineage: Eukaryota > Metazoa > Arthropoda > Chilopoda > Scolopendromorpha > Scolopendridae > Rhysida > Rhysida immarginata. Next base: position 1,453,219 of record JAHWFO010105917.1, read on the forward strand.
CGCCACCAAAGTGAAGCCAAATGAAGCCATCGCAGTTCTGGGCAGGAGTGAGCTGTGGTGTTGTTAGCTGTGTGTCTTCTTTGTTTTTGACGATTTTGGGCCCGAGGAATAATTAATTCAAAACCATTCCTCAAAGTTTCCGCGTACAACCGTACAAATAGACACGAAAAAAGATCAGGAATCACTTTCCACAACCATAAATCGAAAAGACGTACTGAAAGATGATCGAAACGAAATTGAAATTGAAACCATGATCGAAAAATTGTTTTTAAAATATTATAAAATACTTCAAATACAAAGTTAACGAAGAGATAAACTTATCATTCCGTGATCGGAATGAGAAAGAATTACTAATCAGGTATCCTCATGTTTAGCCATGTGTTTTGTTCACTTTCGGCCAGGGCTGTTCTTGAAGGCGGACCTTCCCACTTCAAGTATGGTGGCAGGTTTCCGGGTCTATCTTTAATATACGTCATTGGTTTGTATGATGAAATTTTGCATTATCGATGCTGAAATTTAAGCTATGGTCACTTTAATCATTATATAGTAATTTTACTTCTATAAACGAAATTAGTTAAGAAAATAATATTAATATGTCAAATTAAAAGTTACAATAGTATATAACTAAATTTTAGCACGATCTTTTAATCTCCTTGTCTGTGCACGCGCGCAAATTCTGTTGTTGTAGTCAACAATTGGATTGCTGTATTTATGGAAGAAGCGATTTCAGTCTCCTCTATTGCATGAATTTGGCTATTTCTCAAACTTAACAATGTAATTTAACACTCGTACAACGTAAGTGCGCCGTCTGGCTTCGCCATCTAGACATACTTTAAAAACAAAAGTATATTCAAATGTTCGATAAGATAGCATCGCCATCTAGTGACAACCTTTGAAAACAATTCAACTTTTTGAAAAATAAGAATAACTTAATAAATTGATAAAAAAGACACGGTATAAAAAGTACCTTAAACATGGCACAGTAACTTTAACTACGTACATGGAAAGTTTCGTGGAGATTCGTTGAGTATTTTCTGAGTTGTAAAAGGACAAACACTCCAACAGACTCTGATTTATAATATACGAGTCTATATATGGATATATGGATTTCTATCGATGGTTTGGCTAAATTGTTTTCTTTCGAAATAATGTTAATGGTTTCTTTTATTAATCTTTTTTGTAATCTTATTGTCATTTTCTTAAAACATATTTTGAAACTTGTATCAGTCTTTAGCTTATTAAAACATTAAGCAGGCATTGAAAAGTAGCCTATGGATTTTTATAAATTCTCGTTTAAAAAAAATAATTAGGATTACGCCTTATTAGAGATCACATGTGAACCTTTTACGGACCATGTGTGGAATTTTTTTGGAACCTGAAAGTCCATGAGTTGTTATTAACATTTCTTTTTTTTCAATCACAGAATCTTTTAAAATCAACTAATTTTAATATATATTTTAAAAGACACCATACACTATATGATCAAAAATATCCGGACACCCCTCACAGATCATCGATTGGCCCAATGTCACATGATAATGACTTGCACATCATTTAAATAGCTTCCCACACCTTCAGACACAACTCTGCTTGGACATTGGCAAGAATGGGTCGTTCGGCAGAGCTCAGTGAGTTCCAACGTGGAACCATCGTTGGATGTCACCTATGCGGCAAGTCCGTGCATGACATTTCCAGCCTTCTTCAGATACCCAAGTCAACAGTAGGCGATGTCATTATGAAATGGAAGACCCGGGGATCAACAACAGTTCAACAACGAACCGGTAGACCCAAGAAACTAACGGACAGAGACCGTCGAGTGCTTCGTCGTGTCACCCGCAGCAACCGGAAGTCCTCGGCGGAAAAAATTGCCACAGAGTTTCGAAACGCCTCTGCAAATGATGCCAGTACCATGACAATTCGTCGGGAACTGCACACGATGGGATTCCATGGCCGTGCTGCTGCCCACAAGCCCCACATCAGCAGGGTCAACGCCAGGCGATGTCTGGAGTGGTGCAAAGCCCACAGAAACTGGACAATGGACCAATGGAAACGTGTAATGTGGACAGACGAATCTCGCTACACACTCTGGCAATCCGATGGACGAGTTTGGGTTTGGCGCATACCTGGAGAACGCTTCTTACCTGAGTGCACAGAGCCCACAGTCAAGTTCGGAGGAGGAGGAGTCATGGTGTAGGGCTCATTTTCATGGTACGGACTGGGCCAGCTCGTTCCGGTGCAAGGAATCATGAACTCCGACCGTTATCTGAATGTTTTGGACAACTGTGCACTTCCAACGTTGTGGCAATTTTTCGGAAACGGGCCATTTCTCTACCAACACGACAATGCTCCGTGCCACACAGCGAGGGGTGTACAGCAGTGGTTTGCGGACTCAGGGGTCGAAGAAACGGGTTGGCCGGCACAAAGTCCCGACCTCAATCGTATAGAGAGTCTGTGGGATGAATTGGAAAGACGCTTGCGGGCCAGATCACATCGGCCAACTTCTGTACCTGAACTGATTCTCGCTCTTCGGGAGGAATAGAGGAACATTCCGGAAAGTACCTACCAACATTTGGTGGAAAGTCTTCCCCGAAGGGTGAAAGCTGTGATTCGGGCAAAGGGATGTGCAACGCCCTATTGATTTCCATGAAATCGTGGCTAGAGCGCAAACGTGCATGTGTCCGGATATTTGTGATCATATAGTGTATAATGTGCTTCAGTTTTTTTTTAAGTTTTATATCTCAGAGAAGAACTATAACAATTTACAAAACAATAGATAAGTCACATGTATCTTATTCTATTTTGAATTTCCAAAATTATTAAATTTGGGTTGAAATTTTTAAAATGGGTCAAAAATTTGACTAATATACTTACTTACTTACTTTTCAAACCCGCTTATCCGTTAGGGTCGCG